>NQII01001229.1:398127-458463 GCA_002778355.1 Clitarchus hookeri
TAACGAGTGATTCCGTACAGAAAATGTTAAAAAAGTTGCTGGAAATGCATCCACCAACAGTCACGCATGCTTGGCGACCTCTACATATGGCGTGATTGGCTGACAATGGTGGCGTGCGTGAAATACCCGGCGTATTTGAATCTGTTCGCCAATCACTTCACCGACGCTACCAAGCTTGCATTATTGTCGGTGGTAGCAATTTTGAGCAATTATTATAAACATTGCTGTAGAAAGGCATTTAGCGGCGACGTTGTAAATAAACAATGTGTTATTTTTGTGTTTGTGCCTCAACGCGTCACTCCCGCCCATATATCCCTATACAATAATTGTTTGTTTTAGTGAGCTCTACCACCCCTCAATGTTTGTCCCATGATCTTAGAATCATTCTGTATATGTACACTTCTAAAATATTTATAGCACGAAAACCAGTATTCATTTCAGTCGCAGGCTGAGTTGTTTGAGAGACTTCATGTTCCCTGTGGGGTCAGGTTTCTCACAATTGGCGTACTCGTCAGCGCCAGTTGTTTATTGCAGCAACGAGAAACCTAACACGTTTCGCCTCGTTCTCCCTCCAGGGCTTGAAAATAAAAGCCAGGCACAGAACTGTTATTCGCGGTCTGTTGTTCCACGGAATGCAGGCTCCAAATCGACGCGGATTTATTTGCAGCCGCTAGTCTCAAAATAAGTTCACCTTCCAGCTATTTTGAGGGAATGTCCAGGTTTATTTGACATGGCTCAGCGGTTTCTCTGCCAGTAAATAACGTTTAACACCAGCGGTCGTTTTATGAGCACCAGGTTATTTAGTTTTTGTAGTAGAGTTTACACTTCAGGATACTGTTTACTTTGCTGTGTCACCTCCCCTCCTTCAATACATTCAAGCACAGTTCTATTTACAAAATTTGAGCAATATGGCAAATTACCCTAATTTCATGCTCTAAAGTATTACAGCAAAGCAGAAAATAGTAACGTTTCCACTTGGGAATATATATCTAAAATAAAATGTTCTCGCGCTATTCCAGCCAATACAGTCAGGAATTTTACAAAGAAAATATGCCACTAGGAGGTTCTTGATGTTACGTCGCTGTACGGCTACTGATCTTATGCAATCTTCGTGCGTGAATTCCTCTCTCACGTAATTTGTATCTAATCCCGAAAAACTATAGCTGCTTGTCTATTTATCCGTCTTCAATTACGCTACTGTCGAAAAGGCGTAAAAAACATACCATGGGATATTTATACACTTCCGGACGGAGAAAATGAAACACCTAGAAAACTCACACCAAAGGGACAACGCACCGCATTCGTGCGCGCTCGGTTTAATAATATTCTGCATAAGAACTATTTATTACTAGGCGTTACCAACATACCTACCCCCCCACCCGTTTTTATTAATATTAATTTCAAATGAAACATTAAAATTAGTAGATAAAATATACGTAAAAGTTCGATTTAATCATGAATAATATACTTTTATATTAACAGAAGTATAAACCGCTGGTGATACATGGCATATTTATGAAACGACCAAAAACGCCAAATAAATGGTGATATTTGAAGGGCTTGATTAAAGAAGTGTGAAGAAACCGCTAATAGACAATAACTAGAGACCTGAAAAATTCGCGTTTTCATCTCGGGACAAGCTAGAATTCAAAACCACTTACGTTTGTATTGCTAATGCTATTGGTCCACCCGTTAAATTACACCTCCTGGACACCTCTGAGCCTATAATAAACACACAGTAAAATGCAGACAGAATCACCGTCTTCCGCTAATACAAGTAACCAATGAACAGTGATATTTGCATGCTTTTGCATACGAAAATAGAGTGTAGCCTACTGGTCATTGAACTCGCAAATTTTTCAGGTCTCTAACTATAACATGANTTTTGCATACGAAAATAGAGTGTAGCCTACTGGTCATTGAACTCGCAAATTTTTCAGGTCTCTAACTATAACATGATAAGCATTATAGTACCTCGAGACGTCGGGAGCAGGGGCATATCGATGTTGTAGGAATTAGAACGAGGTCGTCCAGTGGGATTGCATGAGGTCGGTTGCGCAGTCCAACGAACTGTCTCCGTTTCGGTGAGTACCGCACAGCGTTGCGTTGGGTGTGGGCACGTGAAGGTCCGTCTATCGTGTAGTACTGCACAGAGTTGCGTTGCGTTGGGTCGTGGGCACGCGAAGGCCCGGACATCGCGTGGGCGAGGTCCTGGCTCGATACGCCAACCTACGCGATGTGAGGACAGGCGTATTCGAAGCGCAGCAGGCAAGCCTACCACAACATTATCGCAGAGTCTGGATTCTGCGAGGCCTGCATTACAACGCGCCGGCTGACTACTCAAGGCGTCCTCAACGTCGACCCCATTTGACAGCTTGAGGCATGTCTGCAGTGGCTCACTGAACGTGGGGGTTGGGCGCAGTTGTCACGTTGTCTTCTTCGAAGAATATCGCTTCACTGTAGGTTCTGACGATGGTCGTATCTGAACCTGGCGTTGCAGATGTGAATGTTAGCAACATGCGGGTATTCACGTACGACGTAGGGTCCTACACCAGGAGTTGTGGTTCCGACTGCTATTATTTACACCTCAAGAACAAACGTTGTACTGGCGTAGGGCGCACCGTTAAGGTTATATATATGTTACCGAGGCAGTACGTTTCTATTTTACGTTATTTTTGACGCAATTCTGGAGACATTTTATATTACGATAATACGCATCTGAAAATAACCGTCATCGTACAGCTCGTTCTAGAGTTACGGAGTTCGTAACTTTGCCTGCGAGATCGCCGGATTTGTCGCCAATTGAGCATGTATTGGATCAANTTCTAGAGTTACGGAGTTCGTAACTTTGCCTGCGAGATCGCCGGATTTGTCGCCAATTGAGCATGTATTGGATCAGTTTTGACGCCGTCCCCTTCCAAACATTTGAATACCTCTATAGGCACTTGGATGCGGATTGGTGAAATATACCAAAGAACAGTATTCGGGCTNGTTCTAGAGTTACGGAGTTCGTAACTTTGCCTGCGAGATCGCCGGATTTGTCGCCAATTGAGCATGTATTGGATCAATTTTGACGCCGTCCCCTTCCAAACATTTGAATACCTCTATAGGCACTTGGATGCGGATTGGTGAAATATACCAAAGAACAGTATTCGGGTTCTCATTCCGTGCCACGTTGTATTACCCGTATTACCCTCAAATGAGGACACTCCGCATTACCTCCAAAGGAGGAAAGAGTCCGTATTACCCCCAAAGGAGTACACACTCCGCATTACCTCCAAAGGAGGAGACAGCCCGTATTACCCCCGAAGGAGGATACACTCCGGATTAAATATTTTGTTGCACGATTATGCGTGGTTTCTCTGTCCACATTTGTTAACGGAATTTTCCCGTTCTTGTCGTTGCTTAATAGCAAGCGATGCATTCGGTCCTTCATAACCCTTTCAGTCCCGAATTAACGTATGGTTTCGGCTGCTGCAAGTAAGGAATATTTCGGTCCGTACTGTACTTACACTACCTCATTACTTGTTTCGCTCTCGCAATCAGTTAAATAAGTGCTTGATGCTTAAGAAACATTGGCGATAAACACTCACAAACCAGAAGTTAAAATTTTCACAAGTTAAACTACACACAGGCAAGAAATTGACTGCATTGAGCTCTGACTGTCGCTGTGTACAGCTCTGGCCATATATTTCCTTCCCGTGCAACGTGCCCACTGCAGTGAACACAGGGACTAAATACGTTAATTGACTACATAACGTCATGATGTCTCCTTCGGGGTGTTCCGATCTCTCTATTCAGCATCCATCGTTAATAAATTCATGCCGAAAGCTATTGTTCAGTTTAGTGAGTACTTTGATTTTGTAACAATTCCAGAGACTAACTCACGACGTATGGATTGTGTGAGTACACCCCACAAACATTTGCGACCAGGCAACTGCTTCTTGTTTGTCAGTGTGAGGTGGTATAAGCCACCTGGACGCAACGAAACATCTCAGCGTTTCACTGCTGCAGTTGCGCTGTAACTATTACAATAAAAACATATTTTCGACGAACAGTAAACGCGACGTCGTTTTAGCAGACAGGAGAATAAGTGGGCCGTATATCCGCTTGGCGCCACTCCGCGCCAGCACAGCGTAGAGCACGCACCCACAACGTCTGGCGACATCAAAGCCTTGTGACAACTTAGCACCTGTGTTACGTCAGTGTTTGTGATCTGTCTGACAGCCGTAGCATCCAACAACTTATTTTACTTTTGCAGTTATTCGATATAAGGTTTTATATATATATTGTGTGTGTATTACAGTGAGCGAACAATGGGGGATGACAGGGAATTTCCTCAATCATAAAATGTTCTCCCATCTCATGTAAGAAACATTATTTCCCTGACAGGGAAAGTAATTTCCCTCCCTGAACAGTAATAATGCACAGAGACCCGGACATTTCGCGATACATTCGGCAGCAAGCTAGACCACACAGTCATTTGTGAACTCGCGCCTCAGATAGTTGTTCATTGGCTGATGCTCCAGTTTAACCACTGACCAGGCAGCACGGGGTTCGGAACTTGTTTTCCCTACAGGTTCGTTATTGTTCGAAAGTTGTCCGGGGCGTGTCTAAAAACCTGTGGTCCAATAGAAACGGAACTTCATGGTACATGCGGATAAAGTTTAACTTGTCCTTAACTGAACTCGTGAAAATTCCGGGTCTCTAATAACTAGAGACCTGAAAAATTTGCGGATTCATTGTGGTACAAGCTAGAATTCAAAACACGTTTATTTATATAACTTCAGTTATTGAACCACGCGGTGTTTGACACCTTCTGGGGAACGCTAGCCCAATCGTCGCCTTCCACTCTGACAGCAGACAACCAACGTGCAATTGACATTGGCACATTTGTACATAAGACCGTAGAGTTCAGCCTGCAGGTCGTTCAACTCGCGAATTTTTTAGGTCTCTTCCAATGATATTACAAAAGGAATACCTACGCCAAGATTGTTGGTCAAACTCCGCGCCATCCTGTATGCACAGGATATATGTAAACAACGCCGACAAACGTATGCACAAATTTTATCTTAGTGATTATTAAGGGCGCTATGCTTCCCCAAAGTCGAGTTTTGAAATGTTTTTAGTCGAAAACATTGTAAAGTATTTGCGATTAAGTAACACGTTAGTCAATGCTGATTTTTTATCACGGATATCTTACACCTCTGAAAAAGCGGAATCATTCGTTGTAATTATTGTTGGCTCAGTTTTTTAACTAGGACCTCCATTCTTCAAAGAACCTGGTTATACCCAGAGGCTTCGAAAAATTTGTAACAATATACAGGACGATTCTAAAATAATGGGACAAACACTGAGGGGTGGTAGATCTCACTAAAACAAACAATTATTGTATATGAATATATGGGCGGAAGCGACGCGTTGAGGCACAAACACAAAAACATAACACATTAACGGAAACATAAAATGTTCATTAGCAGCATACGTAACGAGTGATTCCGTACAGAAAATGTTAAAACAGTTGCTGGAAATGCATCCACCAACAGTCACGCATGCTTGGCGACCTCTACATATGGCGTGATTGGCTGACAATGGTGGCGATAGTTAAGGGCAGTCAAACGGTGCGCCAGTGACCTGCTGCATCAGCATCAGAATCACTCCACCGACGCTACCAAGCTTGCATTATTGTCGGTGGTAGCAATTTTGAGCAATTATTATAAACATTACTGTAAAAAGGCATTTAGCGGCGACGTTGTAAATAAACAATGTGTTGCATTTCATGTGTTATTTTTGTGTTTGTGCCTCAACGCGTCACTCCCGCCCATATATTCCTATACAATAATTGTTGGTTCTAGTGAGCTCTACCACCCCTCAATGTTTGTCCCATGATTAAAGAATCATTCTGTATATGCATTTTATATATACAGAGTGGGGCTGAATTCGATCGACAAAATTCGCGAGGTGATTCATTATGTAAAATCAAGTGGCAAATATATAGGCCACTTTGCACCTAAACTAAATATTAAGGACGAAATAAGTCCCCAATTATAGAGATTTTGGAAAGTATTTTTGCGAAATATCGGAAACCAGGTGAGATGAAAGTATAATTCACGGAACGTTGTTTTATGTAATCAGGATCTTCAACCTAATAGCAAACTCACATTAATAACACTCCCCGTTATGAAAATAACAGGGGTGGCCACCCTCTTATTGCCAGCAACTTCGTTACCGTCGGGAAATATGAACGTTTGATGCTGGTTTATTGAGCAGTATGATACAATTAACAAAAATTGCATGTGTTGCAACTGCCCAGAATACACCGTTCGTGTGTAAAACGCACACAAAGTTTCCGCTGCACCGATACAGTTGCTAGCGTGTAGGCAGTTACACCCGTGCGCTTCTGAGGTATGTTGTGTTCACTGCATAGACGATAGTGGAGGACATTTTAAACACATGCTCTAAACAATGTGTGCCATCATTCATAAGCTGAAATTACTGAATCCGCCTGCCCTGTTTCTGGCTACAGCCGGTGTGTGATTCCCTGCAGGAAGAACTGCTATTGGCTACGCACCTGAAACCGTATCGCTGCCACCAAAAATGTGTGTACATTTTTAGACGAAAACTGCGGATCCTAGGCTGTTGTAACAAGAAGACCATTTTGGTTAATTATGTCATGCTAATCAACAATTCAGAATGAAACGTTCATAATTCATGACGATAAAAAGTTTTCTCGAAAAATATAGTGGCCACTACTGTTATTTACCTTACGCGGCAAGTTATTAATGAGAGTTTGCTCTTATGTTGAGGGTCCTGATAACATAAAACCACGTTCGAAGAATTGTAATTTAATTTCACTTCGTTTCCGATATTTTGCAAGAAAAAAAACAGTTTGAAATCTGGATTTTAAAGGGCTCATAAATATCTTAATAATACACTTAAGCAGAAAATGTCCTTCGTATTATTTCCCATGCGATTTTAGATAAGGAATCACCTCATGAAATTTGCAGTTCGAATTCCACCCTGCCTTGCGTATGTGTGTGATATATCGAGAAAAAGAGTGAGAGAGTACAGTAGGATACCTTACCATTGATACATATTTTATGTAATCGTTCATTTCGATGTAATCGTTTTGATGGGAATTTTTTGGGAAAACTTGCTCAACAGTATGAATGTCTGAAAATTCATCAGGATCAGATTTTTAAAAAATGAAAGTCCCATTTCATAGTTATGCAATTTCTTATTTGCATTTTAAAGCTTAGTTAAAATAAGAAGCAGTACATTATTTTTGTACGTTTGTCTCATTGGCGTGTGTTGGGCCTCAGATCAAATGGCGCATTCCATAATGCTCTACCTCATAAGCTAGAGTTTGTCCATTTCCATTATTCCAGTACTGCACTAGTCGACTGCGCCACCAGCATTGTCAAGTCACTGATCACAGGAACTGTTCACTTGCTGTCAGTTACAGCACGGTCAGCCCATCACATACACACGTGAGGCATGACCTGTTATACTGTCATCGCAGCATTGCAGAGATTCGCATTTCCTTGTTTTCTCTTACCTCGCGATTTCTTTCTTTTAGTGATGGCCACAGGTGGCTTGTCGTGAATACCGACTTCTTTTTTTACTTTTATTACTAGGCTGAGATTTCTTATTGTTGTGTAACCGCAAACCTTCATTTATTCCCCCCACCAGCCTCTCCTCAAATACAGGTTTTATGGCCCGAAGGCCAGCACACCCTCCATCCTCCCGCACGGTAAGCGTACTCGGATGAGTAAGACAGTGCACTGCTTTTTCTCTTCTTCTGTTCTTCGGGCCATTCTATATTCATAGTGCCGTACTCGGTATTATACCTGTTTTCTCGGTAAAACCTGTCCTCCTCGCCAATCAGGGATATTCCGACTTCTTGCATTGAAGCCTATACACCCGAATACACCCTCATGTGTCCTCGGAAAGCTCATCTCGCCACTTATCGTATTCTTCAGGTCTTTTCCGAGTTATGGTGATGACTGGCGAACTCGTTCTAAATCGTATGAAGAGCTTGATTTTTAGTATGTTTGACAAATTTAAGTGAATGCCCTTTCTTTCTGTGATTCCTTGCAGCCATTGCCTTATGTCTTCAGTTTTCAAACACTCTGTGATAACATGATGCATCGTGTCAACCACTCCACACACACATCACACAGCGGCGACTCCATCAACTCGCAGACTATGAAGTTTAGCGTTGAAGTTTCCGCGATCAGTGNAGTTTTCAAACACTCTGTGATAACATGATGCATCGTGTCAACCACTCCACACACACATCACACAGCGGCGACTCCACCAACTCGCAGACTATGAAGTTTAGCGTTGAAGTTTCCGCGATCAGTGTATAACTGTACACGTTAATGGTTGAGAGTAATCCATTCAATTTCGAGTCTGATTTTCACATTTGGTAACAGCTCGTGCGTAATTCTCCCTTTCTCAGATGTTTCCCATTCTTCTTGCCACTTTTGGAGAACTTCATCCATTACTTCTTGTTTTTCTATCTTCGATAGTCTGCCAGTACGCGATCTCTCCGCCACAATACCTCAATATATTACCAATTTATCAACTGGTGACACTTCAGTCAAGACTGGGAGCGACTCATTAGACACAGTCCTGTATACCTTAGTGATGGTCAGCAGTGCTGCCCTTTGAGCACTTATGAGCTTCCTTTTATGCCACAGAATCTCAGCTCTATTATACCATATGAAGACCCCATATGATATAATGGCCTCGAACACTACCTTATATATTACTCTGAGTGTTCTGAAATTTAGGCCCCAGCTTGTGGTACCAACACTTTTTAATTTCTGAAATACCACAACAGCCTTTCTAGCTGCATACTCTATGTGCTTCAGGTAGCTCATATTTTCGTCCATGATGACTACCAGGTATTTCATCTCGTGGACACACTCCACCGAGTCTCCACCGAAGTGTACAGTCACCGGTCTCTGCAATTTCCCATTAAGCAGCATAATAGCTGTCTTAGACGCGGAGAATTCCAACTTAATTTGCTTGGACCATATCCAGCTCTTCTCCGCTATGATTTTTGTCTTCTCCTCAAGCTGCCACCTTGCGTTTCCTAAGGTTGGGAAAAGCCATAATCTGCATAACTGACACACTCTCCAGCGGTAGACCAAGCTCCAAAAATCCACTGAAGATGATGATCCATAAGATCGGTCCAAGGATGACCCCTGGGGACATCCCTTCGAAGCCTCTTCTTTATTTACACATTATGGGCAGAGCATGTGCTTTCTCTGACTGCGAAGAAGTCCAAAATTATGCTGTAGATGTTCGCTGGACATCTCTTCCTCTTCAGTTGTTACATTACCTCTGGCCACCAGGCATTGTCAAAAGCTCCTGCTATATCCAGGAACCCCCCAAGTATATACTTTGCCTGAATGTTTTTCACATACTTCATTACATCATGCAGAGAAAATTCTGTACCCATGCCTTTGCGAAAGCCAGATTGCTTCTCACTGAGGGTTCCCTCAGCATTCAAAGCCATTATGTATCTCCTATTAATCAGCTTCTCATAGACTTTAACCAGTACCGGAAGAAATGTTAGAGGTCGGAAGGATTTTGGATCTTCAGGATCCTTCTTGCCTTTATATAGGATATGCAGACTTCCCTTCTTTCATGGGATTGGAAACACGCGAGAATTGAGACAATCATAGTAGATATTCAATAATTAATGTTTTATTCTCGAGAAGCTTCTCTTAATTATTTATGCACCTAAACCACTATATCCTGGTTTTTTTTTCATTTTTCATTTGGTACACCACTGATGTTAATTCCTCCATATCGAAAACTAGTGCATCAGCTCCCTCTGGAATTTCACCCATCTGCTGTCTCTTCCAGGTGTGCTTCTCTCCCTCGTTTTCCTGGGAGTTATCAGGTAGAAGTGTGTGGAGCAGAACTTCCATATACCTTTGGAGGTCACTGCAAGTCTGACCATTTACCCCTATGCTTGGTGGAGGTATTGCCTTCTTCATTTTGTCAACTGCAATCGTATAGACCTTACTGTAATGATCCTCGTTACACACTTGGGTAACATAATCCGCCCATGACTGTACCTTTTTCGGCTTAACCTCGTTGAAGTAAGCTTGCTTCTTTCGCTTGTACTCTTGAGCGAACAGTTCTCTCTCTTCACCCCTAAGTCTGTAAAGTCGTCTTCTGTCTCTTCGTACTTGCTTCCTTTCCTTTTCAAATTCCAGGTCCCACCATGATATGTTCGGAAGCACTTGACTTGTTTTTCGAAGATTTTTCTCACAGGTCTCAGTGATGATTCGAGTGATTGCAGCTACTGTTCTTCCACATCCACTTCATCTAGCCGCAGTTGGGGACATCTTCTCAGCTTACCCAACAGGGCCTTGTCGTATTGTAGCCAATCTGCAGATCGATGTACATATTGAACCTCTCTTCCTATCTCTGTTAACAAAATGAACTATCCTCCATATCCAATTTCATAGACTATAAGTCTATGATAACTTGCACTTTCCCCCAACACTCTCCCTGATATGGTCTTTGGCCTTCCAATTTACCAGAGGGATGTCAATGCACGTTCCAGTACCATGTGCCTGCGAGACATATGTTGGCAGCTAACCTTCCACATTTGCGATATCCAAGTAATTTAATAAAATGAATTGGCTAATTTTCTTGCCTGATTTGTCTGTGTCTGACGAATGCCAGAGCTCAGACTTCCCATTAACGCCTCCACCAATCACCAAGGGTTTACTCTTAGCACATAGATCACCACTTCTCATCTGTCTACATGTGTTTGTGTGTCATCCCTAAACTGAAAGTATGAGGACATAATCCAGTACTTAGTTATTCCCTTTATTGCTTGCACACATACGTGATGTGTGTGAGAGATGCTGGCTATCATCATCACATCCATGTTCTTGATTGTCCTCAATGCCCCAGCCTGAGGTTTGACCCCTTTGGTGTGCTCGGTGCAATTTAGTCATGTTACTTCATCAAAAGGCATATATGGTTCCTGAAACAAGACTATATCCAGCTTATGCTCCACCACAATCCTTTTCAACTCAGCAGCCACTGCCGACGACCTTCGCATATTTAATGGCCCACATCTTATGATATAACAGTCCACGATCGATCCTGGCGAGTTCCACTGACAGAGCCTTCTGATATGCCGAAGAGTCTCTGCAGTCCACCCTGAGCTTATGTGCAGCACCTTTCTTTAGATAATTTGTACACATCTCCACAAAGACAAGCCTTACTTCCTTAAATACCCCGTAGAAGAGAACCTCATGGTAGAAACGCAGAATACTTAAGGTCTTTGCACACCACGCCTGCAGCCACGGAATTTAAATGAGGAATCAAAGAAATTCCTTCTCGGTGCGTCAATTTTAAAGGTAACTGTTTAGAACAAACAAATATTCAACGAAACTTTCTCTGAGAATAATGCCATGCTAAAAATGTTATATATATATATATATATATATATACATATTCATCCATATATAATTATTTATAAAATTTAGATTTAATGTTAAATTTTAGAAAAAAAAATTAAACATAAAAGTTTGCAAGATTTCTTAACGTTCCAGTATTCCTTAAGAAATGTCACATAAAATAATTTCCGTTTGAAACGATTATCGATGCACCAAAAAAAATTTCTTTAACATTGATAACTCACCGTTATAAACTTTAAATGGTCTACAAGTTTAGTTTGGTCGAGAGGGAAGGGCAATATAGAAGAACAAAGACAGAGTATTCCTACATACCTGTTTTTACCAACTTTGAGAGAAAATATTTTACCAGAGTGAGGTATTTCGATAGAGCCAGAGTCACCTTAAATTTTACATGCCAATATGGTGCGAGGGCTGTGCAAAAATGCGCCAGTCTAGCAAATTATTAGCACACAGTATCAGCAGAAAACTAGCATCTAGGAAAATACTTTCTTAGTTTTGCTATGTTGGCTCTCAAAATCTAGTGGCGCGTATTTATGACGCACGGATTCGTAAGAACTCAGAGGTGATATAGCTTCTTATGCCACGAAATCCAGCCGTACATGGGGCCACGGTGGTTGAGTGGCTAGACTGCTCGCCTTCCGCCAAGGCGAACTGGGTTCAATCCCTGGCCGGGCCACTCCCGTATTTTCGCAAGCGGGAATCGTGCTGGACGATGCTGCTGATGGGCGGGGTTTCTCGGGAAGCTCCCATTTCCACCGCCCTTGCATTCCCGACGCTGCTCCATTCTCACCTCAGTTCACCCTCACCGGCTCTCAAAATATCATTGTTAAGAGCCACCCAAATCTCTCAACTCAACTCCAGCTGCACACGCCAGCAAAATGGCGTCACTGGCGAGCAACACGTTAAAACGCCGTTCGCCAATCAGCGACTGGTAACCCACTCACCAGCCGGCAGCTTAGCCAACAGGGAGCCTTTCGTAGCACGCAGTAGCTAATCAGATCGAAGGCCCATCCCCAAAGCCTCGGGCAGCCAATCAAAGGAACCACCATGCCATTTCGTCTCTCTATACGATCATACTCTGTGCTCACGGTAGATACGTGCCAAGGCCGCAAGTCCCTTAACAGCTACTTTATCGCCGTGTTCACAGCTGTCTGGCGTGAGTGCAGCGAACAATACGGTCGCCTATCGCACGACGACGATCTCTCAGTCTTGACTCTACCAGCCTCGTATCACCACCGACGTTCAATTAGAGTCGCCACGGCGAATTAGACCTTCGCTGGAATTCGTGCTCCGACCTGACAGATTTATGGCGCGCGTGTGATAGCAGTTTTTTTTCCGTATTCAAATGCCTTTCTCGGCGAACCGTACCATGTATCACGTAACCACACTAAGGAATGCAACTGCTCTGTCTCTATCACTGCGCCACTGGTGACTGGAAAACTAAGCAACCGTGGGCGTTGCAGATCTTCACAATCCGCACAACTATCATCAACTCTTTCGTAGCACCCGTTAAAAACTTTCTTCTCTGCTATTCACTGCGGAGTATCTTACCTTTAATTAATTTTCTTGTGACTGAAGAAGCATGCTGTAACGTCATGAAATGTATAGTTTTAAAAAGTGGATTTTCTTGCTGGTGACTTTTTTTTTACGTTTACGTCTGTTAGTTAAAGGCAGCTACAAATACCTTTACTCTAAGTACGCAAATTATAACGCATGCTATTAAGTTCGTTGCTATTTAATGATAAAATGAGTTATGTTGTTAAAGACGAGTTTTTCATCAGTATCAAAATACTAACGATCGCTACCAAACTCAAGCCAAAGAATACATTTTTTTGAGTGGTTATTTTTTTACTCTGCCACTTAAATAAAATCAGTATTTGTGCAACGAACATGCCCTACGTGAAACCTTTTTCTGATTGTGTTGATGGACAAAAATATGAAATGGTTTATAACCGCTCAGTGTGAGTGCGTACGTGTATGTGTACGCAGGATGGTTCTCACTTAGACCGAAAAGCATTGTGAGGTGATTCCCAACGACAAGATGTGTGTCGAAAACATGTACAGAATGTTCACACAAATCACCGACCACAGCGTTAAAAGATCACATCAGGTGAATATGGACGAAAATAATATATATGACATTTAGCCTAACTCGCTTCCTGTGGGTGGTGCACGCCCGTAAATGTGTACATTAACGACAGGTTTATTGCGAATAGCACGGGAGCAAATTTACTTAGACTTCTGAAAGTACGTGTAGTGTTCCAGCAAGTGAACATAGGCAAATACAGACAATTACTGTCGGTGTACAATAAGTTATTAAATACAATGATGGTTGCCACCCAGGTGTACCCAGTCGCTTTGGAGGCGAGTGCAACGCCTCCTTATTGTGTGCGCGCACGTACGTGGTAGCACATTTACTTGTACACTACACGTACTTTCAGAGGCCCACGTAAATTCCCTCCCGTGCTGTTCCCAATAAACCTGTCACTCATCTCCACTTTTACCGGCGTGCACCATCCTTAGGAAGCGAGTTGAGCTAAATGTCATGTAAATATTTTCCGTCTATATTTTTTGAGAAATCTTTTGACGTAGTGGTCGGTGATTTTTATGAACATTTTGTATGTGTATTCGACATATTTTGTAGGTTGGGAATCACCTCCCAAAATTTTCCAGCCTAATTGAGAATCATCCTGTATACACGCAGGCGCATACAGGAAGTATCTAAATTCGATCGACAAACTTCAGCCGCAGGTTAATTACGAAAAAGATGTTGAAAACTGATATACGACCTATGGTCTTAAGTGAATAGTAAGGTGGTATGCATATTTGAAGTAAGGCCAGAAATACTGGTTTATTGGAAATATTGAAGAAAATATTTACGATGGGACACCGAGTGTCTGGATTTTGTGTAACTGAACTAAGATCTTCAGACACCACAACAGCTGTCGTTGCCGTTAAGTTATTTCATGTTAATAACCACGGAGGTTACTACCCTTACTTCGAACTAACCTTCACGTCGCGGCAACATGTTTGCTCAATTAAATGGTGGATTATTAATCCGTAAGTCACAATTAACGGAAAAGTTCGTCTTGTGAAAATACTCTAAGCCCCACTGTTTTCAAGTAATTTGTGTTTTCATATCAAAATAGTAATTACCAATTCCTTGCAGGTGGGAAACACGCACAACAGTCAATAATGCACTGTTACGGCTATCAAAGGGAGGGGAAGATTCCAGAGATATGTACATAACAGTGGCACAGTAATAAAAATTAATGGTCCAGGTCCAAGTTCCAAAATGTGTACCGGCCTCAGAATTAACTTTTGACAACATATCGTTTATACGTATGTATGTGTGTATATATATATATATATATATATATATATATATATATATATATAAACACACAGTAACACGCACTATATTTAGAAGGAACAAGGTAAAACTAGCGTATTTTGATTTCAAAAGTTTTTATATTGTTGAGAAGTTAGTTTCAGATCTTCATTTTGGCATTTGTTTACTTGGTTTCTTGGTGTTAGTTGATTTCTGGTGATGCTTACGGTTATTTCTCGTCTTTGCTTTTTGCCAATATAAACCAAACCAGGGGACGTCTTACGTAACATTTAAAGTAAAGATAAATTTGAATGTAATAAAACATTGATATAAGGCTTATTCGGAATATTCAAACCCCGAACCACCGGACGGACCTGAGAATAACTCAGCTGCTTGTGCTAGAAACCTCACTGGTTTGGCATGGGAAAAGAAAAAAACCAGCACAATACATGACAATATAATACAAAGCGCAAACTGTGGCATAGATATATAAATATAAACAAAAAGCACAGTGTATAGTCTATCCGTGGCTTCACGCGCTTTTTGAATCAAACATTTGTAAAATCACCCCATGTACGACGTGTTTGACTGTTTCATAAATGCGCCATGTATCAAAAGCGTTCTATAATTCTGTTAACATAAAATTGTCTTGTTTTTGGTTCAATTAAATTTCCTGTTATACTTTACCTATACATTTTAATATTTCATTTATAATTAATATTAATAAACCAGGGATAAATCTGATGTGTTGGTAATGCCTAGAAAGAAATAGTTCTTAATCAAAATATTATTATTAAAGTGAGTGCGAGAGAATGTGGTGCGTTTTCCCTTTGGTGCGATTTTATATACTTTGTTCAGCTTGCACGAGGCGGAGGAATAGTTTGAAAGCAGAACTAGCAGGACTCCAGAAAAGTTGTAAGTGTGCGCGGAAGAGCTATAGTGGTGGTTTCTTTGCGGAGCCAGGTGGGCGGTAGATGATGGTTTGCTATGCAGGAGGGAGGAGTGAGGGAGGTGAAGGTAGGGAAGCGAGGTGACTCCCGGAGCGTGGCTGGAAATAGTCCCGGGAACGACGCCAGCACCACAGAGCCACAGCTTCACGCGTCTTAGTCGACGACGAGATCGCCTGTCGCCTGGGTGCTACGTCTCTTCCCCGACGCTGCCGTAGAACGGGTGGCCTACACGGACGGGGGCAGTCGGTGATTGTCCCCGCGGCTGACTCGCTTCACGACTGCCTGCGTGTGCTTCGCTTCCATTGTATAGTCCATTAGTTGAGAGATGAGGTCTTGAGAGCCGCTGAGGGTGATCGAGGTGAGAATGGAACAGCACCGGAATGCAAGGGTGGGGGAGATCCCTGAGAAAACCCGCCGACCAGCGACATCGTCCAGCTCGATTCCCACTTGCAAAAATCCAGAGTGATCTGTCCAGGAATTGAACCCGGTCCGCCTTGGTGGAAGGCGAACAGTCTAACCAATCAGCCACCGCGGCTCCCAGTCCATTAGCGGTCAGTTATTTGAAATAATCTTGCGATGAGGGTGAACGTCTAAGTGACATATTTGGTATATACTCCATTGCTACACTATCTCGTCACAGAAAACCAAGTCTGAGATATGAAACAAACACGAAAAACGAGCCAAGAGTGGCTGAAGTAAAAATATATTAATGGAGCTTATAATAAATCCCCACGAGGAATTTTGTCAAAAAAAATTATACATACCAAATATTTCACTTAACCATTAGCGGTTATGTACAACTTTTTGGAAGTCATTATAAAGTTCTACTTTCAGGCTATTCGTTCCCCTTGGGCAAACAAAGCTTAACCAAATGTAGGAAATTACACCAAAGGAACAACGCACCACATTCGTGCGCACTCATTTTAATGATAATTTGCATGAGAACTACATATTTCTTACTGGGCATGATCAACACACCTATTTTATCTCTAGTTTTATTTATAATAATTGCAAATGATGTAATATAATTTGTAGATAAAATATAATAAACAATTAATTAAAAAAAGTAAACGTCTATTTTGGAAATTTGATATTAAAAATAACAAGCCAAACAGTGTGGTCGTGTTCAATCTGCAACTAAACAGCAAAATGGTAACACAGAGGATTCTGCTTACATGAGATCAACCATAGTTTCTATCCAGCCTGTAAGTTTGGCGTGATCGGAGTAAATGTGATTCAAGATTTTCACATAAAAGCAAGATAGCGTGGCGATCTCTGATGCTGTTTTGGCCGCGTAATTATCTGGAAGCAAACGTGACGCCCCACTGATAGCGAAAAAAAGGGAGGGGGGGGGTGGAAATAGCAAATTAATTTAGTAATATCCCATATATTTTTCTGTATTTATGCTAGTGTTGTCACTGAATCATAGTTTATTTGAAACGCATTGCAGGATTCCAAACCAGAAGAACAGCTGCAACAAATGGAGAGCCGAATGATGTGTAACCTCGTGGGTAGTCAAAATTGCTCCCATTCGTTTCAACGGCTAGTGAGCGAATTATAACTGCTTGAAAATACAGAACACTGTAGAATCTAGCCCTACGAACCACTTAACTCGCGTATTTTTCCAGTTCTTACTGATTGGCAACGTCATGCTTTGCTGTGAAATAACTATCTTTAGGTACAGTCAACGAGCGGCGTCTATGTTTTTCTCCCATCAGCCGCTTACTTGTGATTGATATGAAACGCCGAATTGCAAGGTCTTTTTTTTTTTCCTCGATCGGGCTGACGGAGTTCGGGGTGCAAGAAGCAGTTTTGGTTTTTGTAAACTTGGCTATTCTGTGACATCGTACCGTTGACTGGCTGCGACCTTTTTAAAGCAGGCCTTATCACAAGTCACGTACTGCTGGAACCAACACGTCAGCCCACTGATGTAGCTAAAAGGCGTGTGTATCATATACTCGCATTTGGAGACGGTGGTGCATCACGAAATTTTTTTTACGCCAACATACTTTCCAAAACGATGTAACTTCTTACTACATGTATGATTGTACGACATATGTAAGATAAGGCATGGTTGTTTGCAGACGATTTAAATACGTACTATGTTAGAACAGCGCAGTCACGGAATACTTAAGGTAGAAGTTGAGTGGTTTCAAATAAAGCATTGTGCTCGAACGTAGAACATACAGAACTCATTAAACATAAAAAACTCACTACTAGAGATCTCAGAAAAGTGCGATTATATTCCTTATGAAAGAAAAAAAAAAGCTTTTGTAAAACTTGAAAATATTTTGCTAGAATTAACTTATATCACAGTTTTAAAATATAAGTTCAAAAGAGTATATATTAAATTTAACTTTAAGCATAGGAGCCATCCGAGATACCTCAGAAACCATATTTTACACGAAAACCTTCATTATACAAGGTTATCATAAATAATTACTTGGATTATATGAAACAAAATAAGTTATAATATTAAAAAAATATTTAAATAACTGATTTGATGCACATTTATTCGGGTTGTAAAAATGTTGCAGCCGCTTGTTCTGCGAGCTCCAGCCGCGCACGGCAAACATGTCGGAACAACCAGCGCCTGGTAAACTACTCGCCAGCAGGCGACCCGGCCAATAGGGAATCATTCGCGGCCGCACTGGCCAGTCAGACGTTGCCAGAGCCTCGCGCAGTCAGTCAGCGAACAGGCACGCTCGCATCAAAGGAGCCGCACAAATCACCATCGGACTAGTCTGACGGGGAAACAGTCACTCGCGGAGACAGGATACAGTAGCTGAAATTAAACTTGACACTTGTACTTTGTACACTGCGCATTGGGAAATACTATGCAGCTGAGTGTTTTCCGTGAAAAAAGTACTAGCTGTTATCATTCTATAACATTTCGGTTTAAATTTAATAGCCACTAACACTATGTGGAATTATTATTTCATAAAAAAGTATTCATATATAAATAAAATTTTGATTTTAATTTCAATATAGAGTTTAAGTTATGGCCATGTAAACAATTTAATTTAATGTATGTCATTATTTATTTAAAGGGTTTTTTATGAAGCATATTTTTATAGAAAATAAATTACCACCCTCACACATTCATAAGCATATACAAAAATATAAGAAGTGTAGTAGGTATATGACTTCGTATTTTTTACGTGTGGTGTAGCTGAGGAGGGATAAAGATTTTTCTTTCATCACGAGTTCTGTGGTGTTCTTACACAGGCTGGCCGTGGGAGGGTGAGATCTCCAGGGGGTTGTCGCCTGTCTCCGAGGAGACATCACCCTCGCACATCGATCACACCCCCGCCCTTGGCACGCCACGAGGGCCCACTCCGCTCTTGCCGTGTAACACGTCCCGGCCCCTCGCGTGTCACCGCCCTGCCCCCCCCTTTGTTCGCGGCGCACGCCATTGTCCACGCAGGCGCCTGATTTACCGCGCTCATCTTGTGAAGCGTTCTTCTGCTGCGCTCGACGGCGTCCGTCCCGAGCTGGCGCGCACGCTGATTTGTCGACGGCTTGTCGTGTGAAGCGGTCTCGCAGTGCACCCTCGTTAATCAAGTCCGCGTGTTTACATGGCAGGCGCCGAGGAGCGCTTAATTAATAGCGGCGCGTGCAGGCGTCGCGCACCACCACCCGGGGAGGCTTCAGAGGAAAAGTCGAGTGATCCTCGACCAAAGAGGAAGTGCCAGTGTCAGAAAGCTCCTACGCATAATGACTACAATGTAGATGAATAATTACGCATAATATAAATCACTTTTCATTCTACATATATAATTATTGTGAGTTGGGGTTATGATGGCGCATATCCCCAACAGCGCGTTCATAGTTCGTCGAAGTTGACTTAACACTTTAGGGTTTCGTTTAATGCTCATTGCGTATTATTCCCAGCCAAGTGTAAAATAAAAAGACGTCTTGGAACTATTGGCAAGCATCTCTGCGCCGTAAGTCACACACTCTGGAATGGTGTGAATCATTTGTATGGTACTGTAACGCAATTCTTACTTTAAGGGTCATCGGACACGCACAAAAATTTTCCATTTGGCAAAAATGCAAACGTTAATTTTTTTAAGTATAACCACAGAAAAAAAATTCCATATATGTTTCTTCTACTATCTTTCTGTAAGTAGAAAGTTTTATCTTTTCATTTTATTGTTATTTTGTTTGTTTATGTTTATACAATTATGTAATTATACGAAAATAATATTAATACTGATAATTAATCAAAAAAGGTTATTTATTCAACATTACTGATTTAAATGGACAGATAAAACAACACAGGAAAAATGAGCTAGAACGTATAGAAAGGATGAAAGATGAAATATATCCCCAAGCAAATAATATATTATGAACTAACAGGAAAAAGGAATACCGTACGACCGAAGTAAAGGTGGTGAGAACAAGATAAACCTGAGAAAGCAACAAGCCATAAAAGCTTAACGCACGAAGAATAATAATTGTTTATTCAATTGTGTATTTTTTTGGTAAATCGGTTTTGTATAAAGGACAGGCGACTGTGGAGAAAGCCCGAATAAATTCTGAAAGCAATAAGTTTGCACCGTTGCCATTAAATTTTATAAATTATTAATTAGGACATTTATGGCAACGAATTGTGTAGGAATGATGAATAATAAATATCACGGAAATGAAAAATTGAAAAGTATACTAAATATTTTATTTAAGACCAGGTGGGATAGCACTGTCGCTGTAACCTGCTTTTTGTTTGCGAATTACTAATAAATTGATTCAGAGAGTTTTAACAAAAATAGTAGCCACAACAACAAACAATTTGCCCAACGTTGCTACAGCTATCGATAATTTTTTGTTATATATATTTTTTCCTCTCTCATGTTTTAAAATTCTAATCATAACTTTTTATTTTTATTGCTTATTGTGACTTGTTCCAGAAACACTTTTAAAGGATATGTTACGACTAGTTAATGGGTATAAAATTATTATATAAATTTAAAACACACGAGACGTTTCAAACGTGATCCTGGGAAGAACTTAATACGGCAGTTTTTAGGCTTCTCTTGAGGATTCGTCTTTCAATTCACGAGATAAAGTATTTTCAAGTAATGAAACGAACTATCTAATAGAACGTTCTCCCGGTCCTTGCTGAATGACGTCGCCGCCAAGCTGCGAGAGACGTAAATGTCAAAGGACAGCAACAATCGAGCCACGCCAAAGACGACAATTGCAAACAATCAGCCGTCTCCCCGGCTGCTTGTCCGACGGAGCGTCGTCGAGCAAGTCTGGCGGGGTTGTTTGACAGGCCAGGGTNAAGAGAAGATTTACTACGTCTGTAATCACGCCGAGGAGCTCCTTCACGAGAAATATCCAGGGGGGGTAGGGGCCGGCCGCAGAAATAACTCGTCCAAGGTTGGCGCGGCATGAGCTGGCGGTAAGTGAAAACGGCAGGTCGTGTGTGTGTGTGTGTGTGTTAGAGCTTGCTATAGCTATCCGCCGCAGCATGTAGAGAGAGAGTTCATATTCCTAGCCGTATAGACGTACCGCCGTCTATCTACACTGCACAGCCAGAAAAAAAATCGTTTACATCACGAAAAAAAAGCGAGGCTATCCGAAAATATTCTGATCGATATTTCTGCATATAAACTTTTCCATATATTTACAGAGACTTTCGTTAATACGTCGACCGGCTGGAAACCCGTTATGCTACACTCGTTTCAAATACTTTTTAAGTTCTATATTTATATGCGGTGTTGTTTCCATCAAAATATTTCAGTGCTTAGATTTTGCATTTTAACGTGTCGAAATCACAGTTGTGAGTAACTCTTACTGGAAGAGAAATAAACTAAACAAGGGAGGAATATNGCATTTTAACGTGTCGAAATCACAGTTGTGAGTAACTCTTACTGGAAGAGAAATAAACTAAACAAGGGAGGAATATATTACTAAAAAAAAATCCTCCTATTCAAACAAAACGAAATGCAATATTTTTTTTCTTGTAGCTGATGATACCTGACGGAATTTCTTTTCTTAAATTATAACCCTTTATTTCCTGCTTTATCAAGTCTGTTTGCGTAGTTTGATCTTTCCGAAAACAATGAAACTATGTTTTATACCATGTAATTACCCAAAATTGCATGGAATTATTATATTTTTACTTGATGAAAATTTTCACTTGATGAGTGTTTGACGGAAATACTAAATAACTTAAGTTTATCTATTCGACTCTCTAGTAGGGAATTAATTCCACCGTTTTGGAATTTTAGTTTTGTCTCTAGAAGCTGACAGTATAGATTTTGTGTTTTGTTTTACTGAGCGCCAAACCTCAGGTATTGTTTTTTTTTTAAAACTGTAGTTTGTATTATTTGATTGCTGTTGGTATTGTCACATTTGTAGTTGCCCGAAAAATAATATAACTTATTTCTTCTAGGCATTTACCAGTTACAAAATAATCATGAAAGTTAAGACCACTTACTAGTAATAAATTGCCTGTAAAATTAGTGTTTCCGCGTACACACTTATCTCAGTAAATAAATGCACTGAGAATAAAACATTTTTTTTTCAGGAAAGGTAAAAAAAAAAAAAAAAACTGTATCTACAACCACCACTTTTTACTTTTATCTTATTTTATATAGTTGAAGAAGAAAAAGCCCCGATCACGCCGAACAGAGAGAAAAACCAGAACAGGCAATAAAAAAAAGCCATCGTTTCCCGCAGAAGCAATGATAGAAATTTGAGCTCGCTCCGAAGTTTCTACTCGTCGAAAGAGCATAATCCACCGATATTTCCCAGAAGTCAGCCGGTTCGGTGCACATATTTTATGTCACTTATTTATCAACTAGTAATAAATATGTGCTCTGGAATGAAACCGATAGGTAGCACTAAATCTGAAACTATTTTGGAAGCATTAGAAAAAAAAATTGCAGTAAAATCATTCGGTACAAACGTGACAGCATCTAGTTTGCTGTTCATCACTTACTGTGGAATCTTGATATTAAAATAAAGAACGGAACAGCGCCGTCCTAAGCAGCGGAAGATAAGTCAGCTCATACGTGAACAACCATAGGCTCTGTCCGCTCAACTTTACCGGCGTAAACGTGACTTCATCTTAAACCAGGCATTTAGTCCGAGCAGCGTCGTCGATGCACAAAACTTTCGCTTCAACAAGTTCCGTTGGAAACCGAGTTTATCCAATCCTTCGTTTAGACAGTATATTGTGTTTATTTGCCACTATTTAAAGTGACGATAGAGATACCTTAATGCATCATACAGTTTATAAGAAAATAAATTTTTTTTTAATTTTTTTTGATTGAGCATTCAATTAAAAGTACGCCGAACACTTCCCCCTCTGTTGACGCGCAGCATTGTGGCCCATAAACACCCATTTACCTCCACTTACACTTTTTTTTGGACTTTCTCTGGGGAGCTTACGGGGATAGTAAGATATTTCTTTCTTTCCAATGTGACTTTTTGTTGTCTAGATTACTTCAAGTCGGTTTAAACTTAGGTTGGGTTAGCTCAGGTTACAGTAACATGTTAACAATAAATTACACTTCGTTATAATACCTTTGGAGAAGCTAAAATATAAAACATCAATTTAATTTAGTTACCTCAATTATTACAGGTATCACTATAAATGGATGAATCACTATTTTACCAGCTGCAGGCGCAATGAAGGGCCTTTTTGGGTGTCGCTTTCTCTTGTGGCACACTATTGTATGCTATTGTTTCCTTTATGCGTATTTCGTCGTTTTATGCAATAAACAATTATTTGTGCTGTGANATCTGTATTTCCTGTCTAAATAATTACGTCTTTTTTTGGTATGATACAGAGTGTACCTATATCTGAAATCAACTGTCTTTGCTGTGATGTGCATCGTCGGCAAGGCTTAACATATACAACGCCAGGACAATCTCATTGACTCTGAATGGCCGTAGCGCCGGTGGCGTTAGGCGACTGTGATGGCGGGAACAGCTGTCGTGGGTTGAACTGACTAGTAGGAAATGGTGGAGGCTGTTCGCGATTAATTTAGCACTTTGGAAAGTCCAGCACAGGATCTACTTTACATTATTAACTGGTACCTTTCCTCCATATATCAAATTAGTATTACCATGGGCCTGCTCATTTCTCACGCACCGCCCAAGTTAAACCGCGCGATTGGAAGTAAATGTGTTAGCAGTATGCCCATTTGTGATATAATGTGTTTAAAATAAGAAATGCAAACTTTTGTAGCCATACATGTAAACATTAACTTGAAAAACAACGTCAAGTGCTAAGAAGTATTTTTAATAATTTGCTGCCAACTTAACTATGAGCTAGCATTCCAATGTATATAGGTTATTCGCGGTAAAGTGAGCACTTCTGAAAGCCTCGTTTGGGATAAGAGTCAAAAGAAGATTTTTTATTTTATACCTTAGACGTTAACTTGCTAGTGCGGTGGAATATACACACTGTGTTTATTACTTATATTGATATATATGTGTGTATTATGGGGAGGGGGGGTTAAAGGATAAAAAATGGCTGAAAGGAAAAAGAAACTAGGGCCTCAAAACTGCTCACTTTACCGTAAACAGTCTATAATATTGCAGATATGTAGTAAGGGCAGAGACTTTGTTCAGAGTTGGTTTCAAAAGTGCTGTCTTTACCGCGAACAACCTGTAAATGTAAATACCCTCGCAGTTCCGTCTTCCGGCAGGCTCACCATGGATAAGGTAAGGATGGCTGGCGTCATGGGGACCCGACTGACCTACCCGAGGAACACGTCTGTCATTCCCGGCCAGCCAAGAGGGTGGATTAGATGTAGATGGATAGAAGTTGACTGAATACAGAGAAGGAAACGGGAGGACAAGAAAACCTTCACAATCTCATTGTCCGCCATAATTCCTAACACGAGGACCCTCACCCGATTTATCACTTCCGCTGGGGACTGGGATATAGCCGGGGACCCAAGTGGTGGGAGGCCAGAATTCGAACTACTGAGCCAACGGGGCGAGCGCAGAATACTAGATAATGCAGAGTCGAAACAGCAGTTTATACCGTAACTCCAAGGNTACTGAGCCAACGGGGCGAGCGCAGAATACTAGATAATGCAGAGTCGAAACAGCAGTTTATACCGTAACTCCAAGTGCACACGCCACGAAAAAGTCGTCGATAACCTGAAACAGGTCGGAACGCCGTTTGCCAATCAGCGCCTGGTCTGTGAACTTCGCGATCGCCAATCCAGCCAATAGGGAGTCTTTTGCGGCACGCAGTAGCCAATCAGACAAAAAAAGGCCCGTTCCGGAGCCCCACGATGCGAATGTGTGAACTAGTACTCCCGCATCATAACCGCCTCGCCATTTCGCCTGTGTATACTCTCCCAGAAAGCATGCAAGCTTTCGGGGATCTTGCCCTTTGACTATAATTTGCCTCTATGAGCAAGCTTGCCATTTTTATAAAGTGTGGTTCGAATTTGATTCACGCCAAATCCTTCATCACTGTCACGTACTTGCTGATGACAAGCTTGCGGCAAGTTTTACTGTTTAAGTTCTATTTTAAGGAGATCCCTCCGCCTCATGCAAACAAAGCTCAACTAAGTCTAGAAAAATTACACCAAATTGACATCGCATCCCATTCGTACGCACTCAGTTTAATAATATTTTGTATGAGAACTGTTTTTTTTTTAGTAGGCATTACCAACACATCTGTTTTCTCTCTCTTTTTATTCATGTTAATATTAATGAAATGCTATGATTTATAAATAAAATGCAAGTAAAAGTTCAATTCAAACAAAAAATTAGTTCCTATTATGTTAAGAGAAGTATAAAAAGATTGTGGTACGTGCCATACTTAAGAAACAACCAAACAGGTCGTACGTAGGGTAATTTTTCAAAGGTTTGAGTAAAAAAAAGTGAAGATACCGAGAATAGACTTCAATTAGATCGATCCAAACTGGTTTTCTTGCACAGCAGATTCGATGCGATCCAACAGGCTTGTCACGACAAGCCTTGTTAAAGTTTGACTTAAGTAGATTATGCCGTCGGGACTGAGATAAAATCATGCGCAGTCTATTCGCAGTTTTTTTCATACTTTTTTGAATCTAACCATTGAAAAATCACCCCCTATCTATAACGAGTTTGGTTATTTCGTAAATATACCATGTAGCAAAAGCGTTCTACACTTCTGTTAACGTAAAAATACGTTACTTTTTCGTTAAATTCAACTTTTGATTATATTTTATCTATAAATTGTAATATTTTATTTGTAATTTATATGAATAAAAACATTGAGGAAACAGGCGTGTTGGTAATGATCTCAGATCTCAGGGTGGGCAGCGCTTCAGAAAAGTTGGACGTAACCTTGAACGAACTATAGTGCGGTCTCTCGACGGAGGAGCTCTACCGTCGCCGGCGGCCCAACCTCGCTAAAGGAAGGTAGGTTTGGTGCGAGAGGAGGGAGGGGGGTAGGAGGGTTGGCACTTGGCACTGGCTGGCCGCTGCCAACTGCGCGTGCGCTAGCCAATAGGCGGGCGGGGATTGTTTAGCAGCGTGCGGCTCCTCCGTGTACACAGCCGGGTATTTTCAGTCCCGGGGCCTCAACCTACCGCGCTACGCTCCCGGCCCGGCCGTGACATCACCGCGGCCATCCTGTGTTCTTCCCCGCTACACGCGTTAACACGGGGCTCCTCATGTTNCTCTCGGGGTACTCCCGTTTTCCCCGCCCTTGCATTCCAGCGCCGCTCCATTCTAGAGCTTCACTTCTGTCATGCTCGGGGATGACGGTCACCTACGGGTCCCAGCTGGAAAGGCCGTCACTCGGATGTTGCCTTGCCCTGGGTGCACTCCCCACACGCCATTATTATTATTATTATGTTAAACGCTGTTAACTGAGCACTTTTGAAAGCCCTTCTCAACGTCTACTGTGCATTCTTCCATCATACGTAAAATAAAAAATTTCCTGTGGTCGCCACAACTGTGTTTATGCGAAACTGTGAAACTACAGGAAACGTTAATGTTTTACATATATGACATTTTTTACACTTGTATGCATTAAATAATACAAAGCAAAGTAAACCATTTCACTATTCACAAGTGTGTGCCCAACACTCAGTTCAACTTTAAGACACGGAACTACTTTCCCTCTGCCGTTACCAACTTTACTGGGCGCAGGTCGGCCGGTGTGCCCGTTAAAATATATGCAGGTATGTAAAGCGACGTTTTTCAAAGGCTGATTTCAAAAGTCCTCATGAACCGTGAACAGCCTATACATTCACGTTAACCCTCTGTCGACATTTTTTAAATTATAAAATCGCACGTATTTTAACATTGGAGCTAAGAAATGGTCGTGTTTGATATTTTGTAATCCACTTCTACCAAATATCATGCATCTGGGATCTGAAAAATAAAAGGCCAATACCTACTTGTGCATATTTCCAATTAAAAGCATATATGGCCAGTTTTTATACCCATTCAGGCCCAGTGTACTAAAAGTGTGTACATTACCCACGTGTAGTTAATTTTTGGTCTGTACTCCACACTGAAAACCTTTATGGCCAATGATCTTACTTGTGGGTAAATGATTCACAAACTGGCTTACTGGTGTAGGTCAATATTGGTTCATGTAACTGCAGCCAAACATACAATCTACAGCTTATTGGCTGTGACANGGCTTACTGGTGTAGGTCAATATTGGTTCATGTAACTGCAGCCAAACATACAATCTACAGCTTATTGGCTGTGACAACGAAACACATGTTAAGTTGACTTGAGTACAGCACGAATCATAAAATGTTTTGTTTGCAGCACCTGAAACCGTAAATTGAAGTAGGTCTGAAAGGGTTAAAACGTTTTACTCTACATATATATTAATAACCTGATATATCACACACATTTATGCCAAAATGCACTCAAATATTTTCTTTAATTCCAGAGTTTTTAATTTCGTTAATCTGTTTATCATTGAAATACACACAACGGAACTGTAGACTTCGATGTCAGTTGCAATCGCGGCATAACAAATAAAACAATCCAGTTGGATGGTTGTAGTAATGAAAACGAATACAGGAAACAATAGTAAAAAATCGTTCCTTGAATCTGATTGGCCGAAACTACGTTACCTTGAGTGTGAATCGGCTTTACGTGGTTAAAGTATAAAGCACTTTTGGAGTATGCACAAAATGCACTATACTTGAAGCGTATCACGTGTGCTCGAAAAACAACATTACGTCATTTTAACTGACGCCGTTTATTGTTTTTACAACGATACGCTTTACTTCATTGCGATATTCCAAGTCAGTTTTTACGTAATCGATGTGACCTAATATAATCCATAACTATTGGTTATTTTTCCAGGCGCGATTTCTTTGTTACAAGAAAAACACGTATTAGAGAAATATAATGCGTAGTTTTAATGGTGTGAACAGAACATCTGGAGCTCTGCACCTCAAGCACGTTGCATCTGCGGCTGCACTCCAGTAGCACGACAAACTGAACATATAGACCATTCTAGGTTTCTTCCAACTTTTCAGAAGCCCTGCTCAAGTTCTACTTACAGAGTATTCCTCCGCCTCACGCAAACAAAGCTCAACCAAGTATAGAAAATTACACCAAAGGGACAATGCACTGCATTCGTGCGCACTAGGNCCTCACGCAAACAAAGCTCAACCAAGTATAGAAAATTACACCAAAGGGACAATGCACTGCATTCGTGCGCACTAGTTGTAAAAATATTTTTGAATGAGACCTATTTCCTACTTGGCATTACCAACACACATATATTATCACAGCTTTTTTTTTCATATAAATTATACATTAAATCTTACAATTTATAGATAAATCATNCAACACACATATATTATCACAGCTTTTTTTTTCATATAAATTATACATTAAATCTTACAATTTATAGATAAATCATTTTTAACAGTTCAATTAATCAAAAATAAGGAAGTTTTATTTAAAAACCATTATGAAACGCTTGTGATACATCATATACATGTTTGATCCAATAAGTGTGAAGAAACCACGAATAGATAGGGTAACCTAATTTTCGCGAAAAGATTTACGTAGAGACTAGACTTCAATATCCTATGTCCACACTTGTAGCCTTCATTTGACTATTGGCCGCTTTTCTTTGTGAGAAGAGAGTCTGATGTATGGATGTGCCAATCAGAATAAGGTTTCACGATACTGACCGTCCGTGATTCGCGAGAAGACAGGTAAGACGCGTAATAATTCAAATGGTCCAATCACGAAAGCGGTTCTAAACTAAAGTGCGTTGGAACACAACTTGTCCTGATAGCTTTTCGTGAAAAATACGTGCCTCTGCGTAACAGATTATACGCCTCGAGCACACCACGATTCTCTCTCGCGTTCAGGGCCTGCCACAGTTGTGCAGAGTACGGTACAAGGGGCCTTGAGTTTGAATCCTGGTTAAAGGATTTGATATGCACTGATTTTATAAACGAAATAAGATAATAAAATTGAGTAAATGTGTAAGCAGCCCCCACCCTCTTCTCTCCGTTTAACCCACAGGAATAAAATAAAATCTTTGAAAATATAACGTTAAAAAAAATATATTTATATAGTTACTCGGGAGATATATTTCTAACCTTCAAAAGTGATAAATTTATTTCTAGATAGTTAAACGTATTTGGTGCCAATATCTCCTTATTTACCCATAATTATTTCCTCGACCCAAAATAAATAGTTATCTGATCCTCCACCCTAATCACGTTGGTCTCATAATTATTATGAGGCTGCTGTAGTGTATCTTGATGAAAGNAGTTATCTGATCCTCCACCCTAATCACGTTGGTCTCATAATTATTATGAGGCTGCTGTAGTGTATCTTGATGAAATTGATGTAAGGGTCATTGTGAGCTGAAAGGACTTTGCTGTGCATAAAGATATGTCGTCATAGGCTGTTGTAGTTAGTATTGGACAATTGGCTTTTATGCATTCACGTAAGAGGGTTAACCGTAAANTATGTCGTCATAGGCTGTTGTAGTTAGTATTGGACAATTGGCTTTTATGCATTCACGTAAGAGGGTTAACCGTAAATTAATACTTGTGGTTACTTAGTAAACTGTCCGGTACAACGGGGAATTTGCATGTATAATGGCTGTTCATGGTAAGCTGAGCACATTTGAAATCCCTGCTTGCATGCACATTGTGTATTCATCCACCGTATGTAAAATTAACATTACGGTGGGCCTGGTCACTGTTCAAGCGTCAGTCAAACGGAACTGTGAAATCAATACAAAATAAATATTTTACAAATTTGATCATTTTAACATTTACATGCATTAACACCAGAATGATAAAGAAATCATTCCAGTCTTCACAAACGTTTAATTCAATGTTAAGGTATGGTACTACTTTTCCTCCATAATTACCAACTTAACTGAATGCAATCCAATCAGTGTGCCCGTTAAAATGTATGTAGTTAAGGACAGCGACATTTTTCAAACGTTGCTTTCCAAAGTGTTTAATTGACCGTGATCAGTTTACATGACATGTACATTGTACAGCTTATGTAAGTACAACGAAATGTTGAATGTTATATGACCCCTCCACACTATTAAATAATTTCTGTATGTACCTTATAGTAAAGTCTTAAAATCGTATTAATGACTNTTATATGACCCCTCCACACTATTAAATAATTTCTGTATGTACCTTATAGTAAAGTCTTAAAATCGTATTAATGACCTTCCTTAAATAATCATTGAAAAAAAAAAACCGGTCGGTGTTTGTCGCTGACGAATAACCACATAATATGATTTTGTCCTAATTCAAAGAAAACGAGCAACGAGACTGAGCGTTTTCAGTTACCAAAATTTCGAGTAAACTTATATTTTGTTTGCCATATTTTAATATTTGTTTTGCAATTTATAAATAGCAAACGTTGTCTTTCGCTCGAGGCGGTGTTGACATAGACACGGATGAGTTGACAAGAGGCTGTCGTAGAATGGAGCCGGATGACCTACTCGAGATCACTCCCGGATGGGAGCACCTTGATAAAACCCGCACACGACTATATTTCCCGCTCCGTTAAACGGGAAACCAGTCGCTTCAACCGTCGACTCATCACTTAAGTAATGAAGTGTCACAACTTCGCTCACTTCGTTGTTTTTAAAGAACTTTGTTACGATAAGATTTTGTGGTGATTGAGTAGATTTTCGTGGCGTATTTTATTTATATTTTTACCATCGATATTTCATAACGTAAACGCATGTTTTTCAAAGTTTTTCAATGTAAAAACCTTTTCTGAAAATTTTTTAAACTATATAATTGAATTTTTTTAACCTATACACAATACCGAAAATTTACCATATGCAAATTTGAAAGTATTGAAACGATGAGTATCGCTAGTACAAAAAGTTTGTAACTTAACCAACTATTAAACTCCTTCCTTAAAATATTCAGGAAAGCTACCATGGACATGTGAAGATATAACTTTACCACTCATGCTTTTTTTGATACGCGTATTCACTGATGTGGTACATTTTAGGAAAATTTTTGAGAGCGTGGCTTTGCTTCGAATCTGTCATCAGACTTAAAATTCACAAATAATTAGATAATGTTAATAACTATTTCTGAATCATTATCAAGATGGCAGATCTAGCGCTTTTTGAAACTTCGGAAGAAAACAAGTTTTGCATATGAAAAATTATCAAATCTACGTACACCATTTTTTAATTATTATAAAATCAAGGGGTGGGGGAAAAGACTTTCTTATTTAGCAGCGAAAAAATTATTTTAGCGAAATTTTACTAGTTTTTTTTAGAGAAATTAGAAAGTCCAGGACAGCTTGAAGAGAGGGATACTTCAGCATGTGTCTCAAATATTCTTTGGAAATTTTCTAACTGCTACACACGAGAGCCCGTGCAGCCGCAAAGGTGGTAGATCCGTCAATTTTCACGTGGTGATCCTTCATTTTTGTGGCCTACTGATCAACACAATGAGTACCACGTATCTTTATGGCAATTTAAAATGTTTCTATAAATTTGTTTTTGCTTCAGAAAAAATCCTTTCAATAAAGCTTAATATAAGCCCAGCCGTCTCTCGCAGATCGTCCGCGGAAAGAATGTTATTGACGGCCAAACTCCCGCAGTCTGCCAGCTTATCTTTTTTCCTCATGAAAGACAAATATTTCCGTAGACATTCACCAAGCGAACAAGAAACATATACTGTATAAAAGAACACGGAAGGTTCTTCAAAGCAAACAAACACAATTTACGCAACGAAACCGATGAACATTTTTGTATCAGATGACGTCTGAAACAAACACGATTATCGAACGCAAGTTCTGCTTTCAGGGGAGAATCTTTTATGATGAAGTATTTAACCGCCCTTCAGTAGTTTTAATCACATTATATTTTATTGAATACGTATAAAAATGTATTTAAATGAAATTCTCATTTTATATTGAGTGTGTGGGTGTAATAGTAAGAATGATATAAACTCACAACCCATAAGTCGCAGAGAAAAAAAGAATTTTCGTCGCTGACATCCGTGGTGAGGTTGATTGAANATATAAACTCACAACCCATAAGTCGCAGAGAAAAAAAGAATTTTCGTCGCTGACATCCGTGGTGAGGTTGATTGAACTCGAACTCTGTGATACACAGTGTGCTGGATTGCTAACCCTCTAAGTGAGGTGAGTATGGAGCAGCGCCGNATTGAACTCGAACTCTGTGATACACAGTGTGCTGGATTGCTAACCCTCTAAGTGAGGTGAGTATGGAGCAGCGCCGGAATTCAAAGGCGGTGGAAACGGGAGATCCCCGAGAAAACCTGCTGACCTGCGGCATCGTCCGGCGTGATTCCCACATGCGAAAAACCGGGAGCGACCCCGCCGCAAATCAAACCCGATTCGCCTAGGTGGGAGGCGAGTAGTCTAACCACTACACCACCGCGGTGCCCCTAAACTTCTGGTCACAGAATACTTGACGAATACAGAAGTGTAATTGTCGCGTGTACCGCGAAGTTCTACGTCAGCAAACTGGCGTCACTTTCAGCAACATATCGGAACACCGTTCACCAATCAGCGCCTGGCAACTGAACTTGACCAGCTGGCCGCCCGGCCAATAGGGAACTTTCCGCAGCTAGCAAAAACCAATCATACTCAAGGCTCACTTTCAGAGCCTCGAGCAGCCAATCAGGTAATGGGTACGCCCATATCAAAGGAACCGCCATACATTTTAAATTCTGCATATTTAACTATCCTATGTTATGGGCGTGTGTAGGGCGTACCGCAAATAGCTAACACATAATACCGTTATGTGTTAGCTATTTGTGGTACGCCCTACACACGGTAAACATTTATTAATTTTCCTTTAAAACTGCATCGAGTAATAATACATATAATGAGAGCTATTTCATTTTGAAAACTACCCCTCGATTAGTGTTTCGTCGTAAAGTTAAGGTGGTTTATACACAACAATTTAAAATAAATTATTTTGCGTAACCGTTACAAGGAGTCGGTTTCATATCGATTTGCCGCGTAGCCGATACGTTGCCTGTGGTCGTTTTTTCTGCCTCAGGTGTAGAGTTTAGCTGTTTCGCAGTTGTTTGAACACACGTATTACAATTACAAAACAAGGCGAAGGTACGTAACGAAACTATCGCCTACAACAAGCTGGATGCGAAATACCTGTGTGTGTATTTGAAAGAGGTCAGCAGTTCATGGGCCAGTGCTTACTGCTTTCACAATTTATCTATTCACTGGCCTGCAGAGAATTCCTCGGGGGTGTACCAATGAGTGATCGTTAATCGCCTGCTATGTCCAAGGGCGTGGGCATGTTCACATCCACCGATGAAAACAGCGAAGTGAACAAATAGTGTTTATCGGTTTATCAAGCTCATTCACATTTTATAGTCGAGTGGTAGTTTTTAGCACAGAGTAAATAAATATACAGAGAAGAAATTACGTGGCGGGTCCTTTGATGTGGCGTGCCCATTATCTGATTGGTTGAGTGAGAGTCTGGGAACGGGCATCGAGTCTAATTGACTACCACGTGCTGTGAAATGTACCGTAAAACTCGACAACTTTGTGCCACTTTTTGATATTTGCAAGCATAATAACCTTGGGAATTTTATCCAGCATAACTACACATCTCAAAAATGTAATCCTGTGGCCAAAACAAATCCAGGTAGCAAGAAAAGGGAAGGGGAATTGTTTTTGTGTGGCCCATTGTTGTATACACAAGTAAGTGAACTATGGGCCACGTCTTCTTGTCCCATTCAAATACATGTCAAACGTGCCCTGGCCCAATGTTGTCACGCTACAATTATTCACGAGTCAAAACTGTATACATTTTTGTTTTTTTTACATATTCCCTCAATGTTTAATATGTGTTTTTCATGTATTTGTCAAATAAGTAAAAATGTCAATTGAAAATCAATGTGTTATTTAAACGCTAGATATCTCTCTCGTTCTGAAAGCAGCTGTGGACCATTGTTGGGTCGCTGGCCCAAAGTTGTCGAATCTTACGGTAACCTATTGGTTGGGATAAATGATAAACTTCATATAATTCAGATATTACAAATACAAATGTTAACCACTGTAAAATACAAATCAGAAAAAATCAGTAGTCCAGTTTATTAGAGTAAACATATTTTCCCACCTGCCCGGGAGCTTAAACATGCCACCAGAGTATGGGAAAGCTTTGCGGTTTGAGAGAAAGGAGGAGGAAAGAACCAGGCGAACGTGAGCACGCGAAACAAAGCAATCGATATTCGTCGCCGCTACTGCTACGATTTCATCTCGACGTTAATCGAAAAACATTGTAAGCACGCCCCATCGGTTTAGACTCCAGTAATTTTCACTGTGCGCCTTCTACGCGAGTAAATTAAACCTCGCATGGCGAACGTGCCTTGAATACTGGAGGCTTATTTTGGCAGATTCTTGCATAACGAGTATTTATGTAAGCGAACAAAGGTGCTAGACAACATATGATAAGTTTTTAAAATAAGGTACTTGCAAAATACCACGTGCTGATATTTTTTTTAGCACTCCTAAAAATTGCGCCATCCTTAACCATTTCGTGGCAGGCGTAGATAAAATATTCAACTCTTGTAATTTCGGGAAAATTATAGTGCACAGGAAGATTCCCCAGACACCCACTGTGTACCAGCTGCTTACTTTTTGTTGCCTTTCGATGTCATACCAGTGCTATTGCTATATTTTATTTATGAGACACTGCAAGTTTTAGTTGGAATCACAAAATGTTATCATCAGTTCTCAACAATAAGATCTAATAGTATAATTCAAAATATGGTAAAGACCTAAAGTTGAAAACATTGTTACATGCACGCGCTCGTNCAATAAGATCTAATAGTATAATTCAAAATATGGTAAAGACCTAAAGTTGAAAACATTGTTACATGCACGCGCTCGTAACGAAACAATTAAACTTCACAGTTACCGTAGGATTCCCAACTTAGGAAGATGTTGGTCACCGGTCTCATGATACGTTGTAATAGTCCTTACAGGGGAAAGTGTTTCGTGTTTATTTCGACTTTTTCATTTGAGGTGTTGCAAAACAGAAAAGTTTTGGCCTGCCCAGACTTGCAGATATCTCCTAGTAACTTACACAGTGGGACCTATGAGACGAGTTTCTGTTGGCCCTTTGGAAAATCAGCAGCCAATTACACAACGTCCACTTCCCAGCATCAGCCAATAGCATTACTAGGGGCGGTGATATTTCGCAACAATATTTCGAGACAAGATACAGTCCGNCTTCCCAGCATCAGCCAATAGCATTACTAGGGGCGGTGATATTTCGCAACAATATTTCGAGACAAGATACAGTCCGAAACACTGTAGGGTCACCCAGCTTCTTTGATTGGCTAAAAAAATATTCTGGCCCGTGTTAACCGTTTGCGCACGAATCACGAAGGTTCAGTGTCGGAGTTGTTTAGTCCTGAGTGGTTTTGTCAAAGACGGACACGGCACCAGCGGCCAATGGAGCTATAACAACAGCTGAAGTGTGTATATATTATTGAAGTCTGNGTCAAAGACGGACACGGCACCAGCGGCCAATGGAGCTATAACAACAGCTGAAGTGTGTATATATTATTGAAGTCTGCTGCGTGCTCCGATTTTTACGCGAAAAGTCACTGGCATTAAGCATTACCCATAAAACGGTTGTGGTTGCCATAGTGATGGTTGAGCAAGGTTGCGCAGTGGTTAACTTTCGGACTCGCATTCGGGAGGACCTGGCTTCGAATCCCGGTCCGGCCGTCCTGATTTCGGTTTTCCGCGGTTTCCCGAAATCGCTCCTGGCGAATGCTGGGATGGTTACTCACTACAGTCCACTGCTGATTCTNCGGTTTTCCGCGGTTTCCCGAAATCGCTCCTGGCGAATGCTGGGATGGTTACTCACTACAGTCCACTGCTGATTCCTTACCTCTTCCGGCTTCTCTGAGCAACTTGCTCCGTCTCTAACGACCTCGCTGTTGACGAAACGATAAGCTCTACCTACCTATCTTAACGCTCACAGCAATGNAATTTAAAATAAATTATTTTGCGTAACCGTTACAAGGAGTCGGTTTCATATCGATTTGCCGCGTAGCCGATACGTAGCCTGTGGTCGTTTTTTCTGCCTCNTTCATATCGATTTGCCGCGTAGCCGATACGTAGCCTGTGGTCGTTTTTTCTGCCTCAGTTGTAGAGTTTAGCTGTTTCGCAGTTGTTTGAACACACGTATTACAATTACAAAACAAGGCGAAGGTACGTAGCGAAACTATCGTCTGCGACAAGCTGGATGCGAAATACCTGAGTGTGTATTTGAAGGTCAGCAGTTCATGGGCCAGTGCTTACTGCTTTCACAATTTCTCTATTCACTGGCCTGCAGAGAATTCCTCGGGGGTGTACCAATGAGTGATCGTTAATCGCCTGCTATGTCCAAGGGCGTGGGCATGTTCACATCCACCGATGAAAACAGCGAAGTGAACAAATAGTGTTTATCGGTTTATCAAGCTCATTCACATTTTATAGTCGAGTGGTAGTTTTTAGCACAGAGTAAATAAATATACAGAGAAGAAATTACGTGGCGGGTCCTTTGATGTGGCGTGCCCATTATCTGATTGGTTGAGTGAGAGTCTGGGAACGGGCATCGAGTCTAATTGACTACCACGTGCTGTGAAATGTACCGTAAAACTCGACAACTTTGTGCCACTTTTTGATATTTGCAAGCATAATAACCTTGGGAATTTTATCCAGCATAACTACACATCTCAAAAATGTAATCCTGTGGCCAAAACAAATCCAGGTAGCAAGAAAAGGGAAGNTATTTGCAAGCATAATAACCTTGGGAATTTTATCCAGCATAACTACACATCTCAAAAATGTAATCCTGTGGCCAAAACAAATCCAGGTAGCAAGAGAAGGGAGGGGGAATTGTTTTTGTGTGGCCCATTGTTGTATACACAAGTAAGTGAACTATGGGCCACGTCTTCTTGTCCCATTCAAATACATGTCAAACGTGCCCTGGCCCAATGTTGTCACGCTACAATTATTCACGAGTCAAAACTGTATACATTTTTGTTTTTTTACATATTCCCTCAATGTTTAATATGTGTTTGTCATGTATTTGTCAAATAAGTAAAAATGTCAATTGAAAATCAATATGTTATTTAAACGCTAGATAGCTCTCTCGTTCTGAAAGCAGCTGTGGCCCATTGTTGGGTCGCTGGCCCTAAGTTGTCGAATCTTACGGTACCCTATTGGTTTGGATAAATGATAAACTTCATATAATTCAGATATTACAAGTACAAATGTTAACCACTGTAAAATAAAAATCAGAAAAAAATCACCAGTCCAGTTTATTAGAGTAAACGTATTTTCCCACCTGCTCTGGGAGCTTAAACATGCCACCAGAGTGTGCGAAAGCTTTGCTGTCTGAGAGAAAGGCGGAGGAAAGAACCAGGCGAACGTGAGCACGCGAAACAAAGCAATCGATATTCGTCGCCGCTACCGCTGCGATTTCATCTCGACGTTAATCGAAAAACATTGTAAGCACGCCCCATCGGTTTAGACTACAGTAATTTTCAATGTGCGCCTTCTACGCGAGTAAATTAAACCTCGCATGGCGAACGTGCCTTGAATACTGGAGGCTTATTTTGGCAGATTCTTGCATAACGAGTATTTATGTAAGCGAACAAAGGTGCTAGACAACATATGATAAGTTTTTAAAATAAGGTACTTGCAAAATACCACGTGCTGATATTTTTTTTAGCACTCCTAAAAATTGCGCCATCCTTAACCATTTTGTGGCAGGCGTAGATAAAATATTCAACTCTTGTAATTTCGGCAAAATTATAGTGCACAGGAAGATTCTCCAGACACCCACTGTGTACCAGCTGCTTACTTTTTGTTGCCTTTCGATGTCATACCAGTGCTATTGCTATATTTTATTTATGAGACACTGCAAGTTTTAGTTGGAATCACAAAATGTTATCATCAGTTCTCAACAATAAGATCTAATAGTATAATTCAAAATATGGTAAAGACCTAAAGTTGAAAACATTGTTACATGCACGCGCTCGTAACGAAACAATTAAACTTCACAGTTACCGTAGGATTCCCAACTTAGGAAGATGTTGGTCACCGGTCTCATGATACGTTGTAATAGTCCTTACAGGGGAAAGTGTTTCGTGTTTATTTCGACTTTTTCATTTGAGGTGTTGCAAAACAGAAAAGTTTTGGCCTGCCCAGACTTGCAGATATCTCCTAGTAACTTACACAGTGGGACCTATGAGACGAGTTTCTGTTGGCCCTTTGGAAAATCAGCAGCCAATTACACAACGTCCACTTCCCAGCATCAGCCAATAGCATTACTAGGGGCGGTGATATTTCGCAACAATATTTCGAGACAAGATACAGTCCAAAGCACTGTAGGGTCACCCAGCTTCTTTGACTGGCTAAAAAAATATTCTGGCCCGTGTTAACCGTTTGCGCACGAATCACGAAGGTTCAGTGTCGGGGTTGTTTAGTCCTGAGTGGTTTGGTCAAAGACGGACACGGCACCAGCGGCCAATGGAGCTATAACAACAGCTGAAGTGTGTATATATTATTGAAGTCTGCTGCGTGCTCCGATTTTTACGCGAAAAGTCACTGGCATTAAGCATTACCCATAAAACGGTTGTGGTTGCCATAGTGATGGTTGAGCAAGGTTGCGCAGTGGTTAACTTTCGGACTCGCATTCGGGAGGACCTGGCTTCGAATCCCGGTCCGGCCGTCCTGATTTCGGTTTTCCGCGGTTTCCCGAAATCGCTCCTGGCGAATGCTGGGATGGTTACTCACTACAGTCCACTGCTGATTCTTTACCTCTTCCTGCTTCTCTGAGCATCTTGCTCCGTCTCTAACGACCTCGCTGTTGACGAAACGATAAGCTCTACCTACCTATCTTAACGCTCACAGCAATGAGAATATTTTCACTTATTCTGTAGCATGCCTTGCGTACGAATGTATTCGGGATAATGTGTCAAGGCGAATTTCGAGAAATAAACCCTTCCTGCAGTAAATAAAATTGTTGAATGAGAAATCAGCTTTCTCCAACTGGATGCTTCCCAGCCCCCGAGAAGAGCTTCCTCCTCCCACCCCCCAAACGACAAACATGATTAAGGCGCAGAGACTATGGAGAGCAGAATTCGATACTGTGCATTTTATTATCACGTGTAACATTGGCACGATTACGTGATAATTTTGAGGAGGACGGAACTGTGTGTGATTTGAAGAAAGGACGACACGGAAGGAAGAGAACGACCATGGATGAAGGAAATGTGGAGGCCGTGTTGTATATATTCACACATTCTCCTGCACTGTAAAATTTCTGTATTTGTGCAAGGAATTATTTGGAAACCAGTAGCCACAGATATTTATGTAACATTACAAATAAATGAGAATAAATTTAATGAAACCTTAGTATGGAATGAGTAGAATTAATGGTAAATTTTAACAATCAAATGTTGTAGACTTCAAGTTTCTTATAAACATTGAATTACATAAATAATTGTTTATGTTTTATAAAATTATATGCAAGCATACCATATTTCAGCTGTAGAGTTACGAGAAAATATTTCGCCAGAAGTTTCCAAAGAATTTTTGTTAACAAGTACAAACATTTTTTTTTCTGTGCGGGAAGTCGAGTCCGTATGGCAAACTGCGAGTGAGGGAAGTCGAGTCCGTATGGCAAACTGCGAGTGAGGGAAGTGTCAGTAAATCAAATCAATCACATTTAAAAGCAAGTAAAATGAAGGTCGTACATTCCCATGTTACTTCAAGCTATGGATGAAGACGACTCAGATACGCGTGTCGAATTTTGTGAGTGGATTGTGAACGTGTAAAACGACTGCAAAAATTTTACTGACGTAATAGTTTGGTCTGATCAGGCAACCTTTAAACTGAATAACGGGACTGTCAACCGCCACAAATGCATGTACTGGGCCGATGAAAATCCCAGCGTTGTGATAGAGCAAGCAGTCAGTCTTCCTGGTTTAACAGTGCGTTGCGGCATGTCTACCAGAGGACCCGTGGGGCCATTCTTCTTTGACGGAATGGTGACACGTGTAAGTCCAACTCTACCCAGATGACGATTGTTTTTTCCAGCAGGACGCTGCAACGCCACATTACCACTGACAAGTGCCTACGGTCGCTCCTGAATGAGACATTTGCTGGGAGTTGGACCGGCCGACGAGGAAGTCCATCCCAGACCTTTAGATTTAACGCAATTAAATTTGTATTTAATTTTAAATTCGAAGAACACGGCGTAATCCACAAGACCAGGGACGCTGGATGCCGTCAGAGATGCGATTGTGACCACCTGTGAATTCACTCCCATAGACACCATGACTACTGATAGGCGTCCTGTTCTACGGTGCTGCACACGATTTCTTGTTTGCTGATGGCGAACATGCAACTGCTATTACCATTCTCACACAACCCAAGTTGTCCTTACGTCCTTAGAGCATCAAATACAAGTGGGCCTCTTCAGATGGTCTTTAGTAGTATTTCTGTTATTCACGGTCAAAGATTGAGAACGTTAACTTGGGACATCTAGCACTGTTATTTAATTTCGACCAACTTTACTGGGAACGATCTAGTCAGCGTAAACGTTAAAATATGTAGTTACAGGCAGAGCATTTTTTTTAATGTTGCTGATGGGGAAAGTGTTTAGTTAAGCACGAACAAACACCTTCGTTGTCACAGATTCTTGAAGTCACATACCTGACATTTGAAAAAAAAAAATATGAAAACGAACTGAACTAAAATGATTTACACTTAAAGATGAACTAAAACACAAAAGACGCAGGCACAGAATTTTTTCTTATCAAATGAAACTGTATCATACTTATGTAGAAAACTCAGCACGTGACATTTTTTTTTCTAAATTATATTAAAGCCTTTGTCTCTTGAAATAAGTTGCGCGGTTCTCTTAGTTGTGTGTGCAGTTGACGTCTGCGTTTGTTTACGTATGCTGGTACCTTTATCTTGTAGAACAAACAAAAACTAATTTCATGCATGTTAGAGACAGTATTGCATTGTTAAGTGTTGGCTTGGCACCTATCCAGGTCGGTAGGCATGGCCGCCGTAGCCGAGAAGGGCGAAGCACAAGCGTGCATACCCGCAGCAGGACGCCGACGTCACGGTAATTTCAGCGTCCATGCGTGCGTAGCGACGTCGCTCCCCTGTAATCCCGCGGGTTCCTGCCCCACTTCGCTCCGGCGCAGGGCAAGCTCTCGTGCAAGGGGGGAAAAGGGCGGGTAATGAAGAGGGCAATAGGGGGGAGTACTTCCTCTCCGCGGAGGAGCACAGTTGAAGGGGCGGGGGAGGACGGGCACTACTTCACCGCTCGCTCCGCCCGCGTGCAGACACGTCATCGCGACATAACGGGACCCGCCCGCGATCTGGGAAACTCGGTCCGCAAAGCTGTAATTCCGAAAGTATTCGGCGAAGTTTCTACCAAGTTTCCCTCGTTGGCGGCAGTCAAATGACGGCTCATGCCCGGGCCCCCTGGTTTTGATTTCTCAATTACCCTCCAAAAGTGAATTTATTTCGGGATAATTTTTATCCGCAGACATCACGATACCTTAAAGTGGCCTTTTATCGTAGGTCCACACATTTGTCTTTACTGATCTGCTATTAAGTTGTACGGTAAGGAAATGAAAGTCTCGTGGCATTTCATTTATCCTTTATGGCTTGCCCCAACTAGTAAAGACGAAAGTACACATGGTCTGCGGACGAAGGTTGGTAAAGATATTTAAGGCGTAACTATCTTTTTGAGATTTGAGACGAAATTGTATCAAGGATGTTGATAGCTACTGTCCTGAGCAGGACTCTAAAGAACGTTATGTTTCATACATACAAGATAATAATTTTTAACTTTATAGTAGATGGAAATAATTCCTGCAAGGACAAGGGCTGGGGGCTGAGGTGCCGAGACACCACAGCAATCTTGGATTACGTCACAGCCGCCATATTGTTTCCAACCACCATCTGGTTTTCGTCCACCATATTGTTTCCCAATTACTCACCTTCGCATCTGTCGCATTCCCTCCACATGCTGTAGTTTTCTCGTCGTCTGCTAGAGTGCATCGTTGATCCCTGTAAAGTTGTTTATTGCTGCTAGAGTGTGCCACCCTATTACTCACCTTCGTTCAACCCCGCCATCTTGTTTCCACTTGTCTTGTCCTTCGTTCAACTTCCGCCTGCTAGGGGCGCTGGTGTCGCTCTCGCTTGGGCCACATTTATTTGATATAGAGTGAGCTTCTAGGGGAGCTGCTTTTTTTTATTTAACTTCCACAGAGCTCAGAATATTGTCTGGATGAAAGCAGGATTGAACTGCTGAACTTTGGATCGGCTTGCAGATGCCTTAGACCACTCGGCTATCGGCACATGTGCTGATACAAGGGCTTAAAAGAAGTAAATTAAATATTAGGTGTATGGGGAAAATTATATTTAAAAAAATGTAAGTTTTCGTTGTCATGATTATTCCAGAATAAAAATGCGTAATAACAATATTTTTAGTCATTTTTCTTAAATTTTTTTTTATAAAAACATGGAAAAATGTACTTAAAAAAACAAAATTAGAATTTTTTATTTAATTTTATATTAGGTTTTTATTTTCACATAATTTTTCATTAAATACATTGATATTTCTTGTGCTGGTCATCCATCCTCTCCCTGCTAACACCTTCCCCTACCATCATGACCCTCCTGGACCTCTGTTCTCTGACACCCTCCTACTAACCGACATCCCCACCCACCCATTCCCCACCCCAAACCCCTCTTCGCCATCCTTCTCTTTCCCAAACCATAGTTATTTTCCCATTGGCTAGTTTGTAAGAGCCAATCAGGCACCTTCACCTACCTCCTCCATTGCACTAATATATAACAGCGTATAAAAGGCCCTGGGACTCAATCCTGCCTGCTGCTGCCGTATTCGTCACCTGCTCGCCTTAAAGTATACAGTTTATTTCTCGTCTGGAATATTCTTGTCGCCAAGCAGCAGATGTTTGTGTGCTGTCTCAGTGGGCAGAAAATAATTTCGGCGATAGTCGCGTACGGGACGCTGTGGTCACCTGCGGACCTTAGATCCAGATAACTAACTGGCTTTTCAACCGAAAGAGTTCCTGCTGACATGCGCACACCACGAAGTTAAGTCAGGAGTGTATTTTATGGACAGAGTACAGTGCGATGGTGAAACCTGCGCAGTGTGTACAACATGAGGCCGGACGTAATCCTACCATGCAGCACCGACGAACTGTTGGAGCTGAACAAGGGTGAAAGAATCATCATTAAAGAAGGCATCCAACANGGGGGGGTGAGACAGGAAACATTGCTTCGCTTCAGTGAAGAATGCGATGGCGAGGTGCATAGACTCCTACTGGACGAAGAAGTTGACAGTGTTACGTTCGTCGAGCGGATCACGAATTGTCGCATCCTACCATGCGAGGTAGACAACCTCACAGGATGAGGACGGGGAAGGACAGTGGATAATAACAAACAATATAAAGAAACAGTGTTTCGAACAGAACAACATAGTATGAATACATTTGTAGTTGCCAATTCTATTTTTAGGCACATGGTGTGTGTCGGCGTGTGTAAACAAAAACAGCAGGTAATATTTCATAAAGAAACCTTTGTGTCTTAAAAATTATCTTGCTTATCTATGTATGAATAATTCAAAAATATGTCGCAACATAAATGCAGAAAAAAAGGACACTGTAAACTAATATTGCTTAACANATGTATGAATAATTCAAAAATATGTCGCAACATAAATGCAGAAAAAAAGGACACTGTAAACTAATATTGCTTAACATGCATGTGAAAGCATAATAAAAGAGTTTGATGAATAAAATATGTGTANCTGTAAACTAATATTGCTTAACATGCATGTGAAAGCATAATAAAAGAGTTTGATGAATAAAATATGTGTATAATTTTAAAACAATTTTACACATTATTTTGTTGCTTGTCATGTACCCCATCAATTCAGAAAGAAGGTAATGTAAAGTGTAGTGGTGAAAAAACTTAGTAAACATTTTGTTTTTCAAAACAGAGAAAATAAACAAATAAAATAAGGAGATAGATAATGAAAAAAAAAATGACTTTCTGAATAAAATATGTGTACCATTAGGTTACTGGATTTGAGTTTGCGAGTTTCATGTACAGGCAGGGCAGCTCACCTTGACAAAGTTTCAAAAAAATCTGTGCTTGCATGGCAAGAGCAGTGTTAGCATTTCCAGNATGTATGAATAATTCAAAAATATGTCGCAACATAAATGCAGAAAAAAAGGACACTGTAAACTAATATTGCTTAACGTGCATGTGAAAGCATAATAAAAGATAATTTTAAAACAATTTTACACATTATTTTGTTGCTTGTCATGTACCCCATCAATTCAGAAAGAAGGTAATGTAAAGTGTAGTGGTGAAAAAACTTAATAAACATTTTGTTTTTCAAAACAGAGAAAAGAAACGAATAAAATAAGGAGATAGATAATGAAAAAAAAAATGACTTTCTGAATAAAATATGTGTACCATTAGGTTACTGGATTTGAGTTTGCGAGTTTGCATGTAAAGGCAGGGCAGCTCACCTTGACAAAGTTTCAAAAAAATCTGTGCTTGCATGGCAAGAGCAGTGTTAGCATTTCCAGAGGCCTGCACCTGCTTGGTGTCAGGTAACTGGAGTCTGCACAGGTACATGTTTCCATATCGTTTTCACAATCTACATAGTGTCAGATAGCCTAAGTCAACATGGATGGGAATATCTGTGTAGTTAACATTTTCACAGGCTTGCACCTGCACGGTGTCAGGTAACTGGAGTTGATTGAAGATGGAAAAGACAATGAGTCAGCAGGCTTCACGGGCAAGCACAGGCCCATCCAGAATGGTGGCGGGGTGTGGGAGGACATAGAAGAGGGGGGGGGGAGCTGATATAAAAGTGGAGGAGAAGGCTCGTAGTATTAGATGTGACCTTACTCTCATCACATCATGTCTGTGCAGTTCCGACCTGAAGATGTAGCCATTTCCTCCGATATTACCGTGGGCTACCGCAGCATGCATTTCAAGTCAGCCCGACTCCCACAGTACTGCGATGGAGCAGCATGAACGAAGAAGATTATTTTTTCCAGCTTGGTTCCAGAACCATGCTCCTTTATTACCTGCCTGGTGTGTCACCTCTGGCCAGACTCGAAGCTGCCCTGCGCTACCAGTCAGCTGATAAGTCAAGCAAAAGAAAACTGCCTACGTCAAGAGTGTGGAATATTGTGTGGACGACCCCCTGGTAACATGTGTTGAGCAATGTGTAAATTATTGACACGTTTCTTTCTCATGGGTCACAATAGCCATGCCAGACTCTACAAAACCTGAAATAGAGTGAGACTGTAATAGTAGCGAATGTGTACTTTACCTTTTCCGACCATATATGCATAGTTTTCCATGCACGCTACAAGTAATGAAAAATGGAGTTTGAAGCGAAGTGGACTAGATATTTGATGATGATCCTCAACGCGAGCATTTACTGTCGATGATAATAATGAAAAGTTCCTTGACATATTACAGCCTGTTTAAAGAAGCATCCAAAGTTCCACTGCGATATGCTGAATCGTGTACCGGGGACCTGCACAGTGTTGTGAACTTCCATGAACCATCCTGGACTGATCTGCAGACTAGGGGGTGTGTGTGAACGAACTCTGTCCCATTTACAGGCAGAAATTACTCAACGAAGCCAAGTTCTCGCCATCAAACCTCCTGACCTTGCGGATGGGACTCTATAAATAAAGCAGATTTGTTCGTAAATGTCAATTTTCTGTGAACCATGGATCCAGAATCATATAGTATAGACTCTGTAGTACAGACTCCTAGCCGAAGGATGGATGACCAAAACAAAAAATATCTTTAATGAAAAAAAAATAAAAATAAAAACCAAATAAAAAATGCAATAAATAAAGAAAAAATAAATTAATGCTTTTAAAAAATATATTGCATTTTTTAAGTAAACCTCTTCATAATTTTTAATAAGGAAAAAAAAAAAAGAAAAAGAAATGAGAGTAAAAATATTATTATTGCAAGTTTTTATTCTAGGGTAGTTATGACAACAAAAACTTACATATTATTTTTAATCTATTTTTTGTCCATACAAATTATATTACATGTACTTCTTTTAAACCCATTTCCAAGTGCATGTCCCAAAAGTGGTCTAAGGCGTCTGCATGCCGACCTAAAGTTCGGCAGCCCGATACTGCCCTTCTCCAGATTATATTTTGAGCTCTGCGTAAATTAAATAAAAAAAGCAGCGCCTTTAGCGGTCAACTCTAGAACCAACATGATGGCCGAGCAAGAGCTACACCAGCGCCCCTAGAAGGCGAAAGTTGAACGAAGGACAAGTGGAAACAAGATGGCGGGGTCGAACGAAGGTGAGTAATAGGGTGGCACACTCTAGCAGCAATAAACAACGTTACAGGGATCGGTGGTGCACCCTAGCGCACGGCGAGAGCTCTAGCATTTGGAGCACATGCGACAGATGCGAAGGTGAGTAATTGGGAAACAAGATAGCGGGCAAAAACAAAATGGTGGCTGGAAACATGATGGCGGAAGGAAACAAGATGGCTGCTGTCACGTTATCCACGATGGCGCAAATCAAGATGGCGTCGGCGCCTCAGTTCCCAGCCCTTGTCCTCGGAGGAAATATTTCTATCTACTCTTTATATATATACGAAACCTTTTTTTAAAAATGTATTTAATTTTAAAACTTGCTATATTTTTGGCAAGTTTTGGCACGTAGTTTTCAAGGTTCCTTTTATAAAATAATTGAACATTTCTAGATTAGGAGTTTGAACATGTTTTTTCGTTTTTTCAATTCAATTTATAGGATGACGCTCCTGTAATTTTTTTGTGGCCTGTCCTGTCAATCGATAGATTAGTAACACAACTTGGGCTCTGTGATACGTATACTCTCGCTGGTGGAACCATACATAGCTTTGTTGATCTTTATACATTTAATGGAATTGCGCATTCTTATCCGCGCTGTATACATAAACATTTGGAAACAACACATGCTATGTTTTTTTTTTAAATTTCGTGTTTGAAGATAAGTGAACGTGCTTGTGTTATATATTGGTTTTATATTCGTGATTTTTTTTAAATTGAAAACATTTCCTTTGTATGTCACTCTCAGAAAATTTATATAAGAAATTTACTTGCCATCTTCAGGTATTTTACGAAAATTATCCTGCGTCGTTGTAATTTCGCTTGCCATTTTATAATGCAACCAATTTCAATGCATGTCATAAATAAAATAAAACAGCGTCCGATATAAAATAGGTTCGTCGCGTGTGCGAGATATCACTCTTTGTTGAGCCTGTGTTACGCCGTCTCATACTCAGGGCAATCTGTTTCTCGCGGAAAGATTTGTGCGCAGGATAGACATCAACATTCGACGTTCACGCAAGCACGTATCCCTTGGCTATTGGCCGGGTGTCTGTGTGAGGATCCATGCTCTATTTGACTGGGCCTGTCAGAATTAAGTTACTCTAGCACCGATCTTCCGTGACTGGCTGGTAGACACCTCAGACGCGTGAGAGTTCAAATCCTTCCAACCACGAAATTGCTTCTGAACTGACGTGTTTTCCAGTACAACTAATCACGTTGTCTTGTCCCAGAAAACAGGCGGTCCTACTCAAAAGCATCTGTTGCTATTAACGTCAAAAAACAAAAACCCATGTTTATTTGTTCCGCCTTCTGACAGAGCATCGAATGACAGAGTACCTAAGAATACAGAGGTGAAACAGCGACTTGTATTACGAACTCCAGCCGTAGACGTCAGAAAAATTGCNACAGAGTACCTAAGAATACAGAGGTGAAACAGCGACTTGTATTACGAACTCCAGCCGTAGACGTCAGAAAAATTGCATCGCTGGCCACAGAGAAAAGTTTTAAAATGTCTTCCGACAATTAGGACCTGGTAACATACTCGCCAACAGGCAGCCCAGGCCAACAGGAAACCTTCTACAGCGTGCAGCAGCCAATCAGACGCAAGGTTAATTTCTCCGAGCCTCGCGCACCCAATTAGAGAAGTGGCACGCCCACATCAAAGGAACCGCTAGCANACGCAAGGTTAATTTCTCCGAGCCTCGCGCACCCAATTAGAGAAGTGGCACGCCCACATCAAAGGAACCGCTAGCACATTTCGTCTTTGTGTACTTATCTATGGTGTTATGCTAATAATACTGCAGTTCTAAACATTTTTTTTTCTTTTCAACTTTTAAAGTACTATTTTTATTTGTGATGAATGACAAAGAGCAACGAAAAAACCATAATTTCTTTATATTCCTGAAATTTCCCGCGATCTCCGTTNATTTGTGATGAATGACAAAGAGCAACGAAAAAACCATAATTTCTTTATATTCCTGAAATTTCCCGCGATCTCCGTTCGTAGGCAGTTTTGCACACAGAACTACCGCATATACCTGGAATGAAGGCACAAAGTACTTAAAAATACAGAGGTGAAAAAATCGCCTATGCCGTGAAGACCAGCTGCTCACGCTAGCGAAATGGCGTCACTGGCCTGAGAAATGTTTGGAACGCCATTCGCCAACTAGGGCTCGAAACACTCTTGCCAGCCGCCAGCCCAGCCAATAGGGAACCTTTCGCAGTACGCAGTAGCCAATCAGACGCAAGGCCCGTTCCCAAAGCCTCGCTCAGCCAATCAGGNATAGGGAACCTTTCGCAGTACGCAGTAGCCAATCAGACGCAAGGCCCGTTCCCAAAGCCTCGCTCAGCCAATCAGGGAAAAGAGGCACGCCCACATCAAAGGAACCGCCATGACGTTCCATCTCTGTGCACGTGTCTGCTCTGTGATCTTGTTGTGGCAGAGGCAAGACGGCAGCATGAACATATACAGAAATGCGAAGTCTAACTCACTGCCTGATAATGACGCGTAATTATAAGATCTTTTGCCAGAGCTAAAAAATATTGAAGTTATTTAGAAATTGGTATTTCTTGACGCAGGTTTAACGTTCCGCGTGCTCTTTTCGTGAAAATGTTTGCACTAAGACGTACCGAAAATAGTCTACTCTCNATAGGGAACCTTTCGCAGTACGCAGTAGCCAATCAGACGCAAGGCCCGTTCCCAAAGCCTCGCTCAGCCAATCAGAGAAAAGAGGCACGCCCACATCAAAGGAACCGCCATGACGTTCCATCTCTGTGCACGTGTTTGCTCTGTGATCTTGTTGTGGCAGAGGCAAGCAAACAAGACGGCAGCATGAATATATACAGAAATGCGAAGTCTAACTCACTGCCTGATAATGACGCGTAATTATAAGATCTTTTGCCAGAGCTAAAAAATATTGAAGTTATTTAGAAATAGTAAGAAATTGGTATTTCTCGACGCAGGTTTAACGTTCCGCGTGCTCTTTTCGTGAAAATGTTTGCACTAAGACGTACCGAAAATAGTCTACTCTCNGACGCAGGTTTAACGTTCCGCGTGCTCTTTTCGTGAAAATGTTTGCACTAAGACGTACCGAAAATAGTCTACTCTCAGTATTTTGGTACTTTTCATATCAAACTTTTGGAAAATCACCCCATGTATGACGTTTTTGGCTGTTTTCTAGTTTTCTAATTATGTAATGTATCACAAACGTTTTATACTTACGTTAACATAAAAGTACACTTATTTTGGTTAAATTAACGTTTTTAAGTAATTTTTATTAATTAATTATAGTTCATTAATAATTATTGTGAATAACATCAGGAATAAAACAGGTGTGTTGGTAATGCCTAGTAAGAAATATTTCACATGCGAAATATTATTAATGTGAGTTCGCTATTCCTTTGGTGTAATTTTCTAGACTTGGTTAAACTTTGTTTGCATGCGGCGGAGGAATAGCCTGAAAGTAGAACTTCATCAGGGCTTCAGAAAATTTGAAAGTAGCCTAGAATGGGAAACACAGACGTGTAAATAAGGCGTGCAGGAGTCGGCGATCCAGGTAGGCGGGTCTACACTGAAGGAGTGGAGGTGTTGGAGTCGACCTCGAAGCTATCGACCCACTGAAGAGCACCTAATTTCCCTCCCCCTCCCCCCTCCCACCAGCACCTGTGCCGTGGCGGTGCCTGGCGCCTCTGCCGGCCGGCGCCTGCCTGGGCGGGGCGTCTTCAGAGACGCGGGGAGGCCCTCCCGTCATTACCACGTAAGTACTGCACTCCTCCTCTTAACCCGTCAAGTCGACCGTAAATTTACCGCTTTGGGCGTTGTGAAGACCCTCTGCTTTAAGACTACGCCCAAGAAGTAACTTGGGAAGCCACGGGTTACCGTCGCATTGTTATGAACAGGAAGAATGATCNCTTTAAGACTACGCCCAAGAAGTAACTTGGGAAGCCACGGGTTACCGTCGCATTGTTATGAACAGGAAGAATGATAGCAAACTGCCAGAACGCATTAATATTTATAAATATTTGAGTGCGGACCAGCAGTAAAGTATTCCCATTACCAACACAGTTGTGTGTGCGTTTATATTTATATGTGTATGTACACATATACGTTTGCACATTGATGGGGAAAATATTGCAACGTCTAGACTGTGTAGGTCGCATAATGCACGATTAAACCTAGATGCAATATATATGACGTTACATGATAAACAATACAGGCCAAGCAAAGCAACATAAACAAAGTACTGAATGTGCTTAGCGCCACTTCACTATACAGGCTAACTCCCTCGGGCATCAACACAGGCGTGTATTCTCGCATGTAGACGATCGTGTACGTGACGATTGTCATCCTGAGGTACAGTGTTCCAAGAATCTTGCACACGTTGTCGGAGTTGTGCAAGGTTAGTAATTGTCGTGCAGACTGGGTCAGACATAGTTCCATCATATCTCAAACATGTTTAATGTAATAGAGGTCTGGGGATCGTGCTGGCCAGAACAGTTGTCGAAGACCACGAAGAGGACATCGAAGTTGAAGCAATACATGGACAAAAATTGTCCTGCTGAAACAGTACATCGCCTTCCTATTGAAGGACTGGCAGCATAACGGGTATAACAATGTGCTAGATGTAGCGGGCCCTGCTTAATGTACCTTACACAAACACCAACGGCGAACGGGGAATTGTAACTTACTGCGCCCCAGACCATGATGCAAGGAGTTGGGCCCGTATGTCGGGGGTGAACACTGGAAGGAATGGAGAGATTTGGGCGGCTCTTAANACCATGATGCAAGGAGTTGGGCCCGTATGTCGGGGGTGAACACTGGAAGGAATGGAGAGATTTGGGCGGCTCTTAACATCGAGGTCTTGAGAACCGATGAGGGCGAAGTGAGGCGACTATGGAGCAGCGCCGGAATGCAAGGGCGGGGGAAACGGAAGATCCCAAAGAAAATTCGCCGACCACCGGCACCGTCCGGCACGATTCCCACATACGAAAATCCGGGGGGCAACCCCGCCGGGAATCGAACCCGTTTAACCTAGGTGGGAGGCGAGTAGTATCACCAATGCATCACCGCGACCCCGTGAACACAGGGAAAATAATGTTAACCAGGACGAGTTTGCAAATGAAAAAGTCCATCACTTGCATGGAGGCAGAACAAGCTCTCATCGCTAAACACAACAGAGCGCCATTCTATGTATTCTCCAGGTGATCGTTTCCAGACACCACAGGATACGTGCACGATGGTGCTGTAGCAAATGAGGAACCCTGGCCAAAGGCACATGTGTTCATAGTACTGCGGCAAGTAGACGTTTTCCAATGGTACTAGTGAATAACCCCGGTACCACATTCGCTCTGATCTCTGCTGTGGGTGCCGTACGGTTTGCCTGTGCTGCCCTAACAATGCGCTAATCTTGCCGAGCATCTTTATTACGTGGCCATCCCGAACCTGATACACAGGCTTGGGCCTGTTAAAATGACCACCGTTGATAACATCGTCACACTACGGATACCTCATGACCAATATGTGCAGCAATCCATATATATGTTAATTTTTACTCGTGAAGTTCCAATATGCAAACCCTAGTAAACGGATGTAAGTGCACAACAGGGACACGTAGCGGTCATCCAGGCATGGCGATATCTCGATTGCTACACACGTACTCAACAGTCAACCTTCCAGGCGCACACGATACTATCTTGTGCGTTGCTGTACACAGCGCAATCAAGCGAATGGTGCACCATTCTGTTAGCCGATGTCCTCGAAATGTTCATCAGCATCACTCCACTCCTCAAGCATGCAAATATTACACCCACGTTAAATTGGACAGCAATTTATAAGGTTTTGCACACACTTATACAAATATATAAAAATAAATAAATAATTGCAGAATAACATACATTTGCAATTAAAATACAAGCAAGAACAAAACAAGATTCACACAGACAAATAACAGACATTATGACCGACACCATAATATTATGTAGTACAGCAGTATCCATATCCCAACACATATACACATATTTGAAGACGCATTCTATTTAAACAGAAAATGAATAACTTTATTTTTAAAGACAGGTACCTAACCACATCCTACGGAGCATTACATATGGAGTGTGCACCATAGGGGTGGAGTCAGTAGTCACAGGGCTGCCGGGTGTAAAAAGGGGAGGCACTTTGGGGTACTTCAGTCCCAGAGAAGTGATACGGAATGTGTACATACCGAAAAAAAATTCGTAATTTTAATTATTTAAAGGTTAGATTCTATGTTCGTTTGTGCACTAAAACATACATACACTGTTCATTGGCTCCTTGCTGGTAAGGTCGTAATTGGGCGTAGAATTTTTCGCATGATTGTCAGTAGCTCAGGGTCCCCGATAAAACCCGCCGGTCTCTGACAACGTCCGCTGTGTTTCCTACATGCGAGAATCCAATGTGACCCCCTTGGGTAATCGGTTCTGGACTGTTTGGTATTTTTTTAGGTGGGGGAGTGGGTTTTATTTAGAGATTGCGGTTACGCAGTGGACAGACATCTCTCCTCCTGCCACGGCCAATCAGGTTCCATTGCCGGCGTTGGACTTATATTTGTTCAGTTCCAGATAAAATGTTTGTTTGTCGCAACGTCAAAAATAATATGTTTACCCGAGAACGGAAAGAGGTAAACGCTCGCACATTCTTTAGCATGGATAGGCACGTGATACACGTGTTTATATAATTTGGATGAAGATAACATAATGCAAAAAAGTGTACTGCAAAGTGTAAAGAACGTTTTCTTCCACCACAAACAATATGTTCTTAGAAAATAAGAACAATTTTAAGCTGCTAAGGGAAAATATCATAACTCGTAAAATATAATGATCATATTGGTTACCTTGTTCTGACCGATATTCATTTAAACGAAAAAACAAAATTAACACCTTAACTTTATTAGGTGCTTATTGCTATTGTGCTAGGTGAAAGTTATCTGCTTATAGAAAAAAATTGGCAACTTACTTGATTAGCTTTGCTGTTTCGTAACCCTCTATTTTTGTGAGGGGTATTGTTTTTTGGGATTGCGTTCGTTAAGCAAACATTTTATTTTCTGTGTTGGTGGTCGTGCCCCGAGTTAGAAAGAGATTGAATGACACGAGCTCTCCCCTATCTGCAAACTTTGCGAGCTACACAAGACCACACACTCATAGACGCCAGGTTGGTTTATTTGCTTAAATTTATCGTTTACTTCCTCCATAATGAACTCTCGCGCTGGTGGTCGTCAGGACAAGATATAGTTCGGTAGTTTCTTCTGGCGCCTGAAGTTCAGGCAAGTTCGGTTGCGACGTGGTGCGCTGGTTGCCTGAAGTGAAAACCGCAGGCTAATCCGGTGGCGCGGGAAGAGACAGACAATTCAATATTCAAGTTGAGGGAAAGCCAAAATGATGTTATGCAAACTCAAACAACGCCCACCAATGATACATCAAGAACATAACAAACGCATTATAAGTAAAAATAAATGAAGCAAATACGCATTGATTAATGAGTACCAGAATGACATAAGACGATGTCAAAAACCATGAATGGTAAATGAAAACTAGTCTACATCTCAGATTTCTGAATGAAACCATTTATATATACCATTTATATATTATACTCTACAGAATCTATGAAAATAAACAAATATTAAAATGATATACCAAAAATAAATAAAAATAAAAATAAATATAAACCCTGACTACCTAACATTTCTAATAGTTGGTAAGCATAAAATATTTTTACTGCAAATAATAAATAGTTCATTTGTTTAACAGCTGAGGATAATTAATGTTTAAATTTTATGCTGAACATATTTTTGAGGATGAATACGCTCTATACATTAACTGTAGGATCTGTCCTCCATCAACCATGTCAAGTTTCGTAACGCACTTTCAGTTACACGTGAGGTACTTGTAGGCCAGTCAAGTAGAAGCTAGCATTTGGGCACAGGTTGACTCGGGAGAATCGGCAGTCGTGATAGACACAACGAAAAATCCACACCAACTAATATATTACATTCAATTGCCTTGAGTTACGTTACAGACTGGCATACTCTTCTCGAGTAAACACTCGACCCAGTGCTCTGGAAGGCGAGGCACGTGGACAGTCGCACGATACTCAGCGCTCTCTATTACACTCGAGTCCGTACTACTAGTGCTCTGGAACTTTGGATGTCTCTCTCCTTGAGTGATCGCACCACGTATGCCAACACAAGCAACACAGCAGCTGCCACATACACGTCTAATTTCACAGGGTTTCACAATGCGCTGTGCACTTACCTAGCATGTCACTGGGGACGTTTTCAAGATGCAAATGTTTCCTACTATGGATGGTACGATAAAACATACAGTACAAGGAAAACAATGGTATAGGAGACTACAATTTCTTTCCACGTTTAGCAGTTATGTAAACCATGCTTAGAACTTTGAACACGATGTTGTATGCCGCACGGACAATCATTTATTTATATTTATTTTTATTTACTAACTTTCATATTTTGAAGTTCGGTAATCAAGGATCATAATACGATAAATATTTCCCTTTTAAGATATCACAGGGTTGGAAAACACAGCTCGACCTTAAAATAATAGAATGAGCTTAATAACCTGATAAACATTGTCCATTGGTTTCACTTTTGTTATAGGTCGCCCTGAACATGGCCATACCCTTGAAGATACAGTGTTTAATATTTCCGTATATCAATGGAAAATTTTACTGAAATGTACGGCAACACGATCCGTAATGACAGAAAAACGTAGCTGAGCTCCATAAATACAAAATATGGAAAGTCTCCGTATTTCCTATAGATTAGGGTTTCGGGAACAAAATTGCCGAGTGTATACAAAGCTTTATTCGCCACTAAACCCAGAAAATTACCGTTTGTACTGCACTTAAAATTTCCAATCAGCTTAGAACAATTCCTTAAAAAATAAACAAGTCGCATCAGGGATTTTCAACAGTTATCAACGCTTAAAATGCAAAAAGATGTCTAGAAACTGAAATAAGTTGCTTATATGACAAAAGTTATACATTTAGATGATATAAGAAGGTTGTAGGAGAATTTTTAAAGTCGCGGACTCCAAAACTACGGACAAGGGTACAAATCTCAATAAAATATAAAATATTCATAACGAAAATTATGCTTTTTTTTGTTATCTCGTTTTTTAAAACTTGAATTACAGAAAACATACTAGCAACTTTACAGAGTCCGTTGCGTGATTTGATATTTACCGGCCGCCATTAGGAAATTAGGAGGTGTCGTGTTATTAACCAACATAAGTGGGTTTATAGGTGGGTGTTTATTTATTGGCTATAAGTAGTCTAACTTTGAAATGCTGACTACCTCCATTTAACAGTGATGCTGAACTGCAACTCCTGCTTGTGTTTTTTAAAATTATAAAACAAATACGCCACATGGGTTTTTCATCACTTAATTACGTGCCTGGTTCGATGTTTGCCATGTTGTGCACTTCCGAAATACTTCTTTCGTGAGGGGTTTAAAAGTTTACCTTCTGCAAATTTAAAAAAAAAAAAANATGTTGTGCACTTCCGAAATACTTCTTTCGTGAGGGGTTTAAAAGTTTACCTTCTGCAAATTTAAAAAAAAAAAAACCTTATTTAGAAAAAAAAGACAATTGTTAAACTGGAATGTTTCGTTTCTAAATAAGTCGCTGAGTTAATTTATCCTGAAAAGCGTCGATGGTAACGTTTACGACTTACTTGAAGTTCCGATAACCGATTACAAAGATTTCTTANATTTATCCTGAAAAGCGTCGATGGTAACGTTTACGACTTACTTGAAGTTCCGATAACCGATTACAAAGATTTCTTATTTGCCAAGTAAAATGTAAATCGTCTTGAAGAACATTAAATGACCTCAGTAGAAATATCTTCTCAATAAGACTTAGCACACCGAAGCGAAACCTGTTATTAGAACTGCATGCAGGAGTAAAACCGCATAATTCGAAGTTTATTTCATGTAGCATAGGTGTCTGATAATTTTGCAGTGTCCACGGTTCGAAAATTTGAGTATATTTTCCCAAATGATCAGGAGCACTGTCTCGTGTTAGATCTCAGCGTAATAAATATATAACTGTAGTCGCACCTAGAAAAACTTTTCTTTGGAGTATCACTATAATTTTGCTTTTATCTTTAACTGGAATGTTTAAGGGTATTATTAGCCACGAAAAATAATTGTTGTTTGATCATTTTACCTCATAGTGTACAACTCGTAAGCATTATTTGGGACTATTTTTTTCCCAGATATAAATGACATGTCAAAGATTACATTTTACTGTTATCGTAATGTACAAATAAAATTAACCAAACTATTTGGAACAAATTTAAAGAGGGCAACTGAAAGGTCTTGTATTAATTAATTTTAAAGTAGGTTCAGCAAAAGTTATTTTAGAACAATGCAAGGGCAGACACAAATAAAACATGTGCAAAAATTTCCTTATTTTAAGCCATTTTTTTAAATTGCAAAAACATTTTCTTGCACGATTTTATGGATGCCTTGGAGTAGCTCTTTGCATCTTCTCTCAGCGTGAGTTATCTCATTTCTGTACGTAAGTTAGTTTTCATCATTTGCACCTTTCTAAAACAGTACAATTGTGATTTAGAGATGTATTCATGCGAGAACTATGCGCTCAAAAANTCATCATTTGCACCTTTCTAAAACAGTACAATTGTGATTTAGAGATGTATTCATGCGAGAACTATGCGCTCAAAATTTTTTTGTGCGAGGAAAGAGTTATCACTGATAATTAGGGACAGCCGAATTTCGCGAACAGATTTACGCGCATACCAGATTTCAATACACTACGGGTATATCAGCAGTTCTATTTTGTTTATTGGCGACGCGTCTATGNTCATCATTTGCACCTTTCTAAAACAGTACAATTGTGATTTAGAGATGTATTCATGCGAGAACTATGCGCTCAAAAATTTTTTGTGCGAGGAAAGAGTTATCACTGATAATTAGGGACACCCGAATTTCGCGAACAGTTTTACGCGCATACCAGATTTCAATACACTACGGGTATATCAGCAGTTCTATTTTGTTTATTGGCGACGCGTCTATGNTTTACGCGCATACCAGATTTCAATACACTACGGGTATATCAGCAGTTCTATTTTGTTTATTGGCGACGCGTCTATGTGAGAAAACATATGACTACTTGGCTGGCCAATCAGAATAAGATCACTCCTACAGTGTGGGTCTGTGATTCGCGAGCAGACCTGAGACGCGTAACACGTAAATCACACAATCAAGAAAGTGCATCTGAGCTACAGCGTTATAAAATACAACTGGCCGTGAAATCTTTTCACGAAAATCGGGTGTCCCTACTGATAATGACTACAAGGTTGAATAATACGCAGTGCATATGTAAACTAATAAATACTTTCGAAGCCAACCACCTTAAGCATTATCGTGGGGGTTAGGTTGAACGTAATTGTTCTGACAGACTCAACCAGGCTGCCAATAATTGCTCTGGTTTTCGCTGGTGTAGGTAGTTTCCACGTTAAGGAGTAACAGGCCGCTTGACCTTACTCGGGCTCTGCATTGACTGAAGCCAGCTGCTCGCGACGGCGCAGCCAGCTGCGGCGGAAGGATACAAACTCTTCACTGCGCATTAATGAACCTTCAGAACATCCGCCCTCGGAAAACAGGGCGCTCGGCTCCACAAGGCGCTCGCATCAAAGCCCGGGCACAGAGTAGACACGCACCTAGAGACGAAGTGGCGTGGAGGTTCCTCTGATGTGGGCGTACCCGTTCTCCGATTGGCTGTACGAGGCTCTGGGAACGATCGACGAAAGGCGTTTTCAATACTTTGCTAAGTGACTTTCGCCAAATCTTCATAGCCCGTGAATGAACTTCATGTATATTGCTTTCAGTGTCCAAGTTGGCATTTTATTGATCTGCACTCGTTTCGAACACACGTGACACGGTTTTCGGACGTTCGATTCTCACGGAACACCGAGAAGAAACGACGGATTGCGTCTCGTGTGAATAGCTTCGTATAAAACAACAACGGGATGTCCTGGTGAGGTCACTAGAGTGATGGCCCACACCCGCCACCACATACCTGGCGGCGATGCTAGAAATGTTCCAACCTCCCACGTGAAAGGCTCCATTTAAACCTATGGGCTGATGTGTCGCCACCATGGTGTCTCCACGTGAAAGGCACCCTTAGGCTCCAAACTGGCGTGCAGCGTTCTCATCGTGATGCGTGTACCTATGGGACTTTCAGCGGTGACCAAATAATGTCATCGATGGGAAGTCTTAATGAAGGTTCAATGCAGGCCCTTGAGTAATTTTGTATGTATGCGAAACGTATATTTTGAGATACAGTGCTTTGAAAAAAAAGNGTTCAATGCAGGCCCTTGAGTAATTTTGTATGTATGCGAAACGTATATTTTGAGATACAGTGCTTTGAAAAAAAAAGCCGGTTTTAACAATTTTGGAGTGCTGTGAAATGGTGTTTCTTATATACGTAACGTCTTGACCTCAGCNAAAAAAAAGCCGGTTTTAACAATTTTGGAGTGCTGTGAAATGGTGTTTCTTATATACGTAACGTCTTGACCTCAGCAATAAAACGTCGTAGATATGACCAAGCATGTTAAATATACTCTCAATGTTATAACACGGGCCATATCAATCAGAGAAGCGAACAAACACTACATTTAGTATAACTATTCGAGAGGATGATTATTTAGCATTCTCGTTCATTTCGCTTAGAAACTGTTCCAATTATAAAACAGTCAGCAGGTCTCGTCTAAAGTGAGTGCTCTTTTCGCACACCAGCACATTGGACACGAGTTGAATAGTTGTTGTTATAAACGTGAATTCCAGACACTGTGCAACGCAGTTCAAGCACTGGGTGGGCGGGAGCCTTGAGGACTCCGTGTTACGCGTTAAGGGAAGAAATGGAAGAGTCCTGTTGACCTGTTGTTCTATCCTGAGACTCCTCCCACGCCTGTTATGGGAGGAGAGCGAACGGAATGACATTTGTCCTTTTCTCGTCTCGTAACCGGAGACATTTCCCATTGCGTCCGGCCTGTCTGTCCTCGGCGAGGGTTTATTTCTGGACTTCGCAAAGAACGACGAGGATCACCTTCACGCTCAAGTCAATCGCACTTCAACCTGCGTAAACATCCCGATACATCTGAGCTCTACCTGAGAAAAACAATGAATTTCTATACATTCCAATTCTTTAGCACCGCATTTTAAAATACGTTTCAGCACAACGAATAGGGCGTAAGCTCTCGTCATTTTTAAATAGCAAACACTTTTCTTGTCAGACATTATTTCCAGAAAAATAATCATGATGTAATCATTTTTTCATCGAAAATATTTAGCATCAAATTATGTTGAGAAAACAAAATGTCTGCATTAAACAGCTAGCAACAAGAACAGCATCAAAACAATTGAAGTTATAACTGGAACTATTGGTAAAAACAGAATGGCAGGAGCAGTTTCACGTAGTAGGCTTATTTAAAAAAAATGTAGAGATCACATATTGTTATTGGAATTTCGTTACGCACGTGCGTTAGTCTTATACACCTTTTCTCTTTCCAAACAAGTCGTTACGGCAGAAAAAAAACGGCCATCATTTAAAGACGTGTGGAGGGGAGGGATTTCACCGGGGTCTCGAGGGCCGACGAAGGTAAAGCGAAGTGAGTATGGAACAG
>NQII01001229.1:458470-500115 GCA_002778355.1 Clitarchus hookeri
GACCAGCGATATCGTCCGGCCCAACTCCCATGTACAAAAATCTGCGTGTGACTCCGCCGGGAATAGAACTTGGTTCGCCTTGGGCGAAGGCGAGCGCTTTAGACGTAATACCACCGCGAAGGCGCATACAGTTTTACCAGAGTGTTGTCTTACGAATCATTCATTTCGTGTCGACGTTTCCTATAAAATGATTAACAGTCACATATATTTTGAGTGAATGCACACAATGCATGTTAAACGTAGGTAAGTAGACTGATGAAAACTTAAAAACGCGGTGTTTCCAACAAAGTTTATTATCTGTGTGTACTCATTACAGGGAGAGAAATAATGAAACGTAGGCTAATAAATTAAAGGGGGTCCATCGTTTTTCAAAATAAAATAGGGCCAATGTTTTAATTTCCAAGAAGACGCTTAGTTTCTGGTCGTTCTCAGCGCTGAGTCATGATGTGTCGGAGGTGTATAACATCGATCCTACGGCGCGCCTTCTCTCACGGCAACACAACACGTGGGCGGGGCTTCAATGCGAGAGCCCGGCAAAGTTTCCATTTGTCCGCGTCGCGGCACGCACGCGGCTTGTGGCCCATTTCAAGGCCCTGCATTTGACTTTCATGAAACAACACTGAATATATGCGAGAGTGAATTACCGACCCCAGCAGCTAAGGCACGCCTATCATCTCGCATGTGGCTTTCTTTCGTTTTCAAGCTGCTTTCTATAGAAATTCTCCAGTGAGTGGTCGCGCAGAACTTTCTTGACAAATAACTGAATTGGGAAAAAAAATAATATCAGTAGTCCAAAACAATAGCCATTAATTAGTTGGCTTCAAAATGGTTGCGAGGTGAGAAATATGTCGTACGCACCAACCATCTCTATACATTTGTCAAGTATGCTAAGTTGCATGAATAACTTGGTTATCGTTAAGAGCGATCGTCACTTAAGCAACGTAAATATCTGTGTACTGCAATAACGAACTACGTTTGCGTTTATTATTAATACGTAACAGTGAACAGTTTAGTCAGTTCAGAATATTTTGAGTATTTTATAATTAATTCACGTCCGTATAGTGGAATCGCGATAAAAGTTAATAATTACAGGAATCATAAAAATGTAACATTTCAGGCATTGGTTTTAATATTTACAGCATAGCAAGCATGTTTTATTTCCTATTTAAAAATGTACTTGTGTAAATATCCAATTACTGGTAAGTGGAGTGATTACATCTGATGAAACCTCGCCTTCGAATAATGTAGCCTCAAGTTGTAAAATAAGCACGGGACTGCAAATCTGTTACCACAGAAGATTTCAACTTCATTTTTATTTACAGTTCTACATTTATTTCTACAAACTACAAACCTTGTATTACACAACGCAGCAGGTAACAGCAACGTCCGTGTGTTGGTCAGACAGGAATGTTTTACTTTGTAATAATGAATATCTGTATAATATGCCGGGTTGTTCACATTTTTGTATATTTTTGTTTGTACTCCTATCATTGGTATGCTTTTCGGTTGACTTTCTCTAAATGCTTGGTTTTGCATGCCATGCATTTTAAGATATCGCCAGAGCAAAGAAAACTAAGTAGGGCATGAAGCACCACGCCCTACAACGAACGTACAGTGGAGTGGAGATATCTGGGCAGCTCTTTACATTGAGATCTTGAGAGCCGGTGAGGGTGAAGTGAAGTGAGTATGGAACGGCGCCGGAATGCAAGGGCGGGGAAACGGAAGATCCCCGAGAAAACCCATCGACCAGCAGCGTCGACCGACAAGACTCCCACGTGCGAAAGTCTGGGAGTGATACCACAGGTGAATCGAACCCGGTTCACCTTGGTGGGAGACTATCGCTCCAGCCACTGCGCCACACCGAGAGAAAAGCCAACAAAATATTTGTTTGTGTAGTGCCAATAAATATTTAGTTGCGCCAAAAAAACATATTTTGTTGAGTCAAGAAAACTCGAAAAACAACTTATTAATTTTGTCCCTGTAGCAAAATACAAGACTGAACTTACAATACCTTTGTGTTGGGCCGAAAGCAATTAGACTGTCATTAAACTATATGGTAGAATCACCTGTGTATATTTGTTTGGTTACTCATTGGATTGCCTTCGTTAAAAAACACAGCTCGAGGGTTTGTTTGTATTTTTGGCGACGATTAGAATTGCAACAGTGTTTGTTAGTGCATTTATTGATGCTTAATAACCACTTAAACACCTTAATAAAACAAGTTCGACAGGAAACTGAAAATGAAAGCTGTAAAACTAAAAATTTATTTGCGCACTTTGTCGAGTATCTGAAATGTATGTATTTAAAAACATAGTTACTTCATCAGTAGTCACTTTAATAGCGGTTGGTCGCAGCTCATATGGGTTCGAGTCCCGGTCTCGCCTCAAGTGTTATTTTATATTAAACGAACCTGTTTAATGTACTTATAGCCAAAAAAATCTTTAGTTTCATCAACCATATCTTTGTTTGTGGCAAAAAAATAAGAACAACAAATAAATTTGGTTTCAACAACAAAATATTGAACTACTCCTATACAAACAATTAATTTGGTTGCGCCAGACAAACTTTGTTTGATTGGAGAAACCCTTGTTGTGAGTGCACGGCGGCTACGGGGCGACGCTGGTAATTCAGCGTCGTCTGCCGGCGCCGCTATAAGAGATACGTGACGAGGGTCGGTTACCGGCCGCAAGTACGCCTTCTCGAAGTTGGATCGCCGACGTGCCCGAACCCTCATTTGCAATTTAATTCCTTGTACTCTCGTGTTCTCCGTGAGGATGTGCTCCACATTACAGAGGGCCGGCCGCTGCTACGAACCTTCTCCTAACGCCTTCCCCTCCTCCTGTTAACTCAAACCCCTGCAATAATTTTAACACTTTGAACACGATGCTCGTATACTGTACGAACAACCATTTATTAACAATGACTGAATTTTAAAACCTCGTGTATAGTCCACTCGCGGTTTCTTCTCACTTTTTGAATCAAACATTTTAACAATCGCCTAATATTACTTGCTTGATTTTTTTTCATAAATGTGGCATTTATGATTACCGTTTTACAATTATGTTAACATAAAACTACACTATTTTTGGTTATATTGAACCTATATTTATATTTTATCAACAAATAATAATATTTCATTATTAATAAATACGAAAAAAAAACAGGTAGAAAATATGTGTGTTGGTGATGCCTAGTAAGAAATAGTTCTTATGCAAAATATTATTACACTGAGTGCGCACGAATGCGGTGAGTTGTCCCTTTGGTGTAATTTTCCATATTTGGTTCAGTTTAGTTTGCATGAGGCGGAGGAATATCCTGTAAGTAAAACCTTAGCAGGGTTTCAGAAAAGTTGGAAGTAACCGTGAACGGACTATAGGTAGGTACAGCTTAACGCCTTGTCGATATCGAGGTCATTATGGACGGTGCAAGCTGCTCAAAGAAGTAGGAACGGGGAAATAATCGACCTTGGCCTGTAGCAAGAAACCATCCTAGCAATCCCTTGAAGTGATTTCGGGAAAACATTGGATGGCCGGTCCCGGGAATCGAACCCGGATTCTCCCAAATGCGAATTCATCAGTTCACCACTGCGCCACCTCGCCCTGTAAAACTGACTGCAAATGGCGTAACCACAGAGCACGCCAATTCAGAAGTCGAATTTTAGTTTTCACATTTTGTACGTGAAATAATGATAAACGGAGCCAAGCGAAACCAGAGATAATGGATCGAACTTGCAATCAGCCGCAGCTTACTGAGTATCGCAGTGGCTGAATTTCGCACTTTGCTTCTTGACTTTGAAAAAATGGCGGATACCTCTGAACGGCGACAACATCTTAAATACTCTTTACTGTAGAACACACTATGAGGCGTACAAGAAGCAGTTCCATACGGCAAATTATTTCAGCTTTAAAAAGTGGCGAAGCAGTTTAACTGCACAACACGCGTTTATTTCCGAAGCAGAAAAGTATTACATAAAAAAAAAACAAACTGTGGCAATTGCGGATTCTCTGTGGCCTAAATATGGTTAAAGGCGTTTTCGCAATGCATCACTCAGAACTTGAATGTTCATACGGCATGCAGGTGCTTTGGAGATATGTTGATCAGGAAGTTCATCGTGCGTGAGTGTGTGAGGTTAACCCTTCAAAGCGGGTATTTGTCGTTGACATTCAAGAAGAGATACGCGCGCGCACACACACACACAGAGACACACACACACACGCACACACACACACACACACACACACATATATATATATATATTAGTCGCTGCAGAAAAAGGGGACATGCTGGCCGCCACACTTTTGTTCGTCACCGTCTTGTTTATCCACAGTCCATACTACACTTTGACACTTCCGCCTGACGCCATTCTTGATTGGCTGGCCATCACCGGCCTAGTGGCGTGTCAACTGCTTCGCAAGCAAGTCTTTTCTTTGATAGTCGAAGTGCAACGCCAAGCGTCATACCGGATTCTTTATTTTTCTTGATTATTCGTGTGTTTAAAGAAAAAAACATTCTGCTCTAGCGAACTGGCTGTTGACATTACCCTGCGGCACGAGCATAAAAAACTGAACTACGAAATCATAATTATATCACGATATAGATTCTTTAATTTTGGTTAGGACGTGATTATGGGTTCGTAGTTTATAAGCAAAAAATAAACCAATATGGCGGGTGAAAGTTGTTTGAAAATGCTTGGAAAAACTACCCAAAAAAAGAACACATTCTTGACACGGTCCTTTTTCCAAGGACACAGATATGTGCAAAGTACACTTGTCACGCCTCCTGCCGGGCGTGCACTGCAGAGTGTTGAACCTCGTCCAGTACATTTGACGTTAAGCACGCAGTATCGAAGAGAAATATATCAACTGAGATACGGGTAATGCGCGTCAGATACGCGTAGGAAGTTTAAAAAAGTACAATAAAGAGCGGGAAATGGTTGACAATCTGCACCAGGAAACAATCACGCAGAGCACTGCAGGACAACGTGACCACGGAAGCGTGCATATCAGGAGATAAGGGCTCCCTGAAGAACAATGAAACTCCTAGCTAACGTCACGAGGTGAATGCACACCACACGCATCACAGATATCGCGCGTTCGCCATGAATTCACACGTTAAGAGCGTTAAAGTGCCAAACATTGTTTCAACGTTATGAAGAAACTTGATTTTTTTTAACGTGATATGCTATAAACGATAGTTTAATTAAAACACAAAAAATAAGATAAATATCTTACGCTATAATTTTTGACATCTTTAACTATAAAGCTTGCTTCAAAANATTAAAACACAAAAAATAAGATAAATATCTTACGCTATAATTTTTGACATCTTTAACTATAAAGCTTGCTTCAAAAAAACGTTCAGTTTGTGAAACACAGTTATCTGACTTAGCTAAAATGTTTTATGAATTCTTAAAAATAAAACGAAGTAATCTTTGAAGTACAACACTTGGATAGCCTGTGATTACATCTTAATTTATATATNATTAAAACACAAAAAATAAGATAAATATCTTACGCTATAATTTTTGACATCTTTAACTATAAAGCTTGCTTCAAACAAACGTTCAGTTTGTGAAACACAGTTATCTGACTTAGCTAAAATGTTTTATGGATTCTTAAAAATAAAACGAAGTAATCTTTGAAGTACAACACTTGGATAGCCTGTGATTACATCTTAATTTATATATTTATTGCGTTGATCTGAAGGTTATCGTAAATAATAAAATTGCTTTAAAGACAAACTACATCGTGAATTGCCAAGACATGTCTTAAAAGCATTTTGGTGACATTGAAAACTATTTTTAACTGTAGCAAAATAATTTGTGCGAGAAAAATTAACAAATGTGTGACAAAAGATGTAAAATGTAAATTAAATTCAGTTATTTGCAGTTTAGTTAATGAATATCCACTTTTATTAGACTGGTATTTAATGCCACGCCAAAAAATTTATAAACTATGCTATAAATATACTTAATTAAAGCTCATGGATACAATGCTCAATACATGCTTCGGTGGAAGCTTCTACGGGATTTGTTACCTGAGCTTGCGTGCGAGTAGTTACGGAGGTTCCCAATGGAATAACCGGTTACACGAAACTTGCTGTCACTCAAGTAAACGCGAGTGCATTTGTTTTGAGTTTACTTCTGCAATTGTGGTCTCAGGACGCACGTCACACACATATTCTACAATGTTCTTTTATGAATGGGGCCTTAATGTTTAGTTTGATAATGTGAAATTTTTGTTAAATATACATGGATATTTAAGGTTATTTTCTCATAACGCTTTTATTGAATCAATAATCCACACTTTTAAGTTTTTTCTTTTTTTTTTACTATTTACATTGTCTGAGTCCTTATCTGAAAAAACTAAATGACAGCTCTCGTCACTAGAGGCGCCCTTAAAACTATCCTTCTCTGATTGAATTCAATTTATACCTTGTAGGAAACATTCCACTGAAAATTTCACACAACCAACTATCATAACGTCCATGAAAACGACCAGCAGTTGTCTAAATCTATAGAATTATCCACACCAAGTGCCATGCAAACTTGCACGGAAACTTCCAAGGTAAATTTCATCATGACACACGGCCTTAAGTATTTAATCTCGTATGGATTTTTGATATGTAGCCAGCCCTGAGGCCGCAGGAACCCCGGCAGCGCGAGGGCACAGAGAAGGTAAGACTACAGAAACGAAATTACATGGCGGTTCCTTTGATGTGGGAGTACCCATTCTCCGCGGGAACGGATCTCGAGTCTGACTGGCTAGTGATGACGGTTTTGTAAATTGTACCCGTCGGCCATGTTTTTTCTTTAGCAAAATAAAAAAAAAATAGTCAAGTTAATTCTCTTTCTTTCCCAAACAGTTGTGGCAGCACTTCCAGTGAATTAAACACGTGGACGTTCATAATCTATGATAAAGATAAAGAAAGCACTCTGTCAATTTAAGTAGGGAACTATCACCGGTATCCTCATTGTTAAAGATCTATCGTACTGATAAGTGTTTTGTGGCAGCCACGAAATGTTAAGTTGGTATTCACCTTGCCATTTTATTTTGGTGTTTAACACATGAATTACTTAATGACTAATAATCTTTTGTGATCCACTGAAATATTATTTTGTGTTGACTTCAAAAAAATTGGCATGGTGACTTTCTTACAAAATATTTTTTCTCCATGCGGCGGCTGGTGTGGAGAATTATGCGTAATGCGCACTGGGTTTTGAATAGCATATACCAGCGAAAAACGCTGGCTATCCATACCTCAGCCTGCTTCTGTAGAACTATCTCAGATCGAGTAATCTGTACTATTACCTATTCCAGCAACGAAAGATGATCATCTTAATGATTAAGGCTCGGCTTCAACTGTTAGGCAGAAATTATTAGTTTTCGTGTCATAATTTCAGTTTCAGAGGCGATAATACCGCAACTTCACCACAAAAAGTAAAGACGTATTATTATTATTATTATTATTGTCTGAGGTGTTGCAAATAACGACAATTTCTATACAAACTTTACTTAACACAATACATAACTCGCTTCGTTATCACAATCGCCTTTGTTAATGTGAACCACATACATGCAAAAGCAGCACTATCATTAACGAATCACCTATAGGCTATTCACGGTAAAGTGAGCACTTTTGAAAGCTCTCTCGTTTTGAATAATAGTCAATAAATATATTTTATTTTAGCCTTAGACATCAACTTCCTAGTGCGGTGGAAGCTAAACACTATGATTATTACTTGCATGACTACATTTTAATTTAAAAGGTGATGAAAGGATAAAAAAAATACTGAAATATAAACGTGACTAGGGCCTCAAATGTGCTCACTTTACCGTGAACAGCCTATACTCACATGAAAGATCGCTGGACCACAGAGTACTTAATAACACGGAAGTGAAATGGCGGCGTGTTTTGCTAAATTCAGTCACACACACTAGCAACATGGCCTTACCGGCCAAAAATATAGCGGAACATGATCCACCAATCAGCTGCTGGAGACTAACTTGCCAGGCGGCAACCCGACCAATAGGGAGGGTTTCATAACGCACGGTAGCCAATTACACTCGAGGTTCGTTCCCATAAATTCGCGCGGCCAACGAGTGATCTAGTTCACCTCGCTATTTCGCTTCTGTATTGTTATTTATTCTGCGGCTGGAGGCTGAGCCGCAAAGTGTACAGGGTCGGCCAAAAATAACCTTCTTGTCCGTTATGTACAGAATTGTGTACACTGGAATAGAATGTGCCAACGTGTACGAACCGTATTTACCTGTTTCCTTATAGTATCACTGCGACCACGGATAAAAATTCACAGGCTACTACCCAGCATTTTTACAATTTGAGATCTACCAAACAATGTGTGGGCGGATAACGTAGTGACTTAATATGAAATATTTTTATATTTGCTGTCTTCTCGAAGAATTTTGTAATAACACAGGCTGTGAGAAAATATGCATTCCAGTGAAACATTCTTTAATGTGGCATAATGTCAGAAGTCATGAATTTATGGGGTTTTCTGCTGCAACTTTAAGTAAACAATTTATATAACACTTTTGGAACCATTAGGACATAGGTTACTATTAGATAAATTATCTTACAATGATAAAAAAAAACAGCAGTGGCGGTAAACCATTAAATTCACTCTCAATAAAAACGCTGATGTTATTTGTGCCTTAAAAACCAACATTTGTTTTGTAAAACTGGGAAATTCGAGCCGCAGTGAGCATTGTCATCTGAAGTCATGCGTGGTGATTTACTTAGGTCTGTATGGATGTGGAAATCACCTCGCAGTTCAGCTCGTTCCAGCAACGCAGGTAGTTTGCCAGTAATGTGTGCACACTCATCGGTGTAATGGATGAGCCCTCTGGGATATGTGCAAACAGATGGAAGGGGATTGTAACGATTTTGACCACCCGAGTACCTGTTTACACTGGTTTCATTTGTAACTCGTGCTGCGAGGTATATTGTCACCAAAATCACTTCCATTGATTTCAAAGAAATTATTTTCTGCGTGTAATATTTTAGCGTTCCTTCGTATATGCTTGGGTTTATTAATATTGTATAACTAATTTCAGGACAATAATTTATTGTATGATTTATAATAAATGCTAATGATCGATGAAGTGTTTATTTTCATAATGTTATTTTAATAAGTGTGTTGCAATTGTTACAGCATATTTTACACTTCCATTTTTGCTTCAGTACACTGAAAATATATATTTTTTTTTGTATTTGCACAAGGGATTCTTTTAAATTAGTTGTCAACGATATTTTTGTAATATTAAAAATAAATTAGAGCAAATTTTACAAAACCATAGTGTGGAATGTGTATAGGTAAAGTTTAATCTTATCAAGTAAGTGTTGCAGACTTGAAACTTATGATAAATATTGAGTTACATATAAAAATGCTTTATGTTTTCTGAAATAATGCGTTGTGAATATCCAACAGTTTAGCGGTAGAGTTGCAAGAAAATATTTGACAACCAGTTTACAAATTATTGTTTGTAACAGGTACATTAATGTTTTACTGTGTAGCTTTAACAACCAACAGGTAGGTAATCTGATTTTAAAGAAGATAGTTTTAAGAATGCTTGATTCAATATTACAAGAGCATACGTACACTTTTTCTTTGGCTGCAGGCCGTGAATCTTTGTGAAAAGACATTTTGGTAATCGACCGGGCCAATCAGAATTAGATTTCTAGTTTAATACTGGCTGCCTGTGATTCGCGGGCAGAAACATAACATGCGAAACAGGGTCGGAGCTAAGAAGTACTGACATACAAAAACACAGGAGACCTTTTCGGGAAAATAGGATGTCCTTACTAGTGGACTATCGGTTCTCTTTGGAAATTATTCTTTCCAGACAGCTAAAATAAGCACTAAGCCCAAACAAATTTATCACTGAGAATGCACAGCCTCATGAATATCCTCAAGTATTATTATTACTATTGGAAACATGAAAATGTCGCAGACTCACTTGCCACCAGGCTAAGTTTCACAGCCCTGTACATACTCAAACTACCACTGTTTCTCCACTGGCTGGTGCAGCAGTGAGGACGATATTTTCACTAATGTCAATGTTGCACACAATTTGGACACACTAGTGCCAGATATTACTGGCTCAAGAGTCACCAAGGATGTGCGTTATAATCTTCGCTTCGACCACAAATGACGTACCGATATAGAGCAAGTAAGTTAAATCTAACCTGGTGCCATATAAACACGCGAAATTGCCTGACATATAATTATAATTGTGTGCGAAGCCACGTCTGTGCGCACTCTAAACCTGAAATAGTGGAAATGGAACAAAAATTAATGAAAACCAGTGGGACAGGCTCCACTTGAAACTAGTTGCAGCTTTGTAGGGTATCGAAGTCTTAGCTTGTGCGGAAATCTTTTCGCGATATTCGGGTATCCCTAGCAATAAGCAATGACCATTGGAATTTTCAGCTCTTCATANGTTTTCAATATATTAAGTTGCCACTCACTGACTGTCAGAATGTGGCCTTCTTATATGAAATGAACTATACCTGAGCTTGCATGCGAGTAGTTACGGAGGTTCCCAATGGAATAACCGGTTACACGAAACTTGCTGTCACTCAAGTAATCGCGAGTGCATTTGTTTTGAGTTTACTTCTGCAATTGTGGTTTCAGGACGCACGTCACACACATATTCTACAATGTTCTTTTATGTATGGGGCCTTAATGTTTAGTTTGATAATGTGAAATGTTTGTTAAATATACATGGATATTTAAGGTTATTTTCTCATAACGCTTTTATTGAATCAATAATCCACATTNGTTATTTTCTCATAACGCTTTTATTGAATCAATAATCCACACTTTTAAGTTTTTTCTTTTTTTTTTACTATTTACATTGTCTGAGTCCTTATCTGAAAAAACTAAATGACAGCTCTCGTCACTAGAGGCGCCCTTAAAACTATCCTTCTCTGATTGAATTCAATTTATACCTTGTAGGAAACATTCCACTGAAAATTTCACACAACCAACTATCATAACGTCCATGAAAACGACCAGCAGTTGTCTAAATCTATAGAATTATCCNACGACCAGCAGTTGGCTAAATCTATAGAATTATCCACACCAAGTGCCATGCAAACTTGCACGGAAACTTCCAAGGTAAATTTCACCATGACACACGGCCTTAAGTATTTCATCTGCTGTGGATTTTTGATATGTTACCAGCCCTGAGGCTACAGGAACCCCGGCAGCGCGAGGGCACAGAGAAGGTAAGACTACAGAAACGAAATTACATGGCGGTTCCTTTGATGTGGGAGTACCCATTCTCCGCGGGAACGGATCTCGAGTCTGATTGGCTAGTGATGACGGTTTTGTAAATTGTAGCCGTCGGCCATGTTTTTTCTTTAGCAAAATAAAAAAAAAATAGTCAAGTTAATTCTCTTTCTTTCCCAAACAGTTGTGGCAGCACTTCCAGTGAATTAAACACGTGGACGTTCATAATCTATGATAAAGAGAAAGAAAGCACTCTGTCAAATTAAGTAGGGAACTATCACCGGTATCCTCATTGTTAAAGATCTATCGTACTGATAAAAGTATTTTGTGGCAGCCACGAAATGTTAAGTTGGTATTCACCTTGCCATTTTATTTTGGTGTTTAACACATCAATTACTTAATGACTAATAATCTTTTGTCATCCACTGAAATATTATTTTGTGTTGACTACAAAAAAATTGCCGTGGTGACTTTCTTACAAAATATTTTTTCTCCACGCGGCGGCTGGTGTGGAGAATTATGCGTAATGCGCACTGGGTTTTCAACAGGATATACCAGCGAAAAACGCTGGCTATCCATACCTCAGTCTGCTTCTGTAGAACGATCTCAGATCGAGTAATCTGTACTATTACCTATTCCAGCAACGAAAGATGATCATCTTAATGATTAAGGCTCGGCTTCAACTGTTAGACAGAAATTATTAGTTTTCGTGTCATAATTTCAGTTTCAGAGGCGATAATACCGCAACTTCGCCACAAAAAGTAAAGACGTATTATTATTATTATTATTATTGTCTGAGGTGTTGCAAATAACGACAATTTCTATACAAACTTTACTTAACACAATACATAACTCGCTTCGTTATCACAATCGCCTTTGTTAATGTGAACCACATATATGCAAGAACAGCACTACCATTAACGAATCACCTATAGGCTATTCACGGTAAAGTGAGCACTTTTGAAAGCTCTCTCGTTTTGAATAATAGTTAATAAATATATTTTGTTTTAGCCTTAGACGTAAACTTCCGAGTGTGGTGGAATATGTATGTACACTGTGTTTATTACTTGTATGACTGCATTTAAATTAAAAAGGTGATGGAAGGATAAAAAAATACTGAAATATAAAAGTGACTAGGGCCTCAAATGTGCTCACTTTACCGTGAACAGCCTATACTCACATGAAAGATCGCTGGACCACAGATTACTTAATAACACGGAGGTGAAATGGCGGCGTGTTTTGCTAAATTCAGCCACACACACTAGCAACATGGCCTTACCGGCCAACAGTTTAGCGGAACATCATCCACCAATCAGCTGCTGGAGACTAACTTGCCAGGCGGCAACCCGACCAATAGGGAGGGTTTCATAACGCACGGTAGCCAATTACACTCGAGGTTCGCTCCCATAGCTTCGCGCGGCCAACGAGTGATCTAGTTCGCCTCGCTATTTCGCTTCTGTATTGTTATTTATTCTGCGGCTGGACGCTGAGCCGCAGAGTGTACAGGGTCGGCCAAAAATAACCTTCTTGTGCGTTATGTACAGAATTGTGTACACTGGAATAGAATGTGCCAACGTGTACGAACCGTATTTACCTGTTTCCTTCTCGTATCACTCCGCCCACGGATAAAAATTCACAGGCTACTACCCAGCATTTTTACAATTTGAGATCTACCAAACAATGTGTGGGCGGATAACGTAGTGACTTAATATGAAATCTATTTATATTTGCTGTCTTCTAGAAGAATTTTGTAATAACACAGGCTGTGAGAAAATATGCATTCCAGTGAAACATTCTTTATTGTGGCATAATGTCAGAAGTCATGCATTTATGGGGTTTTCTGCTGCAACTTTAAGTAAACAATTTATATAACACTTTTGGAACCATTAGGACATAGGTTACTATTAGATAAATTATCTTACAATGATAAAAAAAACAGCAGTGGCGGTAAACCATTAAATTCACTCTCAATAAAAACGCTGATGTTATTTGTGCCTTAAAAACCAACATTTGTTTTGTAAAAATGGGAAATTCGAGTCGCAGTGAGCATTGTCATCTGAAGTCATGCGTGGTGATTTACTTAGGTCTGTATGGATGTGGACATCACCTCGCAGTTCAGCTCGTTAAGGCAACTCAGGTAGTTTGCCAGTAATGCGTGAACACTCATCGGTGTAGTGGATGAGCCCTCTGGGATATGTGTAAACAGATGGAAGGGGCTTGTAACGATTTTGACCACCCGACTACCTGTTTCCACTGGTTTCATTTGTAACTCGTGCTGCGAGGTATATTGTCACAACAACCACTTCCATTGATTTCAAATAAATTGTTTTCTGTGTTTCATATTCTAGCGTTCTTTCGTATACGCTTGGGTCAATTAATATTGCACAACTAATTTCAGGACAATAATTTATTGTATGATTTATAATAAATGCGAATGACCAATGAAGTGTTTATTTTTATAATGTTATTTTAATAATTGTGTTGCAATTGTTACAGCATATTTAATACTTCCATTTTTGCTTCGATACACTGCAAACATTTTTTTTTGTATTTGTACAAACAATTCTTTGATATTAGTTGTCAAAGAAATTTTTGTAACACTAAAAATAAATTAGAGAAAATTTCACAAAAGCCATAGTGTGGAATGTGTATAGCTAAAGTTTTATTTTAGCAAGTAAGTGTTGTAGACATGAAACTTATGATAAATATTGAGTTACATATAAAATGCTTTATGTTTTCTGAAATAAAGCGTTGTGAATATCCAACAGTTTAGCGGTAGAGTTGCAAGAAAATATTTGACAACCAGTTTACAAATAATTGTTTGTAACAGGTACATTAATGTTTTACTGTGTAGCTTTAACAACTAACAGGTAGGTAATCTGATTTTAAAGAAAATAGTTTTAAGAATGCTTGATTCAATATCACAAGTGCATACGTACACTTTTTCTTTGGCTGCAGGCCGTGAATCTTTGTGAAAAGACATTTTGGTAATCGACTGGGCCAATCATAATTAGATTTCTGGTCTAATACTGGCTGCCTGTGATTCGCGGGCAGAAACATAACATGCGAAACAGGGTCGGAGCTAAGAAGTTCAGACATACAGAAACACAGGAGACCTTTTCGAGAAAATAGGATGTCCTTACTATTGGACTATCGGTTCTCTTTGAAAATTATTCTTTTCAGATAGCTAAAATAAGCACTAAGCCCAAACAAATTTATCACTGAGAATGCACAGCCTCATGAATATCCTCAAGTATTATTATTACTATTGGAAACCTGAAAATGTCGCAGACTCACTTGCCACCAGGCTAAGTTTCACAGCCCTGTACATACTCAAACTACCACTGTTTCTCCACTGGCTGGTGCAGCAGTGAGGGCGATATTTTTACTTATATCAATGTTGCACACAATTTGGACACACTAGCGCCAGATATTACTGGCTCAAGAGTCATCAAGGATGTGCGTTATAATCTTCGCTTCGACCACAAATGACGTACCGATGTAGAGCAAGTAAGTTAAATCTAACCTGGTGCCATATAAACACGCGAAATTGCCTGACACGTAATTATAATTGTGTGCGAAGCCACGTCTGTGCGCACTCTAAACCTGAAATAGTGGAAATGGAACCAAAATAAATGAAAACCAGTTGAAAAGGCTCCACTTGAAACTAGTTGCAGCTTAGTAGGGTATTGAAGTCTAGCATGTGCGGAAATCTTTTCGCGATATTCGGGTATCCCTAGCAATAAGCAATGACCATTGGAATTTTCAGCTCTTCATATAAACATAGAAATATTTCGCATCCAGTGTGTTGCAAGCGATATTTTCACTACGCGGTTTCGCCGAGTATTTTAAAAGTGTTAAAACACGAGTGAACCAAATGAATAAATAAATAAGTATTTAAATAAATGCGCGTCTTACATCGCAGTAAATACCACGCCGTGACGCTGCTTACTCGTCCATTCGTCTGATTGGTCAGTCTGCAACAGCCTCTTAACTGACTCTCAGAGACTGGCATTTCACTGTCTGTTGACACAGGTTCGGATTGAACCAGAGAAAGAGCAAGAGACGGAGTCGGCGACAAGGGCGATTGTCTCACGTGCGTCCTATATTCTCTGGTCCTTGTGACCTCTCCGGTTAAGGCGCCCGTCTAACTGGCGCGTGAGTTGGGTCGCAGTATGTTTGTAACACACGTTTTTAAAACAAGCTCATTTCACGTGTACACAATCGTTTCGCACAATAAAAGAAACACCACTTCGGACTGGGGCATAATACAACTTCCTAAAGATCACGCTTTTTCCAAACACCATTTCGAAGCTCTCCGACACTGCAAAAAAAAAAAAAACTACATTTTAAGACTGTTATAGCTTAAAACAGTCTGGGCGAATTCCTACAAAACTAGTATAGAGCCGTGCATTGAACTTTTGCTAAAAACTTCTCACCAATAAAATCATAGTGTCACCGCTGAAAATCCCATGGGTACACGCAGCACGACGAGCACACCGCACGTTAGTTCGGAACCCTACTCGTAGCGCCGACGTTACACTTGATGCGCTTTGCAGTGTCGCCCTTATCACCGCCGCACTTCTCTGCCTCAAACGTGATAAGTAGCACTGTAACACACCTTTCAGTAAACATCCTAAAATGCAAGGGAAGTTTTTAACCAATTCATAGTATGGGAGGAAAAAAAACTGCTGCCATAGAAAGTTGTGAATTTCTCTACGAATTTTACGCTCTCCTAAACAAACGTAGGGTGCTTATAGTCTATTCGTGGTATCTTCACCCTTTCTAAGTCAAGCATTTCGAAAATATCCTCACGTAAGACACGTTTGGCTTTTTCCTAAATATGTGATGTGTCACAAGCGTTTTATACTTCTCTGGAAATTAATGCATCTGATTTCTTAATACATTTAACTTTTAGTTATATTTTTCCTAACAATTATAATATGCATTTATAATTAAAATTAATAAAACAGTGAGAGACTAGTTGTGTTGGTAATGCCTAGTAAGAAATATATCATTAAACTGAGTGTGCATGAACGCGGTGAGTTGTCCGTTTGGTGTAATTTTCAAGACTTTTGATTGCATGATGCGGAGGAATACACTGAAAGAAGAACTTTAGTAGGGCTTAGGAACAGTTGGAAGTAACCACGAATTGACTGTACCACGGATATATGAGAAGTCGTGCTTTTCAACAAGCCTATACAATGAGGTAGTAAATTTGGAAACTTCTTTAGAGTAGAGCTCCAGGCAGAGATACATTATTTCAAAATTCTATTGTACCTCCAGTGTGTAGAGTGACTACAATAGGTTAACACCCCCCCCCAAAACAAAAAATACAATATGGTTATGAGGAATTAATTACGGTAAAAAGTGATATAATAAATAATCACATACATCTAACAAGATACGATGATACAGGTAGACAACGAGCGACGCAGAAATAAGGACAACGAAACTCTAACCTGACGAAAACAGCAAAAACTACAAGCGAAACCAACCTGACAACGAACGACACAAAAAAAACACAGACAACATAAATGCGACAAGAAAACAGCAGCAAATTTTGCATACCAAGCACTAAACGAAAAAAAAAAAAAATTCGCAGTCACTCTAGGCAATGGAAGCCCAATTAATTTTCGAATTCAGTTCTACCGTACTATTGCCATTTAATTTAAAAAAAAATAACCAGATATATGGGGTCCTTAATTGTCGAACTGCCGCAGGTTCTGCATTGCAGGACGTGACATCGCCTGGCGACAGCTGTGTTCTTTTGGCCCATGCCGCACGGGCGTATAGCATCGCCGTGGGAAAGGCAGGCAGGACGAAGGAATGGTAGATGTCGAAGACGAGCCCGAACTCACACATGGTGTGACGTCAGTTGCAGAACAGCTGTTTCACTAGCTCCGACTCCAGCTGGGCAACAGCTCGGGATAGTTCTGCGCGNTGTGACGTCAGTTGCAGAACAGCTGTTTCACTAGCTCCGACTCCAGCTGGGCAACAGCTCGGGATAGTTCTGCGCGCCTGCGAACCATCATTCGAAGACACGAACTCTTACATGCACATGTTACATGCGCCGAGGACTGTTAACAAGCGAGATTTCAGTTAAGTACATTAATTAAGGTATTTCTTTCCAGAAATGAAGTTCCGCCTTGTGGAAGAGCACAAAAAAAACCGTGTAAAAAGGGAATTATGTTAAGGTCGTCTAACAATTCATGTCATTTCATAGTGCGGCATGAGTTGTCCTTCGCTGAATTAAATTCAGGTGANTGTTAAGGTCGTCTAACAATTCATGTCATTTCATAGTGCGGCATGAGTTGTCCTTCGCTGAATTAAATTCAGGTGAGAGTTGAGTTGAGAGATTTGGTCGGCTCTTAACAACGAGGTATTGAGAGCCGATGAGGTGAAATGAGGTGAAAATTGAGCACCGCCGGAACGCAAGATCGGGGTAAACGGTAGATCCCCGAGAATACCCGCAGACCAGCGGCATCGTCCGGCACGATTCCCCCTTGCGAAAATCCGGGAGTGACCCGGCCGGGGATTTAACCCGGTTCGCCTTGGTGGGAGGCGAGCAGTCTAACCGCTCAGCCACCGTGGCCCCACTATCCGTCGTAGTTTAAACCAATGAGGTACTGGGGAATGGTAAAATGTAGACCTGCAGAACTTGCGTTAGTGCAGTGGTGGATGTAGGTAGTCCGCTTATAGTTTGTGTTGAATATCCGTGAGTAAGAGAACCTACCATTTCACCTTGTAAAACGGCACCGGGATATACATCACAATATCATATTTACTTGAGCACAGTTAACTTGCTTATTGGCTGTTGGCGCAGTTATCCTTAACTGTTCGCCCCCACGAAATCAATCTAACCGAGTGCGTAATGTACTGTGGGTACGTTATTGGTTCAGGCATCTTCAGGGCACAGAGTAAATAAGAACACAGAGATGACATAGCCGCTTATTCCGCGAGCTCCAGCCTCACGCGCCGTCAATAAGACGTCACCAGCCAGCAACATGTCTGAACGCCGTTCGCCAGCTAGCTTCTAATAACTTAGTACTTGCCAGACAGTAGCCCAGCCAATACGGTACAATCCGCAGCACGCGGCAGCCACCCAGACACAGGAACCGCTCCCAGACCACCGCACAACCGTCCAGAGAACGAGCGCGCCCACATAAAAGAAAACCGCTACGCAATTTAGTATCTGTTTATTTATCTACTCTGTGTCTACGGCGTGTCTGGTCAGAGGAGGTCTAGTGACACGTGTGAAATTAACATACAGGCTGATTCTAAAATCATGGGACAAACATTGAGGAGTGGTATAGCTCACCAAAACAAACAATCATTGTATAGGAATATATGGGCGGGAGTGACGCGTTGAGGCACAAACACAAAAATTACACATGAAACGCAACACATTGTTTATTTACAACGTCACCGCTAAATGCCTTTTTACAGCAATGTTTATAACAATTTCTCAAAATTGCTACCACCGACAGTAATGCAAGCTTGGTAGCGTCGGTGGAGTGATTGGCGAACATATTAAAATACGCCGGGTATTTCACGCACGCCACCATTGTCAGCCAATCACGCCATATGTAGAGGTCGCCAAGCAAGCGTGACTGTTGGTGGATGCATTTCCAGCAACTGTTTTAACATTTTCTGTACGGAGTCACTAGTTTAGTATGCTGCTAATGAAAATTTTATGTTTCCGTTAATGTGTTATGTTTTTGTGTTTGTGCCTCAACGCGTCACTTCCGCCCATATATTCCTATACAATAATTGTTTGTTTTAGTGAGCTCTACCACCCCTCAATTTTTGTCCCGTGATTTTAGAATCATTCTGTATATATCTGCGACACCTATAATGTTAGCAAATTATCAGACGAAATGACAAGGTCCGTAGCTGCCAAGTCGGGCCCTTAAAGTGGTGTTAACTCCGTAATGGACACATTAGTTTTTCATTTCAGGTGTTGCAAAAGAGGAAATGTATGGCGTGGAACGTACTTACGAGTTTCTCATAGCAACTGACACTCTGGAACCTATGGGTAGGGTTTCAGTACATCTATAGCACAAGAAGCAACCAGTTATATAATAGTTGGTGTATCGGCAGGTAACCGTAGCATTGTCCAGATAAAGATGATGTTAAGTATTAGGGGTAGCTTCCTCTTACCTTGCATAGCAGCGACAATGATTTTACCCATTCTTCAACATGTCAGACGTGAACGAGCATAGCCGGGATGATATGTTTATGGGCCGAAGGAAGTTTTAGAAGTGCTTAGTTAAGGCGGAGAGATCACACCGTTGTTTGATTTTATTAAATACAAATCTTCGTGATCGGAGAGTAGGAATCAGAACTTAACATGGCAAAGAGGACTATTTAACATACTTTTTTAAAATTTGTACGGTTTCAGTTTAAGTCATATCCGTATTTTCCCACGGAGAACAAAAAATATTAAATAAATAGGTAGCCATTGATTACGGTTACAGATGTGAAACGAGTATGGGTGAAAAAGAAGTAGAATTTCTAAATAACTATTTATATGTTCCTTGTTGCTTGACAAACTTGGTTTGTGAAGTATTGAATCTAGAAATTTATTTATGGAGAATATAAGCAAATACAACATGGCGGGGATACGTCCATTTTAACAATTGATGAGTACTGCCGACGTCACATGAGGTTGCCTGAATTTACCTGTGTTGAAAGGAGTTTGCAACATCCTTCCTTTTCAAGAGACTGCCGATGAAGTTTTACTTAGACGGCAGTTTTCATAAGGTTCTCTGCAGTGTAACATTACGTCAACAACGTTCAAAGTGCAAATTGTTCAAATGAACAGGACATTTCGTCTCTGCGTATATGTATATGTCTACTATTTGACGTTATACTGATAGCAGTGCAGTTCCAAATACAATAAATTGTTTTAGTGGCAATTGCTAAAATTATATTTTTTAATATACATTTGCCTGCAAGAGTTGAGAGGGCGCGGTAGTTAAATAAACACTAAACACATTGATAACAATCTACGTATAGAAAAACTAAGAAACAGCAATCCTGGGCAACATTTTTCGCTAACTTTGTAGGCAAATTTTTATCCAGCGTGACGCATTACTGTCAAGCTATTTCTTATGCCATAAACCTGTCGGTTTTAGCGTGGCGTAAGATATATGGCGCTAAAGAAGCGTATCATTCCGTCATAATATTTGCTCACAAAGTAGGCAGACACTATTAATTAGGATTGCCCTTTCTTGATTTTTCTATTTTCGCTTCCAAAAACCTGCAATCTTAAGGGGTCCGCCAGCCTACATCGTTTTCCTCCTTTTTTTTTTGGCCGAGAAGCGCGGGAGCCATAAGGGCTACACTGGCACGCGCTACAAGAGCGCCATAGCCACTACGCGCAGGGCTCTGAACTGTCGTGCAGTGTTCTCGTAGTGCTGCGTGTACCTATGGGACTTTCAGCAGTGACCCTACCATTTTAATGATGAGAAGTCTGTAGCGATGCTCAATACAGGCTCCTATTGTAGTTCGACTCATGTACGGCGAGTATGTTTTAAGATACGGCAGTCTGAAAAAAGCTTTTTTTTTAATATATCGGAGGGCTTTAAAATAATATTGACTTTAAATTACCATTCCATCCTCGTCTGGTATGACGTCTTTTGGTAGGTGAACATACTGGGGGCACGTGAAATATTTTCGTCGTCAAACATACTTTGAAGCAGTTAAATGGCCAGACGGGCGGGACCCTTAATGTGTTCAGCGTTAAAATATGTACGGCGCGCCCTTCAAAAAACTCAGGTAACCGCGAACCAATTATAGTCGTAGAGCATGTACGGAATCAATATGAGGCGATCGGTGGTTCAAGGTCGCGGCGTGGGCTGGTAGCGTGGCGCCTGGAGGACGTAGCAGATTGGCAGGCGTGCCTGTCACGTGGTGGAGGGGATGTCATGTGCGCGGCGGGTTGCATCGCCAGGCGCTGCATTGTGTGTGCCGTGACCTGGCCGCGGGCCAGTCCTCGGGGATTAAGGTCGCCCCCTCGCAGCCCCCTCGCACACGCCCGGCTTTCTCTCTCAAGGCGTCCTCCGCGCGTCCTCCGCCTAGCTGTCGCCCAGTCCAAGATTACGACACTGAACGGCTACAGACCGGGGAAATACCCCGGTTCATTAACCTTTAGACTTGTTATTACACTGCTCACAAAAAGGTTTTGCGCATTCCCGCTGGGATCCGAAGAGTTAACTTGCCAGCTTATTCGGCTGGCATGAACTGCATAGAGAATGGCATAGAGAATGCGTGGCCCTTCCTCCAACGAGTGATTTCAAACAGTGCACAACCACCAACGACCATTCAGGCGGTAAAAAAAAAACAGCCGCAATCGGGAATGGGATCATGTGCCTCAGGAAATGCTTAATGTTCTTGTTTTTGGCATACCTCATCGGATACAAGCGTGCCTCAGGAATCGCGAAGGTCCTACACGTTATTGACGTTTGTCAATGCATCTGAAAATATTTTTTTATACTGAAACTGATGAGATTCCTTTGTTTACGTTGTTTTCCAGTTAATGCCTTCTGTTTGTTTCATACTGGGGTGATGTAAACGAGTATTGTGTTTTTGTCCACTTTATGTGTTATTAGGAGTCCAACATAAAATGTAAACTACTTTTATTCAATATAACACCCTGGATTCATATAAAATGCTAAAATTTCCGTGAGCAGTATATTTGAGGACATTTATCTACAGGAAATGCGCATCAATCAACTGTCAAAAAGAAATACTTTTAATAGATTTAAACATTTTATATACTTATTTTTTTTGGCAGTTCAAAACAAGATAACCGTTTTACTGGGTTATATTTATTCATTATTAACTGCAGTCCAATAACGTCATGGAAAGCCTTTCTAGATACACGCTTGTAAAATTCGTATATTTTTTTTTTTGCATATTTTAGAATTTAATTATGTATATTTATTGCGTAATTAATTATTAGATGACCAATAATTAAATTCTTATGTTTATATTTCGTTTGTAGACAAAAATTTCAAAATACATTTATATTAACTTTTAATACAGTATGAATTTCAAGATTATCATTCATTAATTCAAGTGTTTTCTGTTTTGATGAGTTTTTACAATAATTTGGATGTTTAAAGTAACATTATTTTCCGTGTTTAATGTCTTTATTCTATTTTAAAACAAAAAAAAAACTTTTACATTATTAATAAATAAAAAAATAAAAATAATAATTCTATGCTTATTTAATGCACAGTTTAATTTACAGTGGTATTGAAAATTGTTGGGAAGTTGTATATACTTGGAATAAATTGAGTAACTGTTCGTTACATTTTATAACTGTATAAAATATGTAGCCATATAATTTTTCGCTAAATTGATAAATAACTGAAATGTTTCTATTAGCGTTTCTCTGTACACACATCACATATATAATATATGTATATATATATATACACATATATATAATGATTTGCGGCATAATTAACTTGTAATATCTACTTTTGGTGAAAAATGTTTTCANATTTTTCGCTAAATTGATAAATAACTGAAATGTTTCTATTAGCGTTTCTCTGTACACACATCACATATATAATATATGTATATATATACACATATATATAATGATTTGCGGCATAATTAACTTGTAATATCTACTTTTGGTGAAAAATGTTTTCAGGTTAAGGTCGATTCCTAGAAATTGAACTCATATTTGCATTTTAAGATAGGAGTGCCACAGCTACGCCGTTGGACTTCCCATGTGGATCCCTGCTATTAACAAAGATGTCGCACGTTGCTGTTATCGGAGGTAAATTATTTAACTAGAAACCTTAGATTTGTGTCGTTATCACGGAGGAAATAAAAGTAATCTTTATTTCCTTTTATTCGCCATCGCTAACCAGGATATAAGTGGGAAAGAATGGCGCCAGCAACCATCCTTAGATCATTTCGGCCGGTATCGAGTTCGTGACCTCCGGAATGAGATTCGGACACCAGACACGCCGCTGCGTCACAAAGCCAACTCGGTGTTAACGGGAGTAAGGAGACTCGATAAGCTTGTCCTTCGCAAGCCTCAAATCAAATTCACCTTCGACCTTTAGACGGTTCGCGTGTGGCCGCGGGTGGAGAAATGAAGTCGTGCGAAGAATTCACGAGGTGTAATTACCTTGTGGGAGGTTTTCATCAACTGCCATTGCTGTAATAATATTCACATTATTTATTACACTCTATGCAATTAGCGCTGCTAACCGGAATTGCAGAACACGTGACCGGGACATTGTAAAATATTACGTGCTAAGGAGTTGCCTTGGCATTTCCCAGATGTGCAGACCAATAACAATGCAGGGATGTTGCCGTGACTGCAGCCAGCCGAGATCGAGCCCACGACCTCCCAGACGGATTTCAGACCTGACAGCGCTTGATCGAACACACTGACCAGTGACCGTAACGTGTAACAGCTTGCTGAAAACATTCTATCACGTATGTGAACAACCTACCTGTTGCTGAATCAAGTTTTCCCTAATTTCACAAGTTTTTACAATATCTTCACAATTTTCGAGTCAAAATCTTGAAAAATCATTCCACGTGGGACGGGTTTTGGCTGTTTACTAAATATGTCTCATATCACAAGCGTTTTATACTTATGTTAACATAAAAATATCTTTTTTTTAAGTGACCTTTTACCTGTATTTTACAGGTAAAATATATTATATTTCATTTATGAGTAATATAAATAAAAAATAGATAAGACCTGTGTTGGTTATACATAGTAAGAAATTCTCCACATGCAAAATATTATTAAACTAGGTGCGCAGAAATGCGGTGCGTTGTCCCTTAGGTTCAATTTTCTATGCTTGACTACGCTTTATTCGCATGAAGTGGAGGAATATCCTGAAAGCAGAACTTTAGCAGGGCTCCAGGAAACTTGGAAGTAACCATTAACTAACTCTACCACCCAGTGTTACCATTTATATGGTTGACGGGGAAGGCGACATACTATCACAAGTGACGGTACTCCAACTAAGTCCACTCTGGGTAGAATTCCAAACTGAAACGCGCGCGTACACACACACCACGACGATCTCCACGACAAGAGTTCGTAGAGTTTCATTCAAATGACGAGCTCTCGAGCGCGAACCCTAAGTAACCCAAACATGTGTCTTTATATGTGCAAGTCTAAACTAGCGTAGTTTGTGATCCGACATCGCTACTGTTCTTCCGGCGTGAATTCTGAGTCGCCAATAGGCCCGTTAACCTGTAAATTCCCCAGGTTCATGATCAAGGACTTTTAACTACGTTGTATTTACGGTGTATGTTGAGTTGAGAGATCTGGTCGGCCCCTAACAACGGGATCTTGAAAGCCGATGAGGGTGAAATCAGGTGAGAATGGAGTAGCGCCGGAATACAAGGGTGGGGGAAAAGGGAGCTCCCCGAGAAAACCCGCCCACCAGCGGCATCGTCCGGCACGACTCCCACTTGCGTGAATCCCGGAGTGACCCAGTCAGGGATTGAACCCGGTTCGCGTCGATGTCTAACCGCTCAGCCACTGGGGCGTCATTCAAGGTGTAACCAGAGTTCCTGTCCCCTAAGTGGACCGCACCGCTGGGCTCTAGACNTCAGCCACTGGGGCGTCATTCAAGGTGTAACCAGAGTTCCTGTCCCCTAAGTGGACCGCACCGCTGGGCTCTAGACGTGGAATGCCTTCGCGGCGTCTTGTATTGCACATGTGCCGACGTAACACGGCGGTCCTTGGTGATCCGCACGTGATCGAGGACATGCTGCACGTTAAAGACATTCATGGCCGGTACTCTACACAACGACGAATCAATGAGATTCTTCCCTTGCGAGAAATCTGTTTAGTTGAAGTTCCTGCGTCTTTCATGAGTGAATGGTTAATGCGGGCATCAACAACTCGCAGCACGTTGTTCGCTGACTGTGAAAACTATGCGTCTCGCAAGTACAGTGCACATCACGAAATTAAACGATTGCAACACTTGAGCTCGTAAATGTATTCGGGACTGAGGAGTCCACAGTTGTTTGAGCGTATGCGCGTATCGGTAAATTAATGTTCTGGAAATACGACTTATTGCCAGTGTAATGTAATGTGTAATGTAACAAAATATTTTCATATATACTGCACGTTAGGGTTCTTTTCCCAGCTTACACTGCAGAACATACGAGAAGTACAACCCAACAGATATGTGGCCACCAATAAAACTTACCAAATTTAATTTCTGTAGCACCACCAGGCAGATACTTACTAAAACGTGTAACCATCTGCAAGCAACATGCTTAACAGAAGAATACAACACCTAATTACAGACGAACTATGTTAAATGAGAACAGTGGTAGCTCTGATTCTTTAAAAATTTTAATAGGATGTAAGAAATAAAGTTTGAACATATTATGATGAGCGGACAGAGAAGAAATTAAAATATAACTGGGTATTAAAAATTTTACTTTCAATTACGCATATGATTAAAACTACTAATTCACAACTCTCAAATTATATATATTGCGGCCGACACTAGCTAGTCAACATTTGTGTCTGAGAATGGAAAGTATATTAAAGAGCATTTATATTTCTTACAGGGTCTTCGTGGATAAAAATCTGTGCAAACATAATAAAAAAAAATAGAATGTAATTGTGGTGCAAGATAAAATGTTATTTAACAAGAGCTGCTCGCTGTTTAAGCTGGTTCAGGCTTATCTGAGAATTAAAATGTTGGTCTACGTAGACAACAGCTAGCTGAAGTAGTCACATGAAAATTTCATTGTAGACGGCTCTGCAGCTGTAGTAGCTCCTCTTCTACGTTGAGTTCTTCTCTAAATATGAAGCTCACGGGGTTATATGTGTGTAAATACAGTCCTTGCACATTCACTTTTGTAAGATCGCGGAAGGCGAAACACAAATAATATTTATCACGGTGGTCGTCCGAACTCAGGCCTCTTCTTTGCATGAAAATATTATCACGTCTTCGTACCATCGTACTTGCCTTTTTTTTAAAATACAAATTCCTAGCTGTGTGATCACCTCAGATCACCACAGCCCTAACGAAGAATCCAATATGGCTTAAAACTTCCTAAAAACAATTTAAAACATTCGCAGAGAAAGTAAAAATTCTCAAAAAACCTTATTTTAAAATAAAAGAATTCCCTCACAGGCTGTCAACTATCGCCTCACATATTTATAACATAAAATATTTTCACATAACAAACTGTCGACAACTTTCTCTCTCAAGAAAAATTCTTTACCAGTTGTGATTTTAACAACACATCTTTCTGTTGAGTGTAAACAAACTAGACTGGCAGCTCAGCTGCTGATAAAATTATATCCCGCATGGAAAACAGAGTCAAAATAAATAAATAATTCGTACGGCATTCAACTATGGTTTCTAGGTTAGTTAAACAAATTCATACTGTCAAATTATGTACGTCTGTTATCTCAAACCTAGAACATCAAAATAATTAAAATAATAATTAAAATGCCACGTGTTATACTAGAAAAGGTAAAAACAATTGTCTATGACTAGAGACCTGAAAACTTTCACGAGTTCAATAACCTGTAGGCTATACTCCATTTTCGTATGCAAAATCATGCAGATATCACCGTTCATTGGTTGCTTGTCGTATTAGCGGAAGACGGTGATTCGGTCTGCATTTTACTGTGTATTTATTACTGGCTCANACGAGTTCAATAACCTGTAGGCTATACTCCATTTTCGTATGCAAAATCATGCAGATATCACCGTTCATTGGTTGCTTGTCGTATTAGCGGAAGACGGTGATTCGGTCTGCATTTTACTGTGTATTTATTACTGGCTCAGAGCTCTCCAGGAGGTGTAATTTAACGGGTGGACCAACAGCATTAGCAATACAAAGGTACGGGGATTTGAATTCTAGTTTGTNGAGGACATGCTGCACGTTAAAGACATTCATGGCCGGTACTCTACACAACGACGAATCAATGAGATTCTTCCCTTGCGAGAAATCTGTTTAGTTGAAGTTCCTGCGTCTTTCATGAGTGAATGGTTAATGCGGGCATCAACAACTCGCAGCACGTTGTTCGCTGGTTGTGAAAACTACGCGTCTCGCAAGTACAGTGCACATCACGAAATTAAACGATTGCAACACTTGAGCTCGTAAATGCATTCGGGACTGAGGAATCCACAGTGACTCATTCTCTGTGAACTCGTTGTTTGCGCGTATGCGCGTATTGGTAAATCAATGTTCTGGAAATATGACTTATTGCCAGTGTAATGTAATGTGTAATGTAACAAAAGATTTTAATATATAGTGCACGTTAGGGTTCTTTTCCCAGCTTACACTGCAGAACATACGAGAAGTACAACCCAACAGATATGTGGCCACCAATAAAACTTACCAAATTTAATTTCTGTAGCACTACCAGGCAGATACTTACTAAAACGTGTAACCATCTGCAAGCAACATGCTTAACAGAAGAATACAACACCTAACTACAGACGAACTACGTTAAATGAGAACAGTGACAGCTCTGATTCTTTCAAAATTTTAATAGGATGTAAGAAATAAAGTTTGAACATATTATGATGAGCGGACAGAGAAGAAATTAAAATAGAACTGGGTATTAAACATTTTACTTTCAATTACGAATATGATTAAAACTACTAATTCACAACTCTCAAATTATATATATTGCGGCCGACACTAGCTAGTCAACATTTGTGTCTGAGAATGGAAAATATATTAAAGAGCATTTATATATCTTATAGGGTCTTCGTGGATAAGAATCTGTGCAAACGTAATAAAAAAAAAATAGAATGTAATTGTGGTGCAAGATAAAATGTTATTTAACAAGAGCTGCTCGCTGTTTAAGCTGGTTCAGGCTTATCTGAGAATTAAAATGTTGGTCTACGTAGACAACAGCTAGCTGAAGTAGTCACATGAAAATTTCATTGTAGACGGCTCTGCAGCTGTAGTAGCTCCTCTTCTACGTTGAGTTCTTCTCTAAATATGAAGCTCACGGGGTTATATGTGTGTAAATACAGTCCTTGCACATTCACTTTTGTAAGATCGCGGAAGGCGAAACACAAATAATATTTATCACGGTGGTCGTCCGAACTCAGGCCTCTTCTTTGCATGAAAATATTATCACGTCTTCGTACCATCGTACTTGCCTTTTTTTTAAAATACAAATTCCTAGCTGTGTGATCACCTCAGATCACCACAGCCCTAACGAAGAATCCAATATGGCTTAAAACTTCCTAAAAACAATTTAAAACATTCGCAGAGAAAGTAAAAATTCTCAAAAAACCTTATTTTAAAATAAAAGAATTCCCTCACAGGCTGTCAACTATCGCCTCACATATTTATAACATAAAATATTTTCACATAACAAACTGTCGACAACTTTCTCTCTCAAGAAAAATTCTTTACCAGTTGTGATTTTAACAACACATCTTTCTGTTGAGTGTAAACAAACTAGACTGGCAGCTCAGCTGCTGATAAAATTATATCCCGCATGGAAAACAAAGTCAAAATAAATAAATATTCCTTACGGCATTCAACTATGGTTTCTAGGTTAGTTAAACAAATTCATACTGTCAAATTATGTACGTCTGTTATCTCAAACCTAGAACATCAAAATAGTTAAAATAATAATTAAAATGCCACGTGTTATACTAGAAAAGGTAAAAACAATTGTCTATGACTAGAGACCTGAAAACTTTCACGAGTTCAATAACCTGTAGGCTATACTCCATTTTCGTATGCAAAATCATGCAGATATCACCGTTCATTGGTTGCTTGTCGTATTAGCGGAAGACGGTGATTCGGTCTGCATTTTACTGTGTATTTATTACTGGCTCAGAGCTGTCCAGGAGGTGTAATTTAACGGGTGGACCAACAGCATTAGCAATACAAAGGTACGGGGATTTGAATTCTAGTTTGTCCCGAAATGAAAACGCGAATTTTTCAGGTCTCTATCTATGACTCTACATTTNTCCCGAGATGAAAACGCGAATTTTTCAGGTCTCTATCTATGACTCTACATTTTTACTTTTATCATATTAAGTATATTCATGGATGAAAAAATCGTGGAAAAGGTTAAATATAGCATTTTTAAAGGTTGCCTGTGCAGTTTTCTTAAGCGGCAAGAGAAAAGTACAAACATACGGGTGTAGTTTAATCTGCGGGCTTTCATCGCGTGTAATAAAGTTCCACTGTTACAAATCAAATTAGCACAGTACAGGACCACGATAGAAAAACCGCACTCCTTGCGCGTAGGGGCGACGATGCACTAGGCGTGTGTATTAGTGTCGCCCGTATCGCCCCCTCGCTTCTTGATCTTAAGCGCGCATCTGCTTACTCCTCTTAAATTAAAAATTACACATGCGTCATTAGCAGGTAAGCTCTCAGAACATTCGACATATTTCGAAGGGAATTATGCTGTAACGTATGATACGTGCGAATTATGAATTGACTAATACCGGCCGGCGTGGCTATGTGGAACCTCACCACGTCGATCCGATTGCAAAACTGCAACATGCATCTATCGATTATAGCGAGATATTGTGACACATGGTATAGAGCTTCACAGGAAATCCTTNGATATTGTGACACATGGTATAGAGCTTCACAGGAAATCCTTACCTACGCACTGGAACGGGGTGGTTTTGTAAAGGAGCGAGCGAAGTTGCCAGAGAATAGTTGCTACAGCTGAGGACAGGTGCATTTCAATCGCTGTCATTTCAAAGAAGCGCACTCACTCGCGACTGTGGCACATGANCCGGCGTGGCTATGTGGAACCTCACCACGTCGATCCGATTGCAAAACTGCAACATGCATCTATCGATTATAGCGATATCTTGTGACACATGGCATAGAGCTTCACAGGAAATCCTTACCTACGCACTGGAACGGGGTGGTTTTGTAAAGGAGCGAGCGAAGTTGCCAGAGAATAGTAGCTACAGCTGAGGACAGGTGCATTTCAATCGCTGTCATTTCAAAGAAGCGCACTCACTCGCGACTGTGGCACATGANGCTACAGCTGAGGACAGGTGCATTTCAATCGCTGTCATTTCAAAGAAGCGCACTCACTCGCGACTGTGGCACATGAGGTGAATTTGCCCTACTCTCTCTAAATTCGAATCAGTGGAAAGTCACTGGTTCGTAGTCAAATTAAACTACTTTAATCAGTGAAAATGGCTCCACTTGGAATAAGTGGAAAATCACTGATTACTTCAGAGGGAAAAATTCACTGAAAGAATAAGTGAATACTTCATTTAATAAGTTGCTAAAATAATTTTTTTTTTTAAAGCTTTGGTTTGTTCAAATATATATAAATGTATGGCCGGCCGTACAATACTATTTCGGTTATTAAANTTTTTTTTTTTAAAGCTTTGGTTTGTTCAAATATATATAAATGTATGGCCGGCCGTACAATACTATTTCGGTTATTAAAAACATCTTTACCTGACCGGAGTTCTGCACCTGTGCTTTGTCGGCTGCTGTGAATGATTGCTTGTAAAGATGATTTTTAGACTTATCAAAAGTGTAAAGCATAACGTGTGCTTAGATACACATTTTCACATGTTTTAAAGCTGTTTTTGTTTATTTAATGTGCAAATTATTCAGTAAGGATTGTTGTTGACATCGTTAGACATAAAATAAACACAATAACAAACACTGTTGCTATCCTAATTGTCGTAAAAAATGCAAGTAAGCTCTAGAACTGATACTCATGGTTTAACTGGGCCATCAGTCAAAAATGAAACCACTGAAAATCAGTGAATGTAATGATCGAAGAATCAGTGGAAAATGTCGCTGAATCAATAAGTGAAGGAAAACGGTTGTTTTTTCACTAATGTGTCAGTTAATGCTAACTGAAGTCACTGTTGAATAAGTCAGATGCTGTTAACTTAATCGAACAGCGAAATTCTCACCGATTTAGATTTAGAGTGTAATGTCCCCCAAATAGCCAGCGAATGGCGAACGGATTTGCCTCGTAAGTGGCAGGTGTAAGAAGAGGCTCTCGATTGTCTCCATGCAGCCATGGGGTCACGGTGGCTGACCGGCTAGACTGCTCGCCTCCCACCAAGGCGAACCGGGTTCAATCCCCGGCTGGGTCACTCCCGAAATTTCGCAAGTGGGAATCGTGCCGGACGATACCACTGGTCGGCGAGTTTTCTCGGGTATCTCCAGTTTAACCCGCCCTTCCATTCCGGCGCTGCTCCATACTCACCCAACTTCACCCACGTCAGCTCTCAAGACCTCGCTGTTAAGAGCCGCCCAAATTTCTTCTTCTCTATTGTCTCCATACGCCCACGACATGCGCTGTTTGCGAACGCCCCGCTTTAACACCCATCCGCGACAGCACGAGTGCACACGTGTTTGTTTTGGAAGCACTCCAACGGAAGCACGTTTACGGTCGTAACCACGCAGACAGAGCATTAGTGTTCACGCACAGTCGAAGCGAACAGCAGCTGCAGATTCGTCATTGCTCTTGAAATTGTGCAGAGAGAGACTCCAAATTACCGCAATGGCATACGTTATTTTCCATGTTAGTGACCACCTGTTAATGGAATCCATTCGTGGTTACACAAAAATCTTCTGAGGCCCTGCTAAAGTTTTACTTTCAGACTGATCCTCCGCCTCTTGCAAACAAAACCTAACTAGGTCTAGAAAATTACACCAAAGGGACAACACACCACATTCTTGCGCATTGAGTTGAATAGCATTTTGAGTGATAAATATTTCTTACTAGACATTACCAACTCACATATTTTCTCCCCGTTTTCATTCATATTAATTATAAATGAGATATTGTACTTCATAGGTAAAATATAAATAAAATNCATATTTTCTCCCCGTTTTCATTCATATTAATTATAAATGAGATATTGTACTTCATAGGTAAAATATAAATAAAAGTTCAGTTTAACCAAAATTATGATACTTTCGTGTTACGAAAGTGCGAGACGTTTGTGATAAATGACGTATTTATGAAACAACCAAACATGTCGCATAGCAGGTGATTTTTCAAAGGTTTGATTCATAAAGTGCGTAGATACTGCGAATAGACTATAGAACACGTTTCAGTTTACGAGTATTTTGGAAAAAAATATTTATCTAGTAGTAAAAACGATATTTATAGGTAGAGACCTGAAGAATTCGTGGATATAACTTAAGCCATTGGTCCGACACCTCCTGGAGAACGGTGTCCAATCTTCGCCTTCCACTGTGACAGAAGACAACCAATGTGCAGTTTATATCAGCATATTTGTACATAAGACTGTAGAGTCTAGCCTGCAGGTCATTGAACTCACGAATTTTTCAGGTCTCTATTTATTGGTAATGAAAATATAATTTTCTCTCGGGAAATCGGGCAATTTTTTTTACAAGTTCCGTTTCTATATTTCTTGAATTTCTTTTATTTGAAGCACTTTTGTAATCCCAATACAAATCATTGTGTTTCTAACCTTCCCCCTTCTCCCCCGGCACACAATCACACACTGTTACGGCTGATATATTTGAGATAAGCGTCCATAGTGTAGAAGCTGCGCATCTTACTGGATTAACAGTGCAGTGGATTGCGATGCAAGAAGAACATAATGTGAGCCGGAGAAATAANGGGCAGTAACCAAAGAAAGGGAGAGTTTGAGTGAAGAAATTTGGGCGGCTCTTAACAGCGAGGTTTTGGGAGCCGATGGGAGTGATTGAGGTGAGCTTGGAGCAGCGTCGGAATGAGAGAGCGGAGTAACCGGGAGATCACCCGGGAAAACACGCCGACCAGCGTCATCGTCCGGCACGATTCCTACTTGCGAAAATCCGGGAGTGACCCAGCCGGGTATTGAACACGGTTCCTTGGTGGGTGGCGAGCGGAAAGGGGAGAGAGACAGACATGTGACTACTGTTGTGTTGGTTTCTTTGAAAGTGACATCTGCTGAAAAGTGGTTTAATTCCACGGAATACTTGAGAATACAGAGGCGAAGCAGCAGATTGTACCGCAATCCCCAGCCGCACACGCCAGAGAATTCGCGTCAATGACGAGCAACGTGCCGGAACGCCGTTAGCCAACCAACTCCTGGAGCTGGTAACCTACTCGCCAGTCAGCAGCCCAGCCAATAGGGAATCTTCAGCAGCATGGCGGTTGTGAGTCAGACACAAGGCTTGTTACCAGAGCCTCGCTCAGCCAATCAGAGAATGGGTACGGCCACATGAAGCTCGTGCGTGACGAAACAATGTTTACTCAAGCTCTGGCAGAAGCTTCTCAGAGACCTGCTATCCGAGCCAGCGTGCAAGCACGGTCTGGAGGTTTCTATGGAATAACCTGTCACACGATGCTTGCTGTGAATTTGTTTTGATTGTATCTATTCAACTGCAAACATCTTCGCGCTTTTTTAATTTAATATTTACTCAATTCTCTTTTAATGGCCGTATCTTTGTTTCTCAACACAAAATAAACAATCTCTCTCTGTAGGGCTGGAATTTAAACTATACAGGAAACCTTCCACTGAAAATTTCACGCGATCAGTTACGTACAAAAGTCCATAGCCAGCAGTCGGCTAAGTCCTCCACGGAATAGTCAATACCAGCGGTTATGCAAGCTTGCATGGAATCTTCCATCGTGGTACATGGGTTTAAAAAAAACCGCCATGCCTTTCCATTCCGCCATAGTGTTCTTATCTACTACGGGGCGATAGTTTGCGCCCAAGCCCCGGAATGACTTACTAACAGATAAATTATTTACCGCTCAAATTAAGGCAGGCCACGTCCAACCTAACCGAAGCTGTAGAGTGTGCGGGCCTGTTTCTTTTAAGGCGTACGTGATTTCACATCGCAGTGGGCGGCCTTGATCTTGGTGTGTTCGGTGTGGGTGACTTTATTTTATCTTTATTTTCTTTACCTGGCCAGCCATAGATAGGACCACGCATGCGTGACTTTTCCGCACTCACTATTGTACCATTTCTGGGAAATGCAGTGGTGTAAGTTATCCTTTACTTAGATTGAAATTCCTCATGTATTGATGGTGTAGTGGTTAGACTGCTCGCCTCCCACATAGGCGAACCGGGCTCGATTCCCGGTGGGGTAGTTCCTGGATTTTCGTGGAATCGTGCCGGACGATGCCGCTGGTCGGCGAGTTTTCTCGGGAATCTCCTGTTTCCTCCACCCATGCATTCCGGTCCCACTCCATACTCACCTCACTCCACCCTCATCGGCTCTCAAGACCTCGATGTTACGAGCCTCCGAAATCTCTTCACTTCCTCACGTATTTATATTGATCAATGGCTTTCTGTTGGACTACGCTTTTTTTCTTCTATTTTGCACGTGCACTTCACTACTTGAAAGATTTGTGTTTCTATCTCTTTTCAGCCTTTAGTGGTTGTTTTTGGTGCCCGGGAAATGGAAGTGGCGCGGTTGACCTGCCATCCACCACCGTCCCCCACACGTCAATTAGAGTCTAATTCTATGTGCCGTGCCGTCTATAGTGGCAGTAACTAAATCCTTTCATCAGTGTTGGCTATGTAAACGGAGAGTGTGGCCTCTAACTTCCTCAATTTGTCTATCATTCTTCTTCCACTACAGGTCCTTCAGTTCGGAAACATGTCCTTATGTCTCAAATACCGTTTTCACGCCGAGTTGTCTTCAACCAGGTTCGTTTCCTTAATTCATTTTATAACTCCGCACTGGTCCATGTTTCTTCCTCCTTATTCATTTTATATTGTCATCAAAATCCAGGTTTGTTATCACTTCGGACACACGAATTTTGGAAAAAGATTTCACGACCAGTTGTACTTCATAACACTTTAGCTAAGATCCACTTTCGTGATTGGATGGTTTCCGTGTTACGCGAATCGCAGACGCACAGTATTGAAGTTACCTAATTGTGATTGGCCAGTCAAGTAGGAGAATATCTTCTCACGAAAAAAAAAACGCCGCCAATAATCGAAAGAGAACTGTTGGTATGCCCGTAGGGTATTGAAATATAGCATGTGCGGAAATATTTTCGCGAAATTCGGGTGTCCCTAGTTATCAATGATATTTTGCTGGGCCGTCGTCACTGTGATTGTTCATCTGGATTTGGGGAGGAGGTGGGGCTCAGCCCGTCCATCCCACTTTAACCAGTCACCTACCGGTCATACCTTAATCATCTTTATTCTGATATTTCATCGGTAAATTCCCAGTGACTGGCATCGTGGATCACGTCTTCCGGGAGCACCTAGGGTTGACCTTGGGCCTCCTCGTAGACGAGCCGCGAGATACGCTTCACTCCCCCGCGACTCGTCAGCTTTGCAAATGGCCGTCTTGGCGATGCCCTGGACGTTCTTGCTCAGAATTGCATGTCAGTACTCTTCCTTCCCTAGTCGGTCTAGGTTTATGAGTGAAGTAAGAACTAGACAATTTCCCACGTTCATTGACCTGTAAGCGAAACTACGCAGTCTTCTGTATATTCGAGTTTTTTCAATTTGTCAGTTGGCTGCTACTCGCAGTGCGCAGACAGACGTAACACAGACCAACAGGTATTCGGTCCTCGGGAGCCACTACAGGAAAAATTTCTCGTCCTATATAAAGAAATTTTGTCTGGAGAGTGCCGATCAGACACACATGGTTATTTCAATAAAACAATTTTTTTCCAAGCTTTATAGCAATGTTTTAATCGATTTTACTGTACATTTGATTTTCAGAACAAAACTAAATATTTTGTTCGTTATATTGTATTAAGTCAACAATAACATATTCGACAAAATTAGCAATAATTTTTTGCTTGTCACTGTTTAAAAAATATAATTGTTGATTGAAGAATTTGTTTCTCACAGCACCCGTTTAAGATATGTCGCTCTACAAGGTCAGCAGGGCAGTGCAAATGCACAGCGTGATGTTATTATTGCCATAAAAAACTGGCAAATTTTGAAAAACTTTGACGAATAACGTCATACTGGATGTTCGCTCTAGTGGAGCGGAGGCCAGCTGATACGCTNCGTCATACTGGATGTTCGCTCTAGTGGAGCGGAGGCCAGCTGATACGCTATGGAATTAAATTTTGAACCGGGTATGGTCATATGAATTATGAGCAAGCTGAGGTTCATCTAAGGTGATTCGGACTCGAAATTAGTTGAATTTAGAAAACGTGGTGAACGTTGTCCATCACTGTTGAGCTTTTTGGGGTTTTCCAGTTACCCTCAGCAGTGAATTCCATTTCCGCTCCATCGCAGGTTTCCATGCCATGTCTCAGGAACCGTAGCCACATACAGGTGGATGATTGATGCCTATTTTGGTCTTCTTTGCATTTCTTTCCTTGTTATNCGTCCTATATAAAGAAATTTTGTCTGGAGAGTGCCGATCAGACACACATGGTTATTTCAATAAAACAATTTTTTTACAAGCTTTATAGCAATGTTTTAATCGATTTTACTGTACATTTGATTTTCAGGACAAAACAAAATATTTTGTTCATTATATTGTATTAAGTCAACAATCACATATTCGACAAAATTAGCAATAATTTTTTGCTTGTCACGGTTTAAAAAATATAATTGTTGATTGAAGAATTTGTTTCTCACAGCGCCCGTTTAAGATATGTCGCTCTACAAGGTCAGCAGGGCAGTGCAAATGCACAGCGTGATGTTATTATTGCCATAAAAAACTGGCAAATTTTGAAAAACTTTGACGAATAAAATCATACTGAATGTTCGCTCTAGTGGAGCGGAGGCCAGCTGATACGCCATGGAATTTAATTTTGAACCAGGTATGGTCACATGAATTATGAGCAAGCTGAGGTTCATCTAAGGTGATTCGGACTCGAAATTAGTTGAATTTAGAAAACGTGGTGAACGTTGTCCATCACTGTTGAGTTTTTTGGGGTTTTCCAGTTACCCTCAGCAGTGAATTCCATTTCCGCTCCATCGCAGGTTTCCATGCCATATCTCAGGAACCGTAGCCACATACAGGTGGATGATTGATGCCTATTTTGGTCTTCTTTGCATTTCTTTCCTTGTTATNTCTCAGGAACCGTAGCCACATACAGGTGGATGATTGATGCCTATTTTGGTCTTCTTTGCATTTCTTTCCTTGTTATACTTGCCTGGTTTGTAGTTTGCAAGTCGTTCGCGTGGTCAAGCAACAAGGCCCGCCTACATGGAGCTTTTGTCCACACGTTAGGCGGAGAAGCGCGATAGCGGTAAGGACAATAATGCTACGTGAATCAAGTCCGTCATCGCCGCTACGCGCAACGCTCTTAATTGGTGGACAGCGTTCGCGTCGTGCTGTGCGTATCGTGACAGAGTTTCCTCCGTCACATTTGTTTCTATTTTCCATCTGCCACCATCGGTTTTCTTTAGGATGTTGCTATATTATTTTATTTCATTTGAAGTGTTTAGTTTTTCACAGTGCAGCGCATGTGGCAGGATATTTGCGAGAGGCAAACGGAAATCCTGCGCCAGTCAGGTGTTTAATTGAAGTTAGGATCATAGAGGACTCATCACATGTTTGTGCCTATACCTGTAAAACAGTGGTGCTTTGCGAGTTGCTGCATTCAAGATCTAAAGGAGATTGTACCTTGCGCCAAACGGATCAACCTTGAAGCATACATGATGTCCCAAATGNCTGCATTCAAGATCTAAAGGAGATTGTACCTTGCGCCAAACGGATCAACCTTGAAGCATACATGATGTCCCAAATGAACTCTTACACTTTTCGAACATGAGTAAAAGAGTAATCATTAAAGACAATCTGATAGGACTGCGTGTATGTGATGCTATAAGGACAACGTTGGGTATATGTGAATGATGCCAACAGGTACGAATGTTCGAAATGTCCGCCACCAGCAGCATGGCATTGTCTGAAACGCTGTATAACAGAACGACAGACAGTAGCTACGGTTTCCATAAAAGTATATTCGCAGGCGGCCACAATCGCNTGAAACGCTGTATAACAGAACGACAGACAGTAGCTACGGTTTCCATAAAAGTATATTCGCAGGCGGCCACAATCGCGTCTCTCGTGGCATCCAGTGGCTGTGGCTTTGTGGCGTACACAGAGTTCTGCAGAGTTCCTCTCAGATGACATCCAACGGCGTTAAATCTGGATATCTGGGTGGATACTCATTCAACACTTACTCGTCGGCCTTTCCACCTCCCAACAAATGGTTCTTCGTTCTTCCAGGAGCGACTGAAAGTCGCGATAGTAATGTGGCAGTGCAACGCCCTGCTGGAAAATACAGTCGTCACCTGGGTAGAGTTGGTGAACAAACTGGCACAATGTTCTCTTCTGCGATATGGTACAGTAACTTTCAACTGTCACCATTCCATCAAAGAAGAATGTTCCCACAAGTTCTCCGGCAGACGTACCGTTCCACACTATTGAACCAGGAAGACTAACTACTTTCTCTTCCACAATGTGAGAATTTTAATCGCATAGTAAACACAATTTTGGCGGCTGAGAGTTCTGTTCAGTTTAAGGGTTGTCCAATAGGACCAAACAATTACGTCAGTAAAATCTTCGTTGTCGTTGCGCATGCTCACAGCCCACTCACAAAATTCGACACACCTAACTGGGTCGTCTTCATCCTTCACGTGAAATAACGTGGGAATGCATGACCTTCGTTTAAATTGCTTAACACTTGATTTCCTGACATCTAATTCACGTGCAGCTTGCCGTTCGGACTCGACTTCCCGCACAGAAAAAAATTCATGTTCTTGTAACCAACAATAATTTTGGAAACTAGTTACCAAATATTTTCTCGTAACTCTACAGCCGAAATGTTGTATATTTACAACATACAATTTTATAAAACATACAAAATTCTTAATGTAACTCAACGTTTATAGGAAACTTTAAGTCTACAAAGCCTGGTTGTTAAAATTTACCATTAGTTTTACTCATTCCACACTAAGATTTTGTGAAATTTACTCTAATTATTTGCAGGGTTACAGAAATATCTGCGGCAACTAATTTTTAAAAAATTCGTAGCAGAAATACAAAACATTTACATTGCGGGAAAGTGTGAATGAGTACAGCGCACCCCCCACTTCCTTCGTCCATTGTCGTTCTCATCATGCCGCACCGTCCTTTCTTCACATCACACACAGTTCATTCCTCCTCAAACGTATCACATAATCGTGCCATTGTTTCACGTGGCAATGGTGCAGTGTTGAATCCTGCCTTCCATCGCCTCTGCACCACGATCATGTTCTCTATCCCAATAAAATAGTAAAGTCAACGTACGTTGATCGAAAGAAGAAAGTTGTATTTCGCACTAGTCTGAAGTGTTATTTCTTCTCGTGTGAAAACAGATTATGCACACGTGAAATATATTGTTTTAGAAACTTGAATTACAGGCACGCCGCGACCCAGCTCGCGCCAGGTAGACGGACGCCTTAAGCATGGACGTCAAACATGTCAAGGAGAACATAAACTGATTGAGGCAAACGAAGAGTAGTTAACTTGTAAATGGTTAATGAGATATTGTTTCAAGGAAATGAAAATAAATAGGATTCAATAATGTTTGCATGAACATATATAATAGCCATGCATGCCTGTTGTTTAGTGGAAAGGAAAAAGGGAATGGGGAAGGGGGGGGGGGGGGGGNGGGGGGGGACAAAAAAACTTATTTTCAAAACTGGGGTAATTTACAATTTAAATCTTAAAAAATGCTATAAGCTAACTGAACATGGATATGTAATAACAAAAATAATTATTTTTTCAGTCACTGAGATTGAAGAAATGATCTATAGTTGCCATGAATTTTTGTAAAATAAATTTGGCTTAGCAGACCTTCAGATTAAGTAACTCAATCTTTTCTTCAGTCTACCTCATTTAGTAGTTTCTTAAACAGTATGATTTTTATGTGCCTAAAAATAAATAATTTTGTGGTTTTGGGACGTGAGTATACAGAAACCATGAGATTCACGTATATATTTACCNGTGCCTAAAAATAAATAATTTTGTGGTTTTGGGACGTGAGTATACAGAAACCATGAGATTCACGTATATATTTACCCGAAACCACACCGCGTGTGATGCTGTATAAGAACAGCGTTTGACACCAACATCAACCATGGACAGTTTTGCTTTCCAATGCCCTTTTTAACCAATAACACAACACGTAACACAATGCCTTTCAATTACTTCTTNGTGCCTAAAAATAAATAATTTTGTGGTTTTGGGACGTGAGTATACAGAAACCATGAGATTCACGTATATATTTACTCGAAACCACACCGCCTGTGATGCTGTATAAGAACAGCGTTTGACACCAACATCAACAATGGACAGTTTTGCTTTCCAATGCCCTTTTTAACCAATAACACAACACGTAACACAATGCCTTTCAATTACTTCTTTGAGCAAAAGCCAATTAATTGCGAAAATGCAATGTGAATACTCGTTTAGAAGCGACTTACCCATTAGTTTGTTGCCATGATTTTATTTGGCTATAACGTTCTCATTTGAAGCCACAAGAAAAGTAAATACTTTATAACCCATCTGTGACTAAGAAAAAAAAAAGCTCGATTTACAGCGACCATTTTTTTTTTGCTCCAAAGCGTATCCAATCTTCTAGAGCGTGTCTTTCCCGAATACGTATTTGCTCATTTTGTCATTCCGTGACGGTGAATTCTCGACATTTAATTCGTTTGTAAGAGCCTTTTGCTTCCTTATCCCGCTGTTCTTACTCGAGGAAACTGCACTGGCTTGTAAAATTGCTTTGCCTCTGGGATATTCAGCGCTGTTGAAGTTGCATTGCAAGTTCCGCTTTTGGCCGAAATTACTCTCCGTCCCCTGCCCGAATGCTTTCCGGCTCGTCCAGGGTTCCCGNTTTTTTTTTTGCTCCAAAGCGTATCCAATCTTCTAGAGCGTGTCTTTCCCGAATACGTATTTGCTCATTTTGTCATTCCGTGACGGTGAATTCTCGACATTTAATTCGTGTGTAAGAGCTTTTTGCTTCCTTATCCCGCTGTTCTTACTCGAGGAAGCTGCACTGACTTGTAAAATTGCTTTGCCTCTGGGATATTCAGCGCTGTTGAAGTTGCATTGCGAGTTCCGCTTTTGGCCGAAATTACTCTCCATCCCCTGCCCGAATGCTTTCCGGCTCGTCCAGAGGTCCCGCAATAAACCTTGAGAATTGTTGAACAATTTTCCCATGATTCTGCCCCACCCCCCTCGATGGCAGGCGATGGCGTGCCGCCCCAGGGGTAGCGGGTTCGAGACCCACGGAAGTACGCGGAGCTATCCACTTCCCGTGGAATGTGGGTTTCGAGGTCAGCTGAGAACGTTTTGTACATCGGGTCAAACGTGCAGGCAATTTTACATGAAACGTGTTTTGAATGACGTCCTGAGTCGTTACTTCTGTCCTTTTTTGACCAATGCCTTCAGCAAATTATCAGAGAGCAGATTTTTAATCTAGTCATGGCAGGAACTT
>NQII01001229.1:500264-545547 GCA_002778355.1 Clitarchus hookeri
TTTGACCTTGGGGGGGGGGGGATCCGTTTTCGTTTCTCTATTCCAATGGAACTGAACTTAAAATAACGTAACGGTCACTTATTACGTGATACATGTTGGCCGGCAACGTATTTTTTAATGTAGGCCTACATACTACGGCAGAGAAACGAATGCCACATTTTTTTGGGGATTACGGTACGTGATAGTAAATATTAGTTTCAATTTAATTTGCATGTAATCCGTCCCAGATTAACGAAAAACAGAGGACGTCAATCCGCTAAATTTAATAATAACTGGTACCCTTTTTTTTTTTTTTTGCGAAACTCTTTCAGGACAATTTGTGTTCAAATGCACTTTATTTCAGAACCACTTTCGTGATTGGATCATTCCAATTGTTACGCGCATCGTTTGTCTGCCCGCGAATCACGGACGGTCAGTGATTGGAGAAACTTAATTCTGATTGGCTCACTCATGTAACAAACTGTCTTCACACAAAGACAAGCGGCCAATAGTCAAACGAAGACTGCAAGTGTTCACATAGTATGTTGAAGTCTAGCCACCACGTAAGTCTTTAAGTGAACAATAGGTTGCCCTAATCGTAACTATAATATGGTATCGGTGATTTTAAATTTGTTACTGGATTTTTACCTTAAGTGTTAACACGTGAGGGTAATGACAGGTGTGATTGCGTGCAAATTTATACGTTATCATCCCTGAAATATAAAATGGCTGCATTTATTATAGTAAAAACAGCTTCAAGGCCGTCCCGCTGTTGTAAGCTCAGACATCGTGATGCACATTACCGTTTTTTCTGCCTCCCTGTGGCCTCAAAACGTATAAAACGTTTATCTACAAAAAATATTCAAACACTTAAAAAAAAGAGTATTATTGCGTCTTTATTGAAATTTGACTAATTGTTACTCTGTAAGTTGTGGTAGTGACGTTATGAAACCCAAATTAACTGATTGTTCATTTCACTTAAAATACATGAAAGAGACCCAAGCACATTTAGGCCCTACAAAAAAAAACCTGCAGAACCACATAACACATAGGAATTTTAAATGACCATTGTGATCAATTAAACATACAAAGGACATTCAGTTATTATTTGGTAAGAAATAATTCGTTACTTCCAATTACTTATATTTATTCGCATTACCTCGCGGAACTCTGCCATGATCCCGAGTGTGGCTGTGATTGTCTAGTAATTGTATCGTGTCCACGTACTCGATATGCATTAGTGAAGGGATAAGACGAGGCAAAGATAAGCAAATGCAGTTACCGAATGTGGTTTGCATCAAATACGTCAGACAGCAGGAATTACAAAGTTTTCTTACCCGACGTCATCTGGCACACACGCACGCAGTTGGGGGCCGTCATTCAGTAACAATTCGCTGGAAAGAGTTATACCGGGCGAGTCGTTCGCGCCTTTTTTCCCCGTATCCATGCAACCCGCACGCAATAAACACCCATCTACGAAACTTCTCCGGTGTAAAATTATTGTTTCATGTTTAGCCGAGTTCCGCGCCGTGCACGTACTCGCAATGGCGCCTCCTCTATTGGCTGAGCATTCTACGCCTACGCCAATCAGCGGCGCGAAAATTGAGAATCGCTACAAATCGGCACGTGCGCGTCGANGTACGTGATAGTAAATATTAGTTTCAATTTAATTTGCATGTAATCCGTCCCAGATTAACGAAAAACAGAGGACGTAAATCCGCTAAATTTAATAATAACTGGTACTTTTTTTTGCGAAACTCTTTCAGGACCATTTGTGTTCAAATGCACTTTATTTCAGAACCACTTTCGTGATTGGATAATTCCAATTGTTACGCGTATCATTTGTCTGCCCGCGAATCACGGACGGCCAGTGATCGGAGAAACTTAATTATGATTGGCTCACTCATGTAACAAACTGTCTTCACACAAAGACAAGCGACCAATAGTCAAATGAAGACTGCAAGTGTGCACATAGTATGTTGAAGTCTAGCCTCCATGCAAGTCTTTTCGCTAACAATGGGTTGCCCTAATCATAACTATAACAGCGTATCGCTGATTTTAAATTTGTTACTGGATTTTTACCTTAGGTGTTAACACGTGAGGGTAATGACAGGTGTGATTGCGTGCAGATGTATACGTAATCTTCCCTGGAATATTAAAAAGGCTGCATTTATTATAGTAAAAACAGCTTCAAGGCCGTCCCGCTGTAGTGGGCTCAGACATCGTGATACACATTACCGTTTATTTTGCCTCCCTGTGGCCTCAAAACTTATAAAACGTTTATCTATAAAAAAGATTCGAACACTTAAAGAAAGAGTATTATTGCGTCTTTATTAAAATTTGACTCATTCTTACTCTCTAAGCTGTGGTAGTGACGTTATGAAACCCAAATTAACTGATTGTTCATTTCACTTTAAATACATGGAAGAGACCCAAGCCCATTTAGGCCCTACAAAAAAACCGTGCAGAACAACATATCACAGAGGAATTTTAAATGACCATTGTGATCAATTAATCATACAAAGGACATTCAGTTATTATTTGGTAAGAAATAATTCGTTACTTCCAATTACTTATATTTATTCACATTACCTCACGGAACTCTGCCATGATCCGGAGTGTGGCTGTGATTGTCTAGTAATTGTATCGTGTCCACGTACTCCATATGCATTAATGAAGAGATAAGACGAGGCAAAAATAAGCAAATGCAGTTACCGAACGTGGTTTGCATGAAATACGTCAGACCGCAGGAATTACAAAGTTTTCTTACCCAACGTCATCTGGCACACACGCACGCAGTTAGTGGCCGTCATTCAGTAACAATTCGCTGGAAAGAGTTATACCGGGCGAGTCGTTCGCGCCTTTTTTCCCGTATCTATGCAACCCGCACCCAATAAACACCCATCTACGAAACTTCTCCGGTGTAAAATTATTGTTTCATGTTTAGCCGAGTCCCGTGCCGTGCACGTACTCGCTATGGCGCCTCCTCTATCGGCTGAGCATTCTACGCCTACGCCAATCAGCGGCGCGAAAATTGAGAATCGCTACAAATCGGCACGTGCGCGTCGATTTCCTTTCGTCAATACAGGAAGCGGAGACTGTGATTTTATTTCACACTAGATTATACCCGTGGCTTCGCTCGCGTGGTTATAGTAACAAACTTATAATAGAAATAACGGTATTTGTTAGTAGACAGACACTAATCATAAACACAGAATAGAGAACTATTTTAGGACGCTACTCTACACGATATTGCAAGTCTTTCCATCTGGCGCTAAGATGTGGAGATTTTGGGCATTGGGCACACACGAACATGCGACATAGAGTTGGCCATGAGAGAAGCACGGTGTTTTCCAAGTGCTTGAGACGATTATGACGATTATCACCTTTCAGCCCTCCAATTATTTCTATGCAAGAAATTACGTCGATCTATTGCTCGGTTTGTTTTTCTGTTTGTGTACTTTTTTTCATCTTCCGATAAGAATTTCCCCGAGGGAATGAGACATTTTCTCTGGATAAAAAGTAGCCTATGTCACTTCCCGGTCCTCCAACTATCTCTGTGCAAAACATCACGACGATCCGTTCCTCCGTTGCGTAGCAAGAGAGGGACAAACAAAAAACAAACAAACACGCTTTCGCGTTTATAATATTAGTTAGGATGAAGAAACACAATGTCTCGAAGCGATGCAGATGTGTGTTACTAAGGACGCAAACTTCACGTACCAACGTATTCGTTAAACTTCACAATAATCTGCTCCAACACAATAAGCGAGTGCCATTCGTTGAAACGTGACTGCCTCTCAGCGCATTGCTGACAGCACGATCCGTTCGCCGCATACTGCACTGACGACAACGAATCAACGCGCACGTGGTATTCTGCAACGATGGGTAGTATTGCATGCGGGCTACTTAGATACGCGTACTATAAACAACAATTGAGGGTGTTTAAGTACGCGTTAACAAATTTGCCATAAGAGAATCCTTTTGCTGATTATGATCACAAATACTAAGAGGTTTGTGGACGAAAGTTAAAAACCTTACATATTTTACATCTTAAATGTTTGGAAAAATCACTATTTGACACCAATGTGCATTGTATAAGTTTTTTTCAATGTAAAACGTTATATTAGAAAATTAAAATAAGTAAACAAAACTCCTCCATTATAAGTTATATTCTTCAATCGTTTTCTAATAACGTACTTCAGCGTAATTTTTAATGTTTAACAAATAGTTATGTTTGTGAGTTATCAATTGTATAGCCACGTTTGTGAACATTAAGGCAGTTCCCGATCTGAAATTTTGTGAAGCGCTGAGCAATAATATTTTTGACTACTGTAGAAGTGGCCAGCCAATAGGGAACTTTTCGCAGCGTGAAGTAGCCAATCAGATGCAAGACCCGTTCTCAGAGCCTCGTACAGCCAATCAGAAAACGAGTATGCCCACTTCGAAGGAACTTCCTCGCCGTTTCGTGTATGTGCACTTATCTACCCTGTGAAAAGGCGGACAGAAGGGTAGGTAGGACTCGGCTGTCATCCGTACATGTGCAAGGAATTGGACACCCGAATTTCGCGAAAAGATTTCACGAACAGTTGTGCTTCATAGCACTTTAGTTCAGATCCACTTTCGTGATTGGATGGTTTCTGCGTGACGCGAATCACAGACGCACGGTATTGAGGATACCTAATTGTGATTGGCCAGTCAAGAAGGAGAAGATGATCTCACAAAGACACCCCGCCAATAAGCAAAAGAAAACTGTTGGTATACCCGCAGGTTATTGAAATCTAGAATGTGAGGAAATCTTTTGGTGAAATTCGGGTGTCCCTAGCAATGAAGAAGAGTTTTACCAACATTTTCTTGGGAAGGGGGGGGGGGGGAGCCATCCCACCCCTTCAGACGCCAGTCTTCCTGCACGAACTGAACTAATGTGACAATCTGTCTTCCTGTCCTCTTTGATTGCTTGAAGTAGAGACACGTCTTTAATTCTGCGTCTCCGCCTTTCCCTTGCTGGGGGAGAACTACCCTCACCAATATCTGCAGATGAGATTCGTTCAGACACACGAGCGTCTGCTGCAATTCTAGTGCATGATTTATAACAAGTGAGAGGGATTTAGTGGGTGCTTAAGGTGGTAGCCTTGGTAGGCCGCCGAACGGCTTTTATTAAAAAACCGTCCAACGTGTCTGAGTGAGGTCTGCTTGCGAGTAGCATTTAAGAAACGTTACGTGTGTGTATGCGTTTCTCATTTCCTCCATTTCTCTCGCAATCATGTTTTCGCGATTGTGAAAATGGCTCAAACGGGTGTTTTCTCGGTCATTTTTAAGTATACACATTCCGTTACAAAACATTAAAAAAGGAATAGGGACGTGCATCAAACCTTTAATTCTTATCATCACGTCATAAAATGGTAGGGTCTCCACTGAAGGTCTCCTAGAAACGTGTTATCGAGGGCAAGACTGCAACGCCAGTTCAGTGCACTACGCGTAGAGGCGATGAGAGAGTCGACACGCATGTCTCGGTCGCCCCTAGCGCTCCTACGCTTTTAGTCCTCAGACGTGCCAAAATTCCTTCAACCAGGCGACCACCTCCACAGCTGCCTGGGCACAGAGCAGATACGTACACAGAGACAAAATGGCGTGGCGGTTCCTCTGATGCGGGCGTGCTCACTCCCTGATTGGCTACGGGTAGCTCCGGCAACGGGTCTTGCGTCTGGTTGGTTCCTGCATGCTGCAAAACGTCTCCTATTGGCCGGGCTGCCGGCTGGCGAGAAGGTTACCCGGCGCTGACTGGAGTGCAGCGTTCCGACATGTTGCCGGCGAGTACCGCCATTTTGCTGGCGTGTGTGGCTTGACTTTGTGTTACACGCGGTTGTTTCACTTCTGTATTCCTAAGTACTCTGTGTTTTAGGAACACCAGATCTTCGCAAAAAAAAAAAAGAGTTCCTGTACAGTTTTATTTAAAAACAGTTTCACGGAAATCCGTTTTCGCAAATTAAAGGTTTTAAAGGATCTCCATGGTAAATAAATTTTTAAAAACTTCAGGGTCACGTCCTGCCGAAAGTAAGCATTGGGACGGAGATCAAGAAAGAATAAACAAGCTCCACGTGTGTTCTGTTTCCTCAGAATGATAAGCGACGGCTGTAGGGTTTTAATACAGCAATCTGTTCAGAAACGATACAACATTATCATCATAGTTCAAAAAATTGATTTACAGAAAAATAAATATTGTAAGTGGATGAGTACTTACAGCGATTTTTACTTAGAATCTTTTTGATAACTACATTTATCTTTCAGTAACCAAATATAGGAATTGGCGACGAACTGTAGACTTTTATTTCTATCCTAAAAACCGATTCACATTGAAGCATCTCTATTGGTCACTATTGCTTATAATGACACCCGTGTGACAACTAAGGAGGCCGGCTCAACCATTTCATTCCTAAATTATTTTATGTTTTCTAGTGTTGCAAATTAGACTTCTTTTGATGTGTTCTGTACTTAATCTGGCAAAGAACTTGTTCAGTTATCACACCCAATAATCTGTAGTCTTTGTGCTTGGTGCTCAGTGACAGGAACCAGTCGTAACGCAGCACAGCAGGACGGTTTAGGAATCAGTTACCGACACGAAATATCATTTCCGCTGAGCCTCGCAACGTACAGCACGGGTCAAACATAAGCTTCCTGTGCAACATTATGACAATTGTCTACAGTGGGTATGAAAGATTTAACTGCTAGTCATCTTAGGGGCCTGGCTGCGAATAACAGACGTTCAGTGCCAAGGTAAACGAATTTTTATTGGCCCAGTCAAACACCAAATGCCTTTGCACGAAGACAAGCGACCAATAACCAAAATATAACTGCAGATGCGCGCGTAGGTTATTGAATCCTAGCCTGCGAGGAACTGTCTTCCCGAAAACCAGGTTTCCCTACTGATGTTGGCGAACTGAGGTTAAGAAGTGTCTTGGATGAGGGGAGGGGGGATAAAGTAGGTGAACATGGGACGACAGGAGTATCTTCAACAAAACCCAACCGGCCAACGGCAACGTCCACCACGTTTCCCACAATTTAAAAGTCAGATTGTTAACGCCGAAGGCTTTTATATCAAATTACGAAGTCTTTCTAACACTTTCGTTGCCAACACCATCAATGTCGGGTCCGTTAAAATTGATATGGGCTGTTTGCGGTAAAGTAAGCACTTTAGAAATTAACACCTGCTAAATAGATGTTACAGTGCGCATTTGCATGTGGGTTCCAAGTTAAGTTGGCAGCGAAGACATAAACATTTTTTTAAGACTCGACGTATTGCGAGCACATGCAATGTTGGAATTTATTTCCAGTGATGTTGGTGCATCTTGTTTTATTCATATTATAGAAAGCATCTGTGGATAAGTAACACATTTGCAAGCCTAACAATTATAAGATTTCACCTGAATGGCCTATGAAAATGCTAAATTACAAATGTGTGAAGGATACAATGTAATTAGGGAAGAAAACCATAAGCACAACTTTCAAAAGTTTTTATTTTACCGTGAACAGAGTATAAATGCTATTGTTACAATAAGCTTGAGGGGCGTATCTGAGTTCGTGAAATATGGAGGTCTTAATAAAAATAAAATAACAAAATTTACTTATTAATTTATTCCAACAGCTATTATTTACAGCACTACATTATCTATCTCCGCTATTACTATTTTTATTTCTCAATGAGCGCAATATTTAGTTTATATTTGAACTCTAATTAACGTCCTTTTTAATATATTTAGTTACAGTCAATTAACTCATTCTCATCATTAAAACACATCCAGTCTGTCATTGCCATCATTTGTAATGCCGTTCACTCACGCATCCAGTCCAATAGTCCAGTCTGCCGGTCGCACACTTCGCTGCTCTGATGCTCGCAGTCGTAGGTTTTCATCCCAGTGGTCACCTCCGGAGCTACTCGTTGCTCTTCTAGCTCGTCGTCTATCGCTTAACGTCAGCCAATCGTCCAAACTCCCGACTTTCGTAAATATTCGGCTCTTTTTTTCTTAACCTGCTCTAGAACTAAGTGTTATGTGAGCCCGCAGTAGGGATGAGAGTTTAGTGCGTCTAAGGGCTAAGCCCCATACGCCTACACGGAAAGGTAAATCATGCAAGGAGACATGCATCACGACAAAGAGGGATTGGGCTGCCATATCCAGATTTTGCCATGAGAACCTCCCTAAGTGTACTTGTAGCTAAACTACTGGCTCGGAGCCCCGACTCACTTTTATAGCCACTGGCCTTGGCCTGGAAGGTTCGCCGCACGCCGAGTCGCGCTGAGAGAAACAACGACAGTAAACNACGTGTGTTCTGTTTCCTCAGAATGATAAGCGACGGCTGTAGGGTTTTAATACAGCAATCTGTTCAGAAACGATATAACATTATCATCATAGTTCAAAAAATTGATTTACAGAAAAATAAATATTGTAAGTGGATGAGTACTTACAGCGATTTTTACTTAGAATCTTTTTGATAACTACATTTATCTTTCAGTAACCAAATATAGGAATTGGCGACGAACTGTAGACTTTTATTTCTATCCTAAAAACCGATTCACATTGAAGCATCTCTATTGGACACTATTGCTTATAATGACACCCGTGTGACAACTAAGGAGGCCGGCTCAACCATTTCATTCCTACATTATTTTATGTTTTCTAGTGTTGCAAATTAGACTTCTTTTGATGTGTTCTGTACTTAATCTGGCAAAGAACTTGTNATTATTTTATGTTTTCTAGTGTTGCAAATTAGACTTCTTTTGATGTGTTCTGTACTTAATCTGGCAAAGAACTTGTTCAGTTATCACACCCAATAATCTGTAGTCTTTGTGCTTGGTGCTCAGTGACAGGAACCAGTCGTAACGCAGCACAGCAGGACGGTTTAGGAATCAGTTACCGACACGAAATATCATTTCCGCTGAGCCTCGCAACGTACAGCACGGGTCAAACATAAGCTTCANAGGAATCAGTTACCGACACGAAATATCATTTCCGCTGAGCCTCGCAACGTACAGCACGGGTCAAACATAAGCTTCATGTGCAACATTATGACAATTGTCTACAGTGGGTATGAAAGATTTAACTGCTAGTCATCTTAGGTGCCTGGCTGCGAATAACAGACGTTCAGTGCCAAGGCAAACGAATTTTTATTGGCCCAGTCAAACACCAAATGCCTTTGCACGAAGACAAGCGACCAATAACCAAAATATAACNAAACGAATTTTTATTGGCCCAGTCAAACACCAAATGCCTTTGCACGAAGACAAGCGACCAATAACCAAAATATAACTGCAGATGCGCGCGTAGGTTATTGAATCCTAGCCTGCGAGGAACTGTCTTCCCGAAAACCAGGTTTCCCTACTGATGTTGGCGAACTGAGGTTAAGAAGTGTCTTGGATGAGGGGAGGGGGGATAAAGTAGGTGAACNGGTTTCCCTACTGATGTTGGCGAACTGAGGTTAAGAAGTGTCTTGGATGAGGGGAGGGGGGATAAAGTAGGTGAAGATGGGACGACAGGAGTATCTTCAACAAAACCCAACCGGCCAACGGCAACGTCCACCACGTTTCCCACAATTTAAAAGTCAAATTGTTAACGCCGAAGGCTTTTATATCAAATTACGAAGTCTTTCTAACACTTTCGTTGCCAACACCATCAATGTCGGGTCCGTTAAAATTGATATGGGCTGTTTGCGGTAAAGTAAGCACTTTAGAAATTAACACCTGCTAAATAGATGTTACAGTGCGCATTTGCATGTGGGTTCCAAGTTAAGTTGGCAGCGAAGACATAAACATTTTTTTAAGACTCGACGTATTGCGAGCACATGCAATGTTGGAATTTATTTCCAGTGATGTTGGTGCATCTTGTTTTATTCATATTATAGAAAGCATCTGTGGATAAGTAACACATTTGCAAGCCTAACAATTATAAGATTTCACCTGAATGGCCTATGAAAATGTTAAATTACAAATGTGTGAAGGATACAATGTAATTAGGGAAGAAAACCATAAGCACAACTTTCAAAAGTTTTTAGTTTACCGTGAACAGAGTATAAATGCTATTGTTACAATAAGCTTGAGGGGCGTATCTGAGTTCGTGAAATATGGAGGTCTTAATAAAAATAAAATAACAAAATTTACTTATTAATTTATTCCAACAGCTATTATTTACAGCATTACATTATCTATCTCCGCTATTACTATTTTTATTTCTCAATGAGCGCAATATTTAGTTTATATTTGAACTCTAATTAACGTCCTTTTTAATATATTTAGTTACAGTCAATTAACTCATTCTCATCATTAAAACACATCCAGTCTGTCATTGCCATCATTTGTAATGCCGTTCACTCACGCATCCAGTCCAATAGTCCAGTCTGCCGGTCGCACACTTCGCTGCTCTGATGCTCGCAGTCATAGGTTTTCTTCCCAGTGGTCACCTCCGGAGCTACTCGTTGCTCTTCTAGCTCGTCGTCTATCGCTTAACGTCAGCCAATCGTCCAAACTCCCGACTCTCGTAAATATTCGGCTCTTTTTTTCTTAACCTGCCCTAGAACTAAGTGTTATGTGAGCCCGCAGTAGGGATGAGAGTTTAGTGCGTCTAAGGGCTAAGCCCCATACGCCTACACGGAAAGGGAAATCATGCAAGGAGACATGCATCACGACAAAGAGGGATTGGGCTGCCATATCCAGATTTTGCCATGAGAACCTCCCTAAGTGTACTTGTAGCTAAACTACTGGCTCGGAGCCCCGACTCACTTTTATAGCCACTGGCCTTGGCCTGGAAGGTTCGCCGCACGCCGAGTCGCGCTGAGAGAAACAACGACAGTAAACCATTAGAAAATTCTTCAGATAAACGCAGATATTCAATCTGCTGAAGGACAGGTGCACGAGAGTTACGAAAGGTTTATCACGGCGCCAGGCGGAAGAATGCGCGGCGGCTAACTTTGTAAGTAAAAACTCTGACAGGATTATTGCTCTCCTGTCATTCAAACTTTCCATAGTCACTAACAGCCCGCTATCATGTAGATTCTCTGTCCTCCTCTTCCGCGTAACAGTATTTACCTGAAATTGTATAATCTTCTCTTCATCTTCGAGATCAACAGAAAATTTCCTTGGTCATCGGTAATACTGGCGCTAACTAGCAACTAACCTAAGAGCAATGGCGTGACATCAACATTCATAAAGTGGTATTGGTCACAGAACAGTATTCCAGATGATGAATTTTTTTACCGTATACAATAATTACCATACTTATATGTGTTAATTTTGCAACATTGACACGTTGTTATACGCAAGCTTAAAGGTTAAAAACAGTGAAACCTGTAAAATTCTAGTTGTCGTTTGAAGACAGAAGAGACTTAAAATACACGTGCGAACGTATCGCTTTTGTCGCTGGGCAACAGTGATAGAAATAGAAAACAGTCAACCGTAGAATGGCTAAATCACGTCCAGACAAGGCAGGAAGTATGGAGGATCTTCACAGTGGCAGAACACAATAAACAAATGAAACCGACTGGAATGTACACAAGAAAGTGGAACTTAGCAGGCTGCTAGATGATAACGTGAATATTGAAAACTCCTCGTTTGGTGACACATTGCGTATTTCGCTTTAAATATTATCAACAGCTTTTCTGATGTTTCTATTCGATATAAAATTGAAATAAACATAGTTTACTATGAACCCTGTGAACCGGTGCGCCCGTATGCAATAAGACTAATTATTTATAAATGTTTGTTCTTTTTGTAAAACAGCCTTCACCCATGCTTTATTATTATTTATTAGACCAGTACAAAATGTGCATACGATGAAATATATGTCCACAAAATTAATCGTGAGGCCGAAAGAAACTGCTTCATCGTAAAAATACGAGAATGTTCATGATAAACTGATTTACACTATCGGATAAAAACGCTATGTTACTGCTGCACTTGAAAATGACCACACTTATGAATACATTGGATCAGTGGCGTGTGGTGAAATGTTGCGAGGTAAGCTGGTGCTTGCTCAGTGCTGTACATTCTTGGCTCACGCAGCAGGAGCCAGTAACCACCGTGCAGCCTAGGGAGACTGAATGCATTCCGATCACTCACAAGCGAGCAGAGTGGGACCCATTACACACGTCCTGTGGCGTCAGCTGCCGAGATGCGTCGTAGTGGTGGGAGTGTGAACTAGCAAGCAACAAGGCACATCACAGAGCTCATGCCTCTGCAGTGGACCAGCAAGCAACATACATTTGTGGGCAAAACCTGGTGAGTTGAGTGGACAAATGCTGACGCATACACGCTTTTCACATCTAGTCTGCTTGATGCAACGATTTTGTTTCGTTATTTCGACAAGTGCTGAAAGCGTTAAAACCATGGGTTCGAAGTCCCGCGAAATTTATCTCCAGAGAAATGTGCGCCGGTGTTAGAGAGTGAGTGAGTGAAAAGATTTGGGCTGCTCGTAACATTGAGGTCGTGATAGCTGATGAAGGTGACGCGAAGTGAGTATGGAGGAGCGGAGGAATGTAAGGGTGGGGGAAACGGGAGATCCCCGAGAAAACCCGCCGAGCAGCGGTCGGTGTCAGCGTACCCGGTACTATCTGGAGGATTCTGAGTTACCGCTGCTCGACGGTACAGCAGAAGAATCTACTTGAAAGAAAACTCAGTGGAGACTCTCTCTTTGGGGTGTGGTGCGTAGCATTCTCCCCTCTCACCCGCGATTTAGGTTCAATTCGCGGCACTGATTAATGGAAAATTTTAATGGCGCTAGCATTGCTGAGCGGTTAGCCTGCTCGCCTCCCACCAAGGCGAACCGAGTTCAATCCCCGGTCGGGTCACTCCCGGATTTTCACATGTGGGAATCGTGCCAGACGATACCGCTGGTCGGCAGGTTTTCTCGGGGATCTCANGGTCACTCCCGGATTTTCACATGTGGGAATCGTGCCAGACGATACCGCTGGTCGGCAGGTTTTCTCGGGGATCTCACATTTACCCCATCTCTTCATTCTCATCTCAATCACCCTCATCGGCTCTCAAGACCTCGATGTTAAGAGCCGCCCAAATCTCTTCACTCACTCACTTAGAAATCTGTAACTTTTGTATCACGTTACCCGTATACCATACGATAAACCATTTATTTATAATCCTTCGCTTTTGAAATTTCATGCATTAATTAATTATTAACTATCAATTTAAAATTAATTTTATTCTGCATTATTGACGGCAAGGTGCATAAAGTGAAGAAAAAAAATCTGCTCAAAAAATATGCAGGCCTGAGAAACACTGATCGACCATAAAATGCGTGAATAAGTTTGATAAACTGATGGAGGCTACCGGTTATATTCCCTGTTGCTATTGGTGGACGTGAATATGCCCGATGAGCTGTCTTTGGACACGTGGACAAAAGACAAGGCTTAAGCAGTAAGCGACTGCCAATGGAATGTTCAGTACCTCATAGGAACATGCCCACGCCCGCGCACACACACACGCACACACATGCAGAGAGAGAGAGAGAGAGAGAGAGAGACAGAGAGAGAGAGAGACGTTCCGCCTTTAGCTTATTGCAAGCGATAATTTCGTTAAGTAACTTCGCCAAGTCTTGAAAGTGTTAAGTGGCTGGTGTGTCTGGCGTGCTTCCGTATTGCTATAGAATACTTCAAAGTTTGAGTGCTGGTTACGTTATATTATGTCGTCTGAATTCACGTGAGTTGAATGGAGTTTGCTGTAATTTAATAATGCCCGAACTCCTCAAAGACTTTCGCGACGTAGCACTAGCTCGCCAGTAGTTTTCATGACGTTCACTGCGTGTAATACAAAGCCAGCAGCTCTCAGATTCTTAGTTAATCAAATGAACGCCATGTATTGAAGAATATTCACTGCGACTTTGACAAATTGCCATAATGTTGGCTGGCAGCCGGCCAGTTATGTTGTACCTACACTCGAAATCTGAATCGGAGATTTCATTCAGTAGAGTTATTTTACTGGTCTTCAGCCAATTAGGGGCCACGGTGGTGTAGTAGTTAGACTATTCGAATCCCACCGAGGCGAACCTGGTTTGATTCCCGGTGGGGTCGGCCTCAGATTCTTGCATGTGGGAATCGGCGGGTTTTCTCGGGGATCTTTCGTTTCCCCCCGCTCTTTAATTCCGGCGCTGCTCCATACTCACCTCGCTTCACCCTCATCGGCTGTGAAGACCTCGATGTTAACCCCTTCGGACCCACTTTAATTTATGGTTTCAGACGGTGCAAACAAAAAAAAATTACGATGCGTGTTGTACTCAAGTCGACACAACACACTGCAACCAACGAGCAGTAGACTATATGTTCGTTTACATTTATATGAACCATTTATGACCTAGACCAGTAAGACGATTTGCGAATAATTTACCTACAGGTAAGATAATTGGTCACTGAGCTTCGTAGTGTGCAGCACATACCAAAATTTACCTACAAGTGCGTAATGTACACATTTGCGTACACTGGGCCGTCACTCACTCACTTCAGTTAACTATATGCTATCTACAGGTGAATCAGTGCAATGCACTGAGGTTTTACTGCAATATCAGTGCAATTCACTAGTAATAAGCAGATATAATGGTTTAGTAAGTGAATACCAGCAAATAAAATAATAATTAGAATTTTACTGATTGAAGTGGAGCAGTTTCGACAACGCGCAGTTCTAACTGTTTAGAAGTTTACAGTAAGTTGTAGTGAACGTTGTACAGTGGACCCACAGTACGATGGTATAGTCCATTCTCGGTTACTTACAATTTTTCTGAAGCCCTACCAAAGTTCCAGGATATTCTTCGCCTCAAGCAAACAAAGCTTAACGGGGTCTAAAAAATTACACCCGAGGGACAACGCACCGCATTCTTGCGCACTCACTGTAATGATATTTTGCATAAGAACTATTTCTTACTATGCATTACCGACACATATATTTTCTCTCTGTTTTTATTCATATTTATTATAAATGAAATATAATTAAAAATACAATACTAATAAATTTTAATTTAGTCAAAAATAAGTAAGGTACTTTCATTTTATTCTGTGTTGACACAAGTATAATGCGGTTGTGATATGTACTAATATAATTAGGAAGCAACCAAACCCGCCATACGTGGGGTGATTTTTCAAAGGTTTAGTTCGAAAAGTGTGAAGAAACCGCGAATATACTAAAAGTGGGAATGCAGAGTGCCAATAAAACTGCTGTTCGTGATGCGGTGGATATACGCGACTTAACTTCTGTCTTGTCTTGAATGTCTGCAAACTTGATCCGCACTCAGTGTGTTAGGAACACAGAACTGAACCAGTCGCTTACACCGCGACCTCTAGCAGCACACGACGGCGGAATGACGTCACTGGCCANAGGAACACAGAACTGAACCAGTCGCTTACACCGCGACCTCTAGCAGCACACGACGGCGGAATGACGTCACTGGCCAGGAACATGTCGGAACGCCGTCCGCCAATGAGCGCCAGGTATCTTTACGTGGAGGCTAGACCCTATATCCTGTGTTGATCCTGTCAGTAGTCATATGCTTGTCTCAAAGATTAAGCCATGCATGTTTCAGTGCAAGCCAAATGAAGGTGAAACCGCGAATGGCTCATTAAATCAGGTATGGTTCCTTAGATCGTACCACAAGACTTGGATAACTGTGGTAATTATAGAGCTAATACATGCGAACAGAGTCCCGACCAGAAATGGAAGGGATGATTTTATTAGATCGAAACTGCACACTTGCAGCGAGTGATGGGATTTGGGCGGCTCTTAACATCGAGGTCTTGAGAGCCGATGGGGGTGAAGTGATGTGAGGATGGAGCAGCGCCGCAACGAAAGGCCGGGGGGAAACGGGAGATCCCCGAGAAAACCCCGCCAACCAGCGGCATCGTCCTGCACGATTCCCACTAGCGAAAGACCGGAGTGAACCGGACGGGGATGGAACACGGTTCGCCTTGGTGGGAGGCGAGCAGCAGCCGTGGCACCTGCACACTTGCTGTCTTCATCCGACTGTTGGCCGCTTGTCTTTACGTGAAGAGAGTGTGCTACAGGAGTGAGCCAATCAGAATTAAGTTTCTCCGATACTGACCGCCCGTGATTCGCGGGCTCACGTATGACACGCGTAAATATTCAAACGACCCAATCGCGAAAGGGATTCTGAAGAGAAGTGTGTTGGAACACAACTTGAAATCTTTTCGCGAAAAAACGGGTGTCCCTACCAATAGGTAGAGACGTGAAAAATTCGCGGGTTTAACGACCTGCAGGCTGAACTGTACAAATGTGCCAATGTCAAATTCACATTGGTTGTCTGCTGTCACAGTGGAAGGCGAAGATTGGGCTGTCGTTCCCCAGAAGGTGTCAAATACTGCGTGGTCCAATAGCTGAGGTTATATAAACACACGTGTTTTGAATTATAGCTTGTACCAAAATGAATCCGTGAATTTTTCAGGTCTCTACCAATAGGTAGAGACGGGAAAAATTANTTGAATTATAGCTTGTACCAAAATGAATCCGTGAATTTTTCAGGTCTCTACCAATAGGTAGAGACGGGAAAAATTAGCGTTTTTATTTAGTAACATGCTAGACTTCACTGATCTGTATCTACTTGAGAGTAATTCGCATTATCATTGGCTACTGGGAAATATATGACATCATTTACCTGTGTGATTTCTTCATTAGAGATTGGCTGATCAATCGTTGTCCCTTTACGAAGAATGGCAGAAGTAATACGAGCCTACACCGTCTTGGACTTTAGTCTATAGTAACGGAATAACGCAAATTTTTCAGGTCTCTGTCAACAGCGCGTCTTTCGCAGCACACAGTAGCCAACCAGCGCCAAATATGACTGTCAAGCAATATTTCTAGAGTGCCGTATACGGGCCCACTCCGACATCTTGACCTTCTTCGGTCAAGTGGAGCATACGAATGACGNTTGAATTATAGCTTGTACCAAAATGAATCCGTGAATTTTTCAGGTCTCTACCAATAGGTAGAGACGGGAAAAATTCGCGTTGTTATTTAGTAACATGCTAGACTTCACTGATCTGTATCTACTTGAGAGTAATTCGCATTATCATTGGCTACTGGGAAATATATGACATAATTTACCTGTGTGATTTCTTCATTAGAGATTGGCTGATCAATCGTTGTCCCTTTACGAATAATGGCAGAAGTAATACGAGCCTACACCGTCTTGGACTTTAGTCTATAGTAACGGAATAACGCACATTTTTCAGGTCCCTGTCAACAGCGCGTCTTTCGCAGCACACAGTAGCCAACCAGCGCCAAATATGACTGTCAAGTCATATTTCTAGAGTGCCGTATACGGGCCCACTCCGACATCTTGACCTTCTTCGGTCAAGTGGAGCATACGAATGACGGTCAGCCTATGTGGGTCGCAGGGACTCTCAGCGGGATGTTTATTTCCGACTAGGACCCTACGTCGTCGTTTGAGCGGCGCAAGGCCGTTGCCGCCTGGAGCCTTGAGACACGGAGGTCCGTCGTTAGACTCCTGACCGGCCCTCTCCGAGGTCACGTACTTTCTGAGTATGCACAGTGCGTGGACACGATTTTACTCTTGGCTCACGGGAGTCTCCCAGGGAATACCTCACAAGACTGTCAAAACGTGGTAGAGGCCACGGTGGTGAAGTGGTTAAACTGCTCGCCCCCCACCTAGGTGAACCAGGTTCGATTCCCGGCGGGGTCTCCCCTGGAATTTCAGGTGTGGGAACCGTGCCGGACGATGTTGTTGGTCTGCGAGTTTTCTCGGCGATCTCTCGTTTCCCCCTCCCTTTCATTCCGGCGCTGCTCCATACTCACCTCACTTCAACTTCATTGGCTCTTAAGACCTCGATGCTAAGAGAAGCCCAAATCTCTTCACTCACTCACTCAATCACTCACTCGACATTTCCGATTTATTAAAACCCAGTTTTATTACAAAACTTTGAAGTTAAACTTTAAAAATTCAGAACTATTGTTTAACGTAATACATTTTACAGTCCTGTTTGGGAGTATTTCTTTGTTCATAGCCAACAGCTAACAGGACACTTCGAAAAATTGCATCGTAGGTAAAACAAATTATATCTTTCTCAGGTCTCGTGCAGTTGACTCGACATAAGTGACCTTCGATTAGATATATTCAAGAATACAGAAGTGAGACGGTCACGCGTACGAAGAACTCCAGACACACGCCAGCAAAATGGCGTCACTGACCAGCAAAATGGCGGCAACTGGTAACCTATTTACTCGCTTACCGGCAGCCCAGTCAATATGAAACGTTTTGAAGCACGCNTCAGAAGTGAGACGGTCACGCGTACGAAGAACTCCAGACACACGCCAGCAAAATGGCGTCACTGACCAGCAAAATGGCGGCACCTGGTAACCTATGTACTCGCTTACCGGCAGCCCAGTCAATATGAAACGTTTTGAAGCACGCAGTAGACAGTGAGACAAGGACCGTTCCGNTACTCGCTTACCGGCAGCCCAGTCAATATGAAACGTTTTGAAGCACGCAGTAGACAGTGAGACAAGGACCGTTCCGAAGCCTTGAGCAGCCAATCAGCGAACTGGTACGCCGACATCAAAATAACTCCCACGACATTTCGTCTCTGTGTACTTACATACTCTGTGTCTCCATTAGTAATAATATTTTCTGTTGACTGAAAATTTGCTTCGTTACGAATGCTTTGTCGTTATCCACGAAATTACTGATTTTGAAAGCGAAAAAAATTCCGTAGATGTTAAAACGTTTGAAATTATGAAAGAGTACGTTGGTTCTGGGTACAACAGACTTTACTACTTGGGGAAAGATACTGTTCCGCTGAATACAACAAATTAAACTGTTTTTCTTTTTGGCGCTGACAGACCCGTAGCCAGGCTTAACGCTGGGGGGAGGGGGGGGCATATGACCAGGGGGGCTATGAGACTGCCCTACCAGTGTAAATGTGCGTTATATATATATGTGCACGCCTAGAAATAAATTGTATGTATTTTTCATGGCGATAAAATTTCACAGGCAGTAATTTTTTTATAAATGACTAAAACACAAATATTCACAAAACAATTATTTTCATAGAGTATAAATTATTCTGAAATATGTTACATAATCTCCCATCCAAACTAAATTATGAATAGGCATAAGTAACCATAGCCCTAAATTAGCTCAAATTAGGGAGGGGGGACCATATGTGTATACCGCCTTCTGCAAGCTTGAAAGCTAGGTAGGAAAATATACGAAACCAAAATGAATAATAATGAGATTGACATGAGTTATTTTAGTGTAAATTATCACCGGTGTAATTTCTCATGTGGTGACAAGCTTTCGGCAGGAAATTAAACAATATTTCTTAACATCTAAGGGGTGAACACAACATGTTTAAGGGNTGTGGTGACAAGCTTTCGGCAGGAAATTAAACAATATTTCTTAACATCTAAGGGGTGAACACAACATGTTTAAGGGTGCGCCCCCTCCCTCTTCACAGTTGCTCCCCACCCTATGGCTACGGGGATGGACGTCGACGAGGACGGTTTGCGCCACATTCGCGAGAGATAGGCCGGGGCGTACGTGCCAACCGGCACGCGGTGCCCCCGCAAGAGGCAGGGTCGGCATGGTTGAAGTGGAAGGCGTCCCGGGGACGGCAGACGTGCAGTNTGTGGTGACAAGCTTTCGGCAGGAAATTAAACAATATTTCTTAACATCTAAGGGGTGAACACAACATGTTTAAGGATGCACCCCCCTCCCTCTTCACAGTTGCTCCCCACCCTATGGCTACGGGGATGGACGTCGACGAGGACGGTTTGCGCCACATTCGCGAGAGATAGGCCGAGGCGTACGTGCCAACCCGCACGCGGTGCCCCCGCAAGAGGCAGGGTCGGCATGGTTGAAGTGGAAGGCGTCCCGGGGACGGCAGACGTGCAGTTGAAGGCTGGTCGGCAGTTTCTCGGAAGTGCAGGCCGTCCGCTGTTGCCGACGAGCACGGAACTCACTGACGGCTCTTCAGTTTCGTCTCCGTTCACGGCATTCATTACGTAGGCAGCAGATATTCAAACTTATCGGTAAGGCATACGTAGTATAATATTACGTGATCACACATGAATGAGCTATTGCTCCTTGAAAGAATGAGACAACAAAAATTAATCAATTTAGCATAAAGTTTCCAGATTTTTTTTGGCTTTCTATTTTTTAACGTATATCTCACAAGTCTTTCAGTATCATACGTATCAATTTACCGGATAACATGTGGTAACATGTTTATGTTTACCGTTTACATGTTGGTTTCTTGATGTTTCAGAACCAGGCACTAGATAAACAGTTTTTTTTTTTTTGCTATAGGATGAAGTTCCTTCCGGAATGTCTCCCCACTGCCACGGCTATGGGAAACCGACATGTGAATCGCGTAATGCCAGAGATGATGTCTGATACACTCCTGCGAAAATTCACGGCACCCGTAGGATAACCACTTAGAGACACGCTTTCCTGTACGTTAACAGAAATTGTTCGGATATTACAAGGCGTTATTATGGCCCTGGCAGTTATTGAACTTTAAACTCCCCTGAAACAACTTATATTTATTTTATTTTCAATAATAATACATTCATTCTTCCATTATTTTCAAAATAATGGTATTCAAAACTATCTTCTGTATATTACAGTCATCCGCTTTTACAAAATACATTTTAAATAATAGACTACAACTTTAAAAAAAAATTGTGTTTTTATGGACACATTTTTTGTTTGCAACTTTAAGATCGAAAAAATTACGCAAAAACATTCATTTAGTTATGAAAAAAAGGCGTTATCGTTATGAATTCTAGGAGGGGAGGGAAAGGGCGTGACTTATTTCCTGGACACCTGCACTGTGAAGTCACAGAGAATTTAAGACTACAGAGCTGAAACAACCAGCCACACACACCAGCAAAATGGCATCACGGGCTAGCAAAGTGTTGGAACGCCGTTCGCCAACCAGCGCCTGCTAACCTACTCTCCGGCCGGCAGCGCGGCCAATAAGGAACCTTTCACAGCATGCGGTAGCCAATCATACGCCAGGCCAGTTCCCACATCCTCGCATAGCCATCCAGAGAATCGGTACTTACTTCTACGTCAAAGTAACCACCACTCCACTAAGTCTGTGTAGGAATGTTTCTATCGGAAAACACTATCTATGTTACTTATATATAGAGACCTGAAAAATTCGCGAGTTCAACGACCTGCAGGCTGAACTCTACGGTCTTATGTACAAATGTGCCGATGTCAACTGCACATTGGTTGTCTGCTGTCACAGTGGAAGGCGACGATTGGGCTAGCGTTGCCCAGAAGGTGTCAAACACCGCGTGGTCCAATAGCTTAAGGTATATAAACACAAGTGTTTTGAATTCTAGCTTGTACCAAAATGAATCCGCGAATTTTTCAGGTCTCTACTTATATATTGTTTATTTGTAAAAGTATCGTTTCACGAAACGATATATGGAAAGGAAAATATCGACTTCTGGTACATTGGAATTAGATTTTTTTATGTATTAAAGGACTTGAGAAATGTAAAATTGCTTGGAATATTACATATTGATAGGAACACCAGAATTTCGCGTAAAAATTTCACGACCAGTTGTATTTAATAACACTTTAGCTCAGGTCCACTTTCGTGATTGGATAGTTTCCGTGTTACGCGTCTTAGGTGCAAGCCTGCGAATCAAAGACGCACAGCATTGATGTTACCTAGTTCTGATTGGCCAGTTAAGTAGAATGTTTCATCACATAGAAACTCCGCCAATAAGCAGAAGAAAAAATTTTTATGCCCGTAAGGTATTGAAATCTAGCATGCGCNGTTTCATCACATAGAAACTCCGCCAATAAGCAGAAGAAAAAATTTTTATGCCCGTAAGGTATTGAAATCTAGCATGCGCGGAAATCTTTTGGCGAAATTAGGGTGTCCCTACATATTGACGACACGGGCATTGCAAAAATATGTGGTACCTGTTTTTGGTGCATGTTGCCAAAGGAAACATAGCAATTTTTTAATTCAATACTTTATTCAAAATAGAGGTTATTGAAAAGCATTTTAGAAATGTTTATTTCCGATACCAGGAAAAATATATCGATTTTAATAAAATGCCATTGAAATATATTGACGATTAATATCGATATATCGTTGATATAATATCGTCATTTCGATATATGGATATTTTTCCAACACATCTCTATCTGTGTGTAGCTATATCTACTCTGTGACGAAGTCTTAAAGCCGAACCGACATTCCGTCCGGGTGTGAATGTCGACTTCATAATCGCCTTCACTAAACACACACCAAAGTCCATATGCGGNAACCGACATTCCGTCCGGGTGTGAATGTCGACTTCATAATCGCCTTCACTAAACACACACCAAAGTCCATATGCGGGCCAGCTTGTCGGGGTATTTAGGAATTTTCTCACGAGGGTTTCGTAAGAAGCAGAATAAGAAGCGAGTGTCGGCCGGTTGTTTGAAGTCCCGCGCGAGGCCGCATTTCGCAACGAGCGACTATGGTGCGTGCCGTGGAGCGCTGCCAGATGATACAAGACGTGCTCGTCCGTCTTGCGTTGACGTCATTGGTCTCGTCGTCTCCTCTGCCGTCAGACGACGTTCGTTCCACGAAGAGGGGCGGCAGGGGGGCAAAGAAACTGTTCTGTATCGCTCTTGTCGGCTTTTAATATCGTGCAACAACTGTAAACGAAAAGAACAAGGCTTTGCACTCGTCTGCGCAGGCTATTCACGGCAAACTGAGCACTTTTGAAAGCGCTACTTAGGATCTACTTGCATGCACACTGTGTATTCTTCCATCACATGTAAAATTAATATCGCAATGGGCCTGATCACTTTATTCATGCGCTGGTCAAATAAAGCTGNAAGGCTTTGCACTCGTCTGCGCAGGCTATTCACGGCAAACTGAGCACTTTTGAAAGCGCTACTTAGGATCTACTTGCATGCACACTGTGTATTCTTCCATCACATGTAAAATTAATATCGCAATGGGCCTGATCACTTTATTCATGCGCTGGTCAAATAAAGCTGTAAAGTTATTAGAAAAAAAAAANTTAATATCGCAATGGGCCTGATCACTTTATTCATGCGCTGGTCAAATAAAGCTGTAAAGTTATTAGAAAAAAAAAATGTTTTACAAATTAGCTGATTCTTGCACATATGCAAAAAAAATGGAAGGCAAAATAAATAATTTCAGTATACACAAATGTTCACCTCACACTTTTAATTCAACTTTATGATATGGAACTACTTTATCTCTGTCGTTGACAACTGTACTGGGCACATGCCAGTCAATGTGCCTATTAAAAAATATGGAGGTAAGAACAGTACCATTTTTAAAATGTTGATTCTAAAAGTGCTCAATTAGCCGTGAACAGCATATAGTAATATGAAGCATTCATAATATAGAATAGTAGCTCGGTTTAGGAATCAGTTAGCTGCAGGGAAGATCGTTGGACATTGAGCCACTCAGTGTACATTACCGGCCAAAACGAACCTTCCTGGTCTTTATGTAACGTATAGAACTTTGTGCACTGGGTATGACTGGGTTAATATAGCTGACAACGTTCTAGCAGAGAGTACTCAAGAATACAGAAGTGCAACAGCCGCGCATATACTGTGAGCTCCAGCCGCACACGCCCCGGAATATGACGTCATTAGCTAGCAACATCTAGCAACGCCGTTCGCCAATCAGCGCCTGGTATGTTACTCGCTAACCGACAGCCCGGCCAATAGGGCTCGCAACAGACAAACACGGTCCATCAAAGGAAAAGCCACGTCTTTCGCCTTCTGTACTAGGACCGCGCACAGCATACAAATTGTGGACGGTTGAAATATAATATTTCGCCACTCCCTCCTTCAAAAAATAATTCCAATTATTATACACATAACCTTTTTTTTTTTTCAATAATCACAAAAGGCCTCCGTAGCTGAGCGGTTAGGCTGCTCGCCTCCCACCTGGGTGAACCGGGCTCAATCCCCAGCTGGGCCACTCCGGATCTTCGCAAGTGAGAATCGTGCCGGACGATGCCGCTGATCGGTGGGTTTTCTCGGGGATCTCCCGTTTCCCTGGTCCCTTTATTCCGGCGCTGCTCCATACCCACCTCGCTTCACCCTCATCGGCTCTCAAGACCTCGCTGTTAAGAGCCGCTCAAACCTAATCACTTACTCAATAATCACAACTTCAACAACAACCTGTTTATATTAAAAAAAAATGGCAACTACCGTACTTTCAATCACCTCTTCTCTTTTTATTTGGGTTTACTGGCATTCTCTACCAATTTTTTGCCCCTTGTACACGATTTCGTCCCATTTTAGCGATTAGTTGGAGGGGGAGGGGGGGGGTGAGGCTTCCTCCACCACACCCACTAAACACGGTTTTGCGATGTACTTACCTTTTCTTTGGTTTGAGTTATATTTGACTGACTGGTAGGTTAAACGGGAGGCCAGAATAGCGCAGGAATTCGTGAATTACTCGGGCTTCGAACCCAANCCGTACTTTCAATCACCTCTTCTCTTTTTATTTGGGTTTACTGGCATTCTCTACCAATTTTTTGCCCCTTGTACACGATTTCGTCCCATTTTAGCGATTAGTTGGAGGGAGGGGGGGGGTGGTGAGGCTTCCTCCACCACACCCACTAAACACGGTTTTGCGATGTACTTACCTTTTCTTTGGTTTGAGTTATATTTGACTGACTGGTAGGTTAAACGGGAGGCCAGAATAGCGCAGGAATTCGTGAATTACTCGGGCTTCGAACCCGAAGCATCGTCGTCCTATGGTAGAAAACAATTCAGTAACTTTGGCTAGGGAAGTCGCTTCAGCCACATAGTAGATTAGGTACACAGAGACGATGTGTCACCCACATTCTCTGATTGGCTTACGCGAAGCTCTGGATACGAGTCTCGTGTCTGATTGGCTACTGCATGCTGCGAAAGATTCCCTATTGGCTGGGTTGCTGGCTGGCGAGTTGAATACGAGGCACTGATTGCCGAAAGGCATTCAACCATTTTGTTGGTCAGTGACTCAATAATGCTGGCGTGTGAGGTTTTAGTTTGGGTATAAGCTGCCATTTAACCCTTTCAGTACAAAATAAACATACAATTTCAGGCGTTGCAACCAACCAATTTTTTGCTCGGAACTGTACTGATATCCAGACGACGCTTTGTCTTACATCGGGACCAATAGAAATCTCTGTGTGCTTTATGCTGCTGGCGGCAGTGGTTTATGAGTAGGGACACGACCAGTTGTATTTCTTAACACTTTAGCTCAGATACACTTTAATGATGGGATGGTTTACGTGTTACGCGTCTTATGTGCAGGCCCGCGAATCAAAGACGCGCAGTGTTGAAGTTGCCTAATTCTGATTGGCCAGTTGAGCAGGAGAAGATCTCCTCACAAAGACACGCCACCAATAAGCAAAAGGAATTGCTATCATAACAGTGCGGTATTGTAACCTAGCATGCGCGGAAATTTTTTCGTGAAATTCGGGGGTCACTATGAATACCCTAGGCATTGGACTCTTTGCTGAAAAAATGTAGAGAAGCTACCGTGGACGCGTAGGGAAAATCTCATCAGTCATGCCTTCTCAGTTTGCGTACACAACGATGTGGTTAATTTGCAANTGGTTTATGAGTAGGGACACGACCAGTTGTATTTCTTAACACTTTAGCTCAGATACACTTTAATGATGGGATGGTTTACGTGTTACGCGTCTTATGTGCAGGCCCGCGAATCAAAGACGCGCAGTGTTGAAGTTGCCTAATTCTGATTGGCCAGTTGAGCAGGAGAAGATCTCCTCACAAATACACGCCACCAATAAGCAAAAGGAATTGCTGTCATGACAGTGCGGTATTGTAACCTAGCATGCGCGGAAATTTTTTCGTGAAATTCGGGGGTCACTATGAATACCCTAGGCATTGGACTCTTTGCTGAAAAAATGTAGAGAAGCTACCGTGGACGCGTAGGGAAAATCTCACCAGTCATGCCTTCTCAGTTTGCGTACACAACGATGTGGTTAATTTGCAAAAAAATGTCTCGGAGTTTGCCTAAAAAAAAGTTTGAAATCTTGCTTGTTACCAAACTTTAATCACGGGACGTGANAAAAAAATGTCTCGGAGTTTGCCTAAAAAAAAGTTTGAAATCTTGCTTGTTACCAAACTTTAATCACGGGACGTGAATATCAGCCAAATCACCACGACAATCGGCTAATTTTATTTGTTTAATTTATTTAGTTGTTTATACACAACGGGGTTCAGCTATTGGTCGGTTTACAACTTAAACTACCACATTTGTCAGTTAACATACTTTTATCTTTGAAGTTTAATTGCAATGGTGAGTTCATGTTACTATGGTGGTTTGATTGGACTGTGTCCATTGCCGGCAATGAGAGTTAATAAAAATCTCGCACACACACACAGAATTCAGCAAGACAAAAGACGAAAAAGCCTTTCACAATACCACAGACAGATAATTAGGAAAGTTTTTTCCTTGTTAATGAAAAATAAATATGTATATAATTAAAACGACGAAAAGATAGACGAACAACTTATTATTACAAAACGGGACAAACAATTAAACTAAACCGAAAGAAAATACAACACTATGACGAAAACGAATTAGTTACTCACATAGAAGATTACTGGGAACTGAAATTTGCATTGTGCAATCAGTACCGGCCAAAATAAACTTGACGTGCGATTATGTACGAGGGTTATTCGGAAAGTAAGGTCCGAATCGCCGTAGCTAACCGAATGTCGCGCGAACATTGTAACGCGCATGCGCACCGACTCCCGGCATGCGTTGCTCGTCAAACGACGTCATTTGCATTGGTATTGTTGCAGCGTGCTGTTAACAGTGTCAGTTCAAAATGTTTAAAACAATTGATCAGCCCGTTGAATGTGAAATACGGACAGTGATTCGGTTTTTGACAGCAAGGAACGTTTAAACAGCNAAACAATTGATCAGCCCGTTGAATGTGAAATACGGACAGTGATTCGGTTTTTGACAGCAAGGAACGTTTAAACAGCGGAAGTTCATCGACAGATAAATCAAGTGAATGGCCTCAATGCAATGAGTGACAGCAATGTGCGTAAGTGGGTGAGAGCTTTCAAGGACGGACGGGAAAATGTCCATGATGAACCGCCGATNTGGAAGTTCATCGACAGATAAATAAAGTGTATGGCCTCAATGCGATGAGTGACAGCAATGTGCGTAAGTGGGTGAGAGCTTTCAAGGACGGACGGGAAAATGTCCATGATGAACCGCCGATCAGGCCGACCATCAGTGATCACAAAAGATCTGGTCAAAGCCGTGGACGAAAAGATTCGTGAAGACCGGCGATTCACAATTTCAACTTTAGAATTGGAATTTCCGAATGTGGGTAGAACAACTTTGCACAAAATTGTCTCATAAATTTGCAATTTCACAAATTGTGCGCACGTTGGGTTCCCAGGCTGCTTACTGAGGAACACCAAATGAAAAGAATGGTTTGTGCTCTTGATTTTTTGTACCGATATCATAAGGAAGGTGACCAATTTTTTAGAGAATATGAAAGGTGAAAGAAGCAGTTACAGACTGGTTATCCTCACAGGCGGCAGACGTCTATGACTTAGGCATACAAAAGCTTGTAGAACGTTATGACAAATGTTTAAACAAATATAAAAACTATGTAGAAAAATAGAGAAACATGTAAGGAATTAAATAAAAACAGTTTTTTGAAAAAATCTGTGATGATTTATGTTTTATAAGAAATCGGACCTTACTATCCGAATAACCCTCGTACATAATAGTGTATCACCGGACCTGAACGATTTTCTTATACCAAACGGTTAGAAACTAATTCCACATTCCACATTAAATATGACGTTAGCATACAAAATTATTTTCCATGGTTCACTGCGCGCGTTATTCCAAGTAATCGAGGCAATGTACTTATTAAAATACCGGGGTGCGGGAGAAGGCGGCAAATTGGTGTGTGTGCTTAAGGCAATTAAATTGTAAGTATAAACAACATAACATATTGTTGAAAGATTAAACTATTTGCATGTCTTTATAAAGATTTCAGTTTGTTAAAAGCCTAGTTAAATAATACTGTGGAGCATGTTACGTTAAAATATTTATGAGCATAAATACAAATCCAACTGTTTAAATTTATGTTTAACAGAAAAATATTGCAATACAGATAATGATATGCAATGTTTATATCTCAAAGTTCACAGATATTTTTTGCTGTATTATTATTTACCATGTCTTAAAACACGCTATATGAAATTTACAAAATCACTTTTAAAGAAGCATTTTTTCTGAAAGAAATTCCCTCACATTTACACTCCTTCCCAGGCCCAAATAATCCACACTTTGACTATGGTCGCAGTTTATGTCGAACATATTATGCAGTCGCAGGAAGGGATTTTTTTTTTCTCACAAAGGTTGGTTCGAAAAGTGCATTTACCCGTGACCCAGTCCTGTCCAGGGATACCAACTGCACTTTGTATTGGCAATCTGCTGGCCTCAGACATCAGGAACTTTCATTTCCGTCCGTGCGACTGGCGCGGCGCCGGGGCGTCGCGCGACACGTTCAGATAAGAACGTCCAGCGCCGCGACAATGCCACTGCATCGCATGCCTCGACGTTGCGCAACATCGAAGGCAGGCGCGGAGTTTGTGGGTGTCGACACCAGCACGGATACCAACCACCACCCGATCCCCCCTTCCGTACCCTTGACCAGCAGGCGCAGGCCAGCGTCCAGCTTCAGTTGCGCAAAGACGTTCGTCGGCGCTCGTCACGTCGTCTACCCAGGGTCGCCCTTCGTCGTCGTCTTCGGCGCCTGCACAGGTAAGGCCACCGCGCATGCGCAGCCCAGCGTCTCTTATTCTGGAGATCGGGGACTCGTCCATCGCCAGTGGAACTGTCAGAAGCACGAGGTCAAACAGCGACCATCTTCTGTTTACATTTCGTTTACCAACATAACAGCGTTTTCGTAACAAAAAAAAAGTATATATAGGGGCTTCTGTTCTCTGTGAAAATATTAACGGGCAGGCTGAGCATAAATATCCTATGTGCATACATGCAACTTTGCTTCCGTTACTGGCCGCGTGTTTGTTTTGCTAAAATGCTTTTCTTTCTGTCGTGACNTGTGCATACATGCAACTTTGCTTCCGTTACTGGCCGCGTGTTTGTTTTGCTAAAATGCTTTTCTTTCTGTCGTGACCTATTGGAATTAATTTGCTTCTATAATGAACTTCCGTAATTCGTGGGCAGTTAATAAAACCCTGGAACAATTAAATTCATCCAATCACGGAAAGTGGATATGAGATAAAGTGTTTTGAAGTNGGCAGTTAATAAAACCCTGGAACAATTAAATTCATCCAATCACGGAAAGTGGATATGAGATAAAGTGTTTTGAAGTGCAACTAGTCTTGGAGTCTTTATCGCGAAAAACACGTGTCGGATGAAGTTTATTTATATAAACATTTTTATGACCTCAAATCCAATCCATTTTGTTTGGGCAGTGCTGCTGACAAAAGTAAAGACGTCCAGTGTTGGAATACGGTGAACGCACTTAACAGTATTGTGCAAGTTCGCGATCAAAACGATGAATTTACAGAAATCTCATTTATTCAAGTGGAAAAGTAACTTTTGAAACTTCAAGTTCATTTTATTTAAAAAGTTCGCGCCCAAGTTCAAGTTCTTAAAAAAAANTGGAAAAGTAACTTTTGAAACTTCAAGTTCATTTTATTTAAAAAGTTCGCGCCCAAGTTCAAGTTCTTAAAAAAAACGTTGCTAGGTTAGTTAAAAAAATCTTAGACCGAAAAATGAAGTGTCAAAGGATTGTCTAATGCCCGGTTACACCATTAACAGCCCTGAACCGATATCCTAAGATCTTGGTTCAAACATGATCTTCAGTTGGATCCGAGTTCCAATGTACGAGTGTTGCACCAACTCGAATAACCAAGTTCGGATCATAGATATCCTAATCTCGATTAGGAACTAGGATTGAGATGAAACGCAGTTTGTGATTGGCTCTCATTTCGTGACGTCATGATGCAAATGTTTATTTATTTTTAAGTTCGGAGACAATTAATGAGTTTTGGACACTATCTCGTAAGACAAAGAATTTTTTACAGTATAATCTGGTTCAATGCACTGTAAATGTTCCGTTTCAGTGGTTTTATTTGATTGCAAACACTTTGTACACACTTATTTTCTTTAGTTCTATACTAATTTTATTGAAGATGGTAGTGCACATAAAACTAGATGATGCGATGTTTTATACGTTTTAAGTAAAATACTTGTACAAATTTTACTATACAATACTCAAGTGCGTGTAGTGTTGTTTTAAATTACTAAAAAAGCTGTTGTTTTAAGCACTATCGGTTGGCGTATTTTCAAACTACAATTGTCAGCGACGGTCATTTTTCAACAAACAAAAAATTCGACGTGAGATTCACTTTTAAGAGTACCTCGTGCGGAAAATTAGGACAGTTTCTGATACTCTGAAACGCTTTTCCACTTTTTCGTCGTGTTTACTCTGAGCGGTAAACATTAATTTCGTTCTATCTTTACAAAACCTTAATACATATAATTAAATAAATGCATTGGACTTAAAGTCTTTGTAATATGCCTCAATTTGTATTTTACAACCGTTTTCAGCGGTTCGAAATGAAGTTCATCTCGATCTCCAGCCATGCTCTGAACTCGAATGGTGCAACAGTTTTCTATGTCGATCTCAGATCAAGTTCGCACATGATTTCGGATCAAGACATGAACCTCAATGGTGCAACTGGCTATAAGTACAGGCGGTGATTTTTCGCGAAAAAAATTTCGAGACAAGATACCGTTCCAAGCACTGTAGGGACGTACAGATATTCTGATTGGCTGAAACAGGTTCTGGCACGGGTTAACTGTTTGCGCACGAATTACGAAGGCTCAGTGTCGGAGTTACGGAATCTTGAGTGGCGCGGTCAAAGGCGGAAACGTCACCAGCAGCCAATGGATGTATATACGAGGTGTATACGAGGTGTATATACACTATTGAAGTCTACCGTGTGCCACTGGCCCTAGTCATAAGGCGAAACAAACCACAGACACATTTACACACAAACTTCAAAACTTATTAATTTCGCTTTAGATGTAAACAAAAAGTCCACAAACATGGCTTTAGACTGATGATGATAGGTATCTTCAAGAAAAAGTACATCCCTGAAATAGATAACAGTCAATGAAGTCCCACTTTAAGATGGATAGTATCTTCGAAATGTTCGCCTGAGAACCTGCCCCTGGAGCTGGCGAAAGTGTTATTAACTTTTCTGAACAGTGAACACACGTTATACAGCAACACTTTAATGCATCCCAGTATTAACTGGAAAACTGTGATAAAGTTTCACGTGTGGAGATGTAAACAGGAAGTACCTATCAAGTTATCTAGTCCTATTTACGCTAGGGTTGTCTATCGAGTATTGACTGTAAAAGTAATCACACATTTATCTGCTCTCAAATGCAGAATTATAAATAGCCAAACAATCAGCAAGGCACACAGCGATTGTTTTAAAAAGTGAAATTAAACTAAAAAAAAGCACGTTAAATAAAATAACTGATTCAGTTCCATTTTCGTATTGTAAACAGAATGAGTTCCTGTAGAAGTTTATTTAAAAAGTTCGCTGCATAATATCACACAATATTTGTACGGCTGACCAGATGCCAACCCCCATATATCCACGAATGACAGGTGCTTCGAACAATCAAACGAACAACGGAAACGGGAGTTGATTAATTCGCGGGTTCATTGAAGTTCTCTGTCCGGCCAACTTTACTCTTGGCTGGGTTTCACACTGTTCAGTTTTTAGTTTGCTTCAAGCACATCATTGGTATAGCCGCAAGTACTTCGCTAATTGATTCGCCAGCAGGCTAGATTTCACAGTCCTCTTATGTACCAGAGATACCGTCGTTTTCTGTTGGCTACTACCACACTGCGAAAGAGGAGTCATTGTGGCAGGCAGAATTATTAGCGACCCCCCCTCGCCTTCCGGGCAACCTGCTAGTAAAAATAGTTGATCGTACAACGGGGTGATGGGACGGAAAAGTACTCAAAAATAAATACAAATTCTTAAAAGATACTGCCTGTAACCAGGCAAAACAAAAGTGAAGAAAGTGAGAAATTACATGGTCGGATAGAAATCCAAAGGCCAAACAAAAAGAGGAAAATAAATAACCACCAACGGGTAGTCTTATAACCCCGCTTTACCCAAAAAGGGGGACAGGTGTGGGGGTGATAATGAAGCAGACAAGCCTTTAGCTGGCAACGTTAAAGAATAAATAAATAAAGAGTACGGAACCTTTGTACAGAACTGTTCATGACTTGGTCGCACTCCTGCTTTCTGTTTATTACAGAATCACAGTTACGCAAAAATGTGTTTCAAGAACTACGACCCAGTCAAAATGCCAGAATAGAACAATAAGTACGAACATAAATATTTCGCCAGGTAAATGATTTTTACACTAGACATCACAGCCCTACGTATGTTTGAGCCTCAGCTGTTCGTTCATTGGCTGCCCTGGTTGAGAGTAACTAGTTTTATGCTTGACAGAGTAGCGGACGATTCCGTGCTTTTTTTCACGTAGGTCTGCTACTTGCCTAGAGTCGTCCACGGAGTGTCTAATAAAATAAGAACCAATCGCAAAAAAANCAGCCTCAGCTGTTCGTTCATTGGCTGCCCTGGTTGAGAGTAACCAGTTTTATGCTTGACAGAGTAGCGGACGATTCCGTGCTTTTTTCACGTAGGTCTGCTACTTGCCTAGAGTCGTCCACGGAGTGTCTAATAAAATAAGAACCAATCGCAAAAAAAAACTTAATGAAGTCTACATTGTCCTTAAATAAACTCGCGAAATTCCCCTTCATGCTGTTTTGAGCTAGAGGCAGCTTTCACTATACGATCTTAAATGGCGAAGTGAAAAAACTAATATTTAGCAAAGGGCCATTCTTCTTGTATATACCATTTTCCTTGCTGGGGCATAAGTTTGCTTCGACCCTCCCTTGCATAACTGTTGCATCAGTAATAAACACTGAATACTTGCAGTTGCCGGATCTTACGCGACCCAGTGAGACAGGTGAACGACTTCCCACGAAGGATGCAGCCAATGAAAACTTGGCCGCTGTTCAGACGCGTGGGCGATTTATGTAGTTTGCTCTCAAGCCTGACGACTACGCGAAATTTGCAAGTGGCGAGGCTTACAGTCAAAACTACGTTGCTGGAAGCAACAACAAATTACCACGAAACTTTGGTAGTATTTTAAGTACCTTATAGTCAAACTAACAGCCTCGGGGAAGGGGGGTGGCTGAGCGGTTAGGCTGCTCGCCTCCCACAAAGGCGAACCGGGTTCAATCCCCGGCTGGGTCACTCCCNTTTTTTCACGTAGGTCTGCTACTTGCCTAGAGTCGTCCACGGAGTGTCTAATAAAATAAGAACCAATCGCAAAAAAAAACTTAATGAAGTCTACATTGTCCTTAAATAAACTCGCGAAATTCCCCTTCATGCTGTTTTGAGCTAGAGGCAGCTTTCACTATACGATCTTAAATGGCGAAGTGAAAAAACTAATATTTAGCAAAGGGCCATTCTTCTTGTATATACCATTTTCCTTGCTGGANTCTTAAATGGCGAAGTGAAAAAACTAATATTTAGCAAAGGGCCATTCTTCTTGTATATACCATTTTCCTTGCTGGGGCATAAGTTTGCTTCGACCCTCCCTTGCATAACTGTTGCATCAGTAATAAACACTGAATACTTGCAGTTGCCGGATCTTGCGCGACTCAGTGAGACAGGTGAACGACTTCCCACGAAGGATGCAGCCAATGAAAACTTGGCCGCTGTTCAGACGCGTGGGCGATTTATGTAGTTTGCTCTCAAGCCTGACGACTACGCGAAATTTGCAAGTGGCGAGGCTTACAGTCAAAACTACGTTGCTGGAACCAACAACAAATTACCACGAAACTTTGGTAGTATTTTAAGTACCTTATAGTCAAACTAACAGCCTCGGGGAACGNCCACGAAACTTTGGTAGTATTTTAAGTACCTTATAGTCAAACTAACAGCCTCGGGGAAGGGGGGTGGCTGAGCGGTTAGGCTGCTCGCCTCCCACAAAGGCGAACCGGGTTCAATCCCCGGCTGGGTCACTCCCGGATTCTCGTAAGTGGGAATCGTGCCATACGATGCCACTGGTCGGCGGGTTTTCATGGGGATCTCTCGTTTCCCTCGCCCTTGAATTCCGGCGCTGCTCTATTCTCACCTCATTCTCCGCTCTTCGGCTCTCATAACCTCGTTGTTAAGAGCCGCTCAAATATCTCAACTCAACTCAACAGCCTGGGTGTAAAACCAGCCACCAAGTGAGTGAGTGAGAGATTTGGACGGCGCATAACATCGTGGTCTTTAGTTGAGTTGAGTGAAGAGATTTGAGCGGCTATTAACCACGATGTCTTGAGAGCCGATGAGGGTGAACTGAGGTGAGACTGGAGTAGCGCTGGAATGCAAGGGCGGGGAAAACGGGATATCTTCGGGAAAACTCGCCGACCAGCGGCATCGTCCTGCACAATTCTCAGATGCGGAAATCCGGGATCGACACCGCCAGGAATCTAACGCGGTTTGCCTAGGGGGAGGCGAGTAGTCTAACCACTACGCCATCGCGGCCCTGCCAGCCAACAAGAAATGGTATTGATAACACTATAGGATTCCGAATTATTTGTTGTTAATTGCCGGCCTTGTACTGTGGACGCCAGAATTTAGCTGAACCTGCAACATGTAATCGTTTGTGTGCGAGACGCGATAGGGTTAAGAATCACAGAATATTTAACAACTTATAAGTGAAACGAGCTTCTTGTTCCGCTAATTCCGGCTGCACACGCTTGAAAAATAGTGTCGTTTACCAGCAACTTTCCGAAACGCCGTTTGGCAATCGGTAAGGGCACCTGTCTTTCGCGAAAAGATTTCAGGACAAGTTGTGTTCCAACGCACTTTATTTAGCCCGGAAGCACGTTCGTGATTGGATCATTTGATTCGTTTCGCGTCTTATCNGTTGTGTTCCAACGCACTTTATTTAGCCCGGAAGCACGTTCGTGATTGGATCATTTGATTCGTTTCGCGTCTTATCTGCCTGCCCACGAATCAAGGACGGTCAGTGTCGGATAATCTTAATTCTGATTGTCTCATTCATGTAACAGGCTGTCTTTACACAAATACAGGCGACCAATAGTCAAATGAAGACTGCAAGTGTGTACATATGATATTGAAGTCTAGAACCGCGTACAACTTTTCGCGATCAACAGGCGACTCTAGAGATCAGCAACTGTTAACGTTTTTGCCAGCCGGCAGTCCAGCGAATACGGAATCTTCCGCTGCACGCGGAAACCAATCAGACGTAAGCTTCGTTCCGGAGCCTCGCGCGGCCATACAGCGACTAGATACCTTCACATCAGAGGAACCAGCGTTCCATTTAACTTCTGTAGACTTAACTATTCAACCACAACACCACGTGGGCGTAAGATCCCATCGTGCTCAGTCATCAAGGTTCTCGTAATAGAGCGCTGTTGTATTTTTTGTAATGGGTAGGGACACCTGAATTTCACGAAAAGATTTCACGACCAGTTGTACTTCATAACACTTTAGCTTAGATCCACTTTCGTTATTGGATGGTTTCCATGTTACGCAAATCGCAGACGCACAGTATTGAGGTTACCTAATTGTGATTGACCAGTCAAGTAGGAGAAGATCTTCTGACAAAAAAAAGCCCGCCAATAAGAAAAAGAGAACTGTTGGTATGCCCGTAGGGTATTGAAATCTAGCATGTGCGGAAATGTTTTCGCGAAATTCGCGTGTNAAAAGAGAACTGTTGGTATGCCCGTAGGGTATTGAAATCTAGCATGTGCGGAAATGTTTTCGCGAAATTCGCGTGTCCCTAGTAATGGGTTGGAGAATCCCGTGACTCATTTCGGGGACAAGCTTTACTGCAAACACATGTACGTTCCAGCTGCTCGCGTGATTGGCTCATCGTTTATTAGACGTATCCTGGATGACTGCGAGCCAATAACAAACGTGCAAGTGAACAAGGATCAATATCCCGTGGCAACACGTCCATGGTAGAAACAGTTGCGCACTGGGGCAGCAGCCGATGAAGAAATAGCTGAGGCTCGAGTACGAGAAGTACCTTGGAGTCTGAGTCTTATGGCTCACTGAAACAGCGGAATATCCCATCGCTAGTTATTTGTAATGCAACAGTACTTTTTTTCGGCAGTGGCGGACAGCTGATTTTTGAACGTATACGGCGTCGAGAATTCCCTCTTGTGATTACACTTGCAATATGAGAAAGGAGGGGGGAAGGGTGGTACTTAGGTGTATCCGTATAAGGAGTGTCCTTGGAGAAAAGATTTTATATTCTCGAGGGCCACAGTATTGGTCAGGCAATCTCGCTGGTCAAGAAACTGACCTTCGTAGCGCAGTTGGTTGCATGCTGCCTTCCTTGAAGAAAAGGGGGGGNGCATGGGTATGAATTCATATTTGATTTATTGGTTACTCTTTAAGCGTTAAAACCTGCCGAAATAAGTTAATACGCGAACATACACACAAACTCTTATATACTTGTATATAACCTGTATTATTTTCTATCAGGTTCTTAAAAGACCACTACAGTACTTAAAAAAAAAAAGTTGAGTTAATTAAAAGTAATAATGCTTAAAAAAAAACTCTATCACCCGGACGGCCGCTCAAATTGGGACACAATTACTCGATTGACTAACAAACATGTAGTCAGTAATGAAATATGTTATTTTTATTTTGCGTTCTGGATGCTCCCAAACAGCCACAAGGCTTTAGTTAGCAAGGGAACACTAGACATTCGGGGATGGGAAGGAATCGTCCAGAGCCTGAATAAAGGAACCTTTCCAATATTAGCCTCGAGTGATCTCGGGAAAACCCTGAGAAACGTCGAAATCGTGATGGCCGGAGTGGGAATCGAACGTGGGTCCTCCCGAGTACGCGAGTCGAGTGGTTTACCGCTGAGCCACTTTGCTCGGTATGCAACCAGTGTTTCCGCTGCGTTACAAGCCAGCAGGAGGGCGGCGGGTAGGAACACAGAGGTCAACAGAACTGGTGTTTCTATAGTAGTGGGTGTAGTTAAACTCTTACAAAGTTTGTCTCCGTCTTCACTTTATATGTACCAACCACAACATTTTAACTACGGAAATTATTTCCACTGTTTCAGGAATTGACATTTTGCCGCTACTTGGTTTGTGGAATCACCGATAAAAAGAGGTCTTGTTTAGTCTAACGAAATTTGTTTGGCGTAACAAAATTCATTATTTGTATTAAGGGCAATGCAATATTTTGTCGTCGAAACCAAATTATTTCATTGCTATTATTTGGCTGACCCAAACTAAAATAAGGTTGGTGCAACTAAAAGGTTTGTTTGGTTCTACGCACATTACGCAGTTTTGGCTAATATAAAAGAGGAGCCACGACCGGGGTTTGAACCCAGATCGTTTGCGTCCGAGCGCTGCGCGATAGGAATCTCAGCTAAAGTGGCTAAGACTACTAGTGAAATGGAAATTATCTTAAAAACATATATTTAAAATACTGGAAAACACGCTTCAATATATATTTAAAGTTTTACAGCTCTACTATTTAGTTTCCTGTCGAAATTGTTTTATTAGGATGTTTATACCGTTATTAATAGAGACCTGAAAAATTCGCGAGTTCAATTACCTGTAGGCTATACTCCATTTTCGTATGCAAAATCATGCAGATATCACTGTTCATTGGTTGCTTGTTGTATTAGCGGAAGACGGTGATTCGGTCTGCATTTTACTGTGTATTTATTATTGGCCCAGAGTTGTCCAGGTGTAATTTAATGGGTGGACCAATAGCATTAGCAATACAGACGTACGGGGATTTGAATTATAGCTTTTCCCGAAATGAAAACGCGAATTTTTCAGGTCTCTAGTTATTAAGCATTGATAAATGCACTAACAAGCACTGTTGCTACCCTAATTTGGCACAACAAATACAAACAAACTCACGAGCTGTGAACGAAGGCAATAAAATGAGTGAACAAACAAATACATAGAGTTGGTTTTGTTGACGGTCTAGTTTCTTTTGGACCAACACAGAGGTTTTGTTTATTTAAGTCTGTACTTTCTAAAATGGGCAAAATATATTTTGTCACTTTTCATGTTTTGTTTCCTCAACAAATAAATATATTTTTAACCCCATGAAAAACAAGTATTTTGTTGGCTAGAGTAAGCATTTCTCTCGGTGAAGGCAGCTGCAGTTCACTGCAGCTTGCAGAAAGAAGCTGCAGTTCACCGCAGAATCAGTGTACTTATATAAAGAGTCTTGGACGCATAGCAGTTTCATCACGATACCCAGTAATGAGCAGTACGTTATCTCCCACGTTCCAATTACTGACGTCGTTGAATCGTGCAGGAAATACAAACAAGTCCATCACTTTTGCCCGACAGTTTAATAAAATGATTTAAAATCTATCAGTGGCTAAGAAGTCGCAGCTAGAGTAAAAAGGAATTGTGGGAGGGTAAGGTGTTGCGAAGACCCAGAACTCAGCAGTCAGATTACGCGTAATGTTATTGCGAGGAGTCCATTATCTGGAGTCATTGGCTGAACAATCCTCGTTGCAATGGGACGTTTTGCAAAAAAAAACTCTTTCTCATTAGCGCACGAATGCTCATGTTTTTGACGAATAGGGGCGTGCGATCGGCATCAAATTATTTGTTCTTTTATTTTAAGTTCCTTGTTATCCAATCCCTTAACACAATATNGTCGTTGCAATGGAATGTTTTGCAAAAAAAACTCTTTCCCATCAGCGCACGAATGCTCATGTTTTTGACGAACAGGGGCGTGCGATCGGCATAAAATTATTTGTTCTTGTATTTTAAGTTCCTTGTTAGCCAATCCCTTAACACAATATCACGAATATACTCGTTTATTTAAAGCAGCTGCAGAAAAGTTAAAATAATGACCGGCGCTGCCAGCTGTCAGAAACCATTACCAAAACGGGCACAACTTTTCTACTGGTAGTACTGCTGGCCACTGCTGGTACGGCGAAACTTCATAAATGATTGCTGATTGTGCAATAGAGGTATATAGGCTGTTCACTCTAAAGTGAGCAATATTGAAAGCCCTCTCCTTTGGAATAAAATACGTTTTATTTTAGCCTTATACGTAGGGGCACTTGTTTTTCGCGAAAAATACTTCAGGACAAGCTGTGTTCCAACGCGCTTTAGTTCAGCGCCACTTTCGTGATTGGATCATTTGAATTGTTACGCGTCTTTTCTGTCTGCCCGCGAATCANCCTCGTTGCAATGGGACGTTTTGCAAAAAAAAACTCTTTCTCATTAGCGCACGAATGCTCATGTTTTTGACGAATAGGGGCGTGCGATCGGCATCAAATTATTTGTTCTTTTATTTTAAGTTCCTTGTTATCCAATCCCTTAACACAATATCACGAATATACTAGTTTATTTAAAGCAGCTGCAGAAAAGGTAAAATAATGACAGACGCTGTACGCTGCCAGAAACCATTACCAATATGGACATAGCTTTTCTACTGGTAATACTGCTGGCCCCTGCTGGTGCGGCGAAGCTTCATAACGGATTGCTGCTTGTGCAATAGTTATATAGGCTGTTCACTGTAAAGTGAGCAATATTGAAAGCCCTCTCCTTTGGAATAATAGTCAATAATTATATTTTATTTTAGCTTTATACGCTAACTTCCTAGTGCGGTGGAATATACACACTGTGTTTATTGCTTATATGGATATGTATATATATATGTATATATATATATATATATATATATATATATATGTGTGTGTGTGTGAAGGAGGTGGGGTTAGAGGATAAAAAATGGCTGAAAGGAAAAAGTAACTAGGGCCTCAAAAGTGCTCACTTTACAGTGAACAATCTATACTTTGACGCTTCTCATAGGCTCCGTTATGTAAGTTACTATTAGGTGTTAAGTAGTACTCGTCAGACCAAAAATTTCTTCTTTTTCAACCGCAGAAATGAAAAGTTGATGTATACGTTAACCCTTTCGGTCATAGTGTCCTCTATCTGGGACGTTGCGTACGAAGTGGATTGAATGGTCTGAACCGTACATACCAGAACGTACCGTCCAATGAGAAAGCTTATCTTCGTGTGGGATACATCATTCGCTGATGTCACTATGTTCAGTAGCTTTAAACCACTGCTTCTAGAAACATAAAGCTCATATAGCTTTCTATTGGTCCTGATGTAAGACAAAGCGTCGTCTGGATATCAGTGGAGACCCGGAAAATTTCGCGGATTCATTCGGCAACAAGCTAGACTGCACAATCCTTCGTGCATTCGAGCATCAGTTAGCAGTTCTCATTGGCTGTTGCTCCAGTTTAACTCCAGACCAGGTAGCACGGGATTTGGTTCTTATTTTCCTTGCAAGTTCGCTATTGCCCGAAAGTCGTTTGGGGCGTGTCTAACAAACTATTGACCAATGGATGAACCAACACATATGTACACGTGAATGCAGTTTAACATGCCCTCAGATGAATCCGCCAAATTTCCGGGTCTCTAGATATCAGTACAGTTCCATAACAAAATATTTGTTTGTTGCAACGCTTAAAATAATATATTTTATTCTTGACTGAAAGGGCAAAGGGGTTAATTTCCCCGCAATAAATTAAATTCCATTATTTCCTTCTACCCCTTCAGCCGTCGTGTCCGCCATCGAGGACATGTTGCACGTGAAGGGCGTTTATGGCGAGTACTGTGCACAGCAAGGAATCAGTGCCTGGGTGTCTTGAACGTCTTTCTCTTGAGTATTTTTTTTTTTTTTTTTGCGAAANAGTACAGCACACACCGAAACGTCACATGACTGCAACACTTGAGCTTGAACCTGTGAATGAAATCGGAACCGCACTGGCAAATGATCTGTCGCAGGTTTCTTAAGAACACAGAGGTAAAGGAGCCCGCGAACTCCAGCCGCACAAGCCAGCAAAATGACGTCACTGACCAGCCAAATGTTAGGAACGCAGTTTGCCAATCATCGCCCGGTGCCTACTCACCAACCAGCAGGCCAGCCAATGGGGAACGCGTCACTGCATGCAGCAGCCAATTTTCCTACAGGCTTAACGTTATTAACCCATTCGGACCGAGTGTACACAGTTGTGTATATTACGCAGGCGTAGGTAATTTCTGACCTGTGCTGCACATTGCGAAGCTCGATCGCCAATGATCTTACATGTGGATAAATGATTCGTAAACCGTCTTAACTGGACTTGGTCATAACTGGTTCATAGAATTGTAGCCGAACGTATAGCTTACAGCTCATTGGCTGTAACAACGAAACAAGAGATTTTGTCGACTCAAACACAGCACGCATCATACAATTTTTTGTTTGAGACGCTTGAAAGGGTAAATTAAAGTGAGTCTGAAAGGGTTAATATGTTATAAAATTTTCTGCATNGAGACGCTTGAAAGGGTAAATTAAAGTGAGTCTGAAAGGGTTAATATGTTATAAAATTTTCTGCATCATAAATATATTGTATAATTTCTACTAAAAGTAAATTGGTGAATATTTTTTTTTGTAAAGTGATGAGCTTTTTTTAAAAACTAAATATGCCAAAGTTTTTGCCGTATGCACACTTGGTTTTTTTTCGCAGTGTAGAATAACGCAAATACTAAATATTATGCTATAAAACGAGACAGTGAAATAATCACAGAAGTTTTGGTTCCGACGTATTTTCCTAAACAGTTAAGCGTCTTTTATCCTTTATGATTGGTTAATATTTATTTGATACGACTTTATTGTCATCAGAAGAATGAAAACGATTGGTATTAAGAATGCGGGAAATGCCATTGGCCCAACGAAGGAGGGGAACCTCTTCACACTCCAACTACAGTCAAAAAAGAAACAAGTGACTGGCCCCGGCAGCAGTTCACGGTTTACTTTTCCTTTCAGCGAAATGAAGTAGGAAATAAATACCCAACGTAGGTCGTGATAATGTTTTGGGTACGGCGTCTTATGGAACAGAGTACGCAGAGGTGAAAAATTCCCTTACACCACGATGTACAGCCGCACACGCCAGCAAAATGGCGTCACTAGCCGGCAACATGTCGGAACGCCGTCCATCAATCAGAGCCTGGTAACCTACAAGCTAGCCTGCAATCCAACCAATAGGGTGCCTTTGGAAGCAAGCAGTAGTCAATCAGACACGATATCCGTTCTCACAGCCAAGCACAGCCAGCCAGAGAACGGGTACGCCAACATCAAAGAAACCTAGCAATTTTTTCTCTGTACTTATCTACTCTGTGACTATGAGTTGGTGCAACAAAAAAAAAAGTCGAGTGACGACAGCTGTACACATTAGGATTGCACATGTGAAACAAACGCCGAGAGTGAAGGCTTTGTGGGCCTTAGGAACAGACCGAGTAGAAATCTTGCCAAGTCTGTCTGACTCGAGCCCAGCTGGCAACGAGTGCACATTCACCTACGCCTAACCCTACGTGTTGCGGCAAGGCCCGGTAGGTACTTCGCAACCCTCTGAGATGCTCCTGGCATAGAATATATAGTTGTACAGAACCGAATTGCGTGACGTAACCTTGGAATGAACGTACAGTGGAACGGGCTGTCAAAATATCCCGCTAAACTACGGAAAGTACCGACAAAATAAAGTTATCCTGGTTTCTACATAAGTTTATGAACCCTTAATATATGGCGGTAGCATTAGTCCGTAAATGCAAGTAACGTGCCATCAGTTTCCGAATTCATTACTGTAGTTTTGGAATAAATAGGAATTAATTATTTATTACCTTCTGACAATGACTACAGAAGTGACAGTAGTATAAAAATCACACGATAATTTTCTCCGAAATTTAATTACTTAATGTTCCTTCCTCTAACGCTCACATTTTCAAAAAATAATCTCAAACATGAGTAATGACTAGAGACCTGAAAAATTCGCGAGTTCAATGACCTGTTGGCTAGGTTTCACAGTCCTATATTAACTCATGCAGATACCAACTGTTCATTGGTTGCTTGTCGTGACAGTATAAGGCGGTGATTGGGTCTACAGTTTATTGCATGTTTGTTATTGATTCGTTCATTTCCAGGAGGTTTCAAACAATGCGTCGACAAATTGCAAGAGTAACATGAACGTACAAGTTTGTGAATTCCAACTTGTCTCGATGTGAATCAGCGAATTTTTCAGGTCTCTAGTAATGACTAGGGCCACCTGTTTTTCGCAAAAATATTTTCACGTAGGCTAGACTTCAATACCTATGTGCACGCTTGAAGTCTTCATTTGACTATTGGCCACGTGTATTTGTGTGAGTAGGGTCTGATAAATGAGTGAGCAAATCAGAATTGAGTTTCTCCAACACTGACCATTCGTGATCAGCGGACAGACAGATACGACGCGTGCCAATTCAAATTATAGAATCACCAAAGTTGTTCTGAACTAAAAAGTTTTGGAACACAACTTGTCGTGAAATCTTTTCGCGAAACACGGGTGCCTCTAGTAATGACTTCTGATCTGCGAAATTGGCGATATTGTCGGTTCTCCTGCTGGATTTAAAAGAGTCCTGAGGATGACACCATTTGATCACCGGCTGCTGCCGAGGGGTTAAGCCATTACTCTTGTGACTAAACCGCACATGATTCGGGCACACATGTATTGAATGTTCATTCGTGGTCGTCGAGGTTTCCAAGAGCGCGTCGAAAAAGTAATGTCCAATGACAAACGCCGTGGAAAAGTAAATGTGCTTGAAATATAACCTGTCACAAAATAATAATGAGAATTGTAAAAGTGTCTAGGGATGACAAAAAAAATCCAAAATGGCGTCCTACTCTAACCCTTTAGTAGTTACCAGGAAAAATATTTGTAGTCGTATAAAATTGTCGCGCGGTAGTTAGTAGTGTGTGGCATGTGTGAGGTGGCAGGTTGATGTGTTAAGAGGGTGTGTTTGTGGCATGTTGCAGGGCGCATGGCGAACAGGCTGGCGGAGCTGCCGCCGGTGGGGGTGGTAGCCGCCCCCGTGAGGGTGACGGTGCACTACCGCCCCCAGCAGGCCGCCGCCCCTAGAAGACCGGCCGCCCGCTACACGCGCAGCATCTCCGACCAGCTCGAACGCGTCTCAGGTACACGTGGTTCACGGTAAACTGAGCACCTTTGGAACCAACGTTTGAGAAATGTCACTACCCCTGTAAGGCTCTTCATACTGAAATAAGCACTCTTGAAAGTACTGCTTGAGGTCTACTTGTATGTATGCTCACTGCGTATTCTTTCACCATATGTAAATTTAACATTACCATGGGCCTAATCACATTTTCCACGCGTCAGTTAAGTAAAGCTCTACAATTATTAGGAAAAAATATTTTACGAATTTGCTGATTCTTACACATATATACATTAAAAACAGAAGGCAAAAGAAATAATTTCAGTACTTACGGAACTACTTTCTTTCCTCCGTTACCAACTTTACTTTAGCGCATGCCAGTCAGTGTCAGTTAAAATACTGTATACGCAGGTAAGGGCAGTAACAATTTTTTAAAGGTTATTTTTAAAAGTGCTCAATTAAAAGCCTATAACGACATATATTCTAACGGACATAGTGACTGGCGTGCTCCCATTTAAGTAGGCAATGAGGTACGAGAATTAGTCTCTTTCTTAACGTAGTATTCAAAGCGTAACGTTTGCATTTGTGGCCACATAATTTATTGCAAATATTGTCTGTCTGTTTTACTACGCAGAATAGAGTAAACATTTGCATCTTATTTACATATTTGCATTCTTAAAAATTTCAAATATTTGACTTGGTTGTCGCATGAATACAGTGAAAGGGCCAGTGCAATGCTGATGTTACATATGGTGAAAGTATACAATATGGGCCAAACAAGGCAGAAGAGTAGGGCCGGAATCAAATAACACATTCGTGGCTACAAGCATGAGAAAATAGATTGGTCATAGAATGCTTAGCTATTAAAAATTCAAATCCTGCTCATTAGTTCATGAACTTTAACAATAAATATCGTAGCTAATTAAGTAGGATAATTAGGGGTATGTGAGAGAATTATCTTGGCACCAACTTATACATCACGATTCCGTACATGATCAAGTCACTGCCCCTACCTTGTATATATTATAACGGACACACTGACTGGCAAGTGCACAGTAAAGTTGATAACGACGGAGCGGAAGTAGTCGCTTGTTTAACGTTGGACTATAAGTGTTAGGTAAGTGTTAGGTAAGCGTTAGGTAAGTGTTAGGT
>NQII01001230.1:5732-108897 GCA_002778355.1 Clitarchus hookeri
GGGGGGGGGGACTACACGATATTAGGCAGGTATACCAGATTTTTTGGGTCTTCAGTGTACCTCGAGATTAAATTATTGAAAGTATGTATAACCTATTAACCCTTTCATTTAAAGTGACCTTTCTATGGGCCGTTGTATACGAAGTGGCTTTAATGGCCTGCACTGTACACTGTACGACATACCGTCCAATGAGAAAAGTTCCCTACACGTGGAAAACATCACTCGCTGTTAAAACTATATGTCGTGGCCGTGTCAGCCTTTGCTGCCAGTGCGATAAAGCACGGACGGATTGTTTCCGATTATGACATAACGTCGTATCGATTTCTGTACAGGTCCAAGCAATCAAATTGCTTCTTGCAACGCCTAAAATTATAGATTTATCTGTGACAGAAAATCTTGAAATATAGCAACTGTGGCGTAGTGGTCAGCGTACTTGCTTTTGATGTAGAGGTCCCGGGTTTGATTCTCGTTGGTGATTCGGGAATTTTCGAAGTCGTTGTTAGCCTGGGACATGCCTGAATGGGCCGCTTAAAGTGTGTTCAGTGCAATCCTGGCTGACCTATAATATTCTACACCATAAAAACTACTGTGTATCATCCATCACAATACTGATTTGTTTGTAGAAGTTCAAATAGTAGCTATTGATTTTACAAGAAAATANCAGTGCAATCCTGGCTGACCTATAATATTCTACACCATAAAAACTACTGTGTATCATCCATCACAATACTGATTTGTTTGTAGAAGTTCAAATAGTAGCTATTGATTTTACAAGAAAATATTTGGAGAATTACTATAAACATTGTTGTAAGTCTATGGGATATCCGTTGTTAGTTTACAGTACGTTTTTTTTTTACAAATACTCAATGTATCCGGCACACTTTTCAAGCAATTTCTTGCAAAGTTCANTATTTGGAGAATTACTATAAACATTGTTGTAAGTCTATGGGATATCCGTTGTTAGTTTACAGTACGTTTTTTTTTTTACAAATACTCAATGTATCCGGCACACTTTTCAAGCAATTTCTTGCAAAGTTCACAAGGATTTTTTTTGCAATGTTACATAACAATTTTTTGGCAAAAAGTTGCGAAAATCATTTTTTTTGTAAAAGAACAAATATATTTTTTTTGTTTGTACTGTGGAACAACTACGTAAGGGCGCACATGACTAGACAGTTATTAAATCTCACCCCCAGTGAATTATAATTTAATAAGCGGCCATGAGCGCACCTTAGCAAAAATATCTCGGTTGGTGTAATGACGTAATACTTTGTGTATGACTGCAGAAGTGTCAAATTACTAATCGATGGCATGCTATGACTTAAATTAGTAAAGTGGCTATAACCAACAGCTTTCTTCAGAAAACGACAGGTTCAAGAAGATCCATGCGGTGTTTAGTATTCTAGTACAAAAACAGAAAAAATTGCAAAACCACATCTGCTTGCCGCTTGTATTATTAAAAATGCCAGGCTTTTCCTCATCATGGCGACTGTTAAGTCAACACAAATAACGGTTTCTTATGTTTTACATGCACGAAATTCACAATANGAAGTGTCAAATTACTAATCGATGGCATGCTATGACTTAAATTAGTAAAGTGGCTATAACCAACAGCTTTCTTCATAAAACGACAGGTTCAAGAAGATTCATGCGGTGTTTAGTATTCTAGTACAAAAACAGAAAAAATTGCAAAACCACATCTGCTTGCCGCTTGTATTATTAAAAATGCCAGGATTTTCCTCATCATGGCGACTGTTAAGTCAACACAAATAACGGTTTCTTATGTTTTACATGCACGACATTCACAATATGTTAAAATAAAGCTTCGTGAAACTGAATAAACATTCTTGCAGCGATCGCTTTTTGTTTTTGCGTACGAAAGCCTCTGCAAGGCATACTGCTGTGTTTGATTGTTCAAGTGTAGCTGATATTATCAATTCCCCATCGTCGTGCAAGCTGCTGGGTTGAATACCAAAACGGCACAGAAAATATGATTGGAGGCGTTAATGCATTTTCACGGAACTTGATCGCACGTATTTAAAGGATTAGGAATGCTAGATAACGTGTCGATACGGAGATAAAATACTACATCTTGCCCATAGTACTCAGCCATGCTGGCTGTTTAGATCTAAGGCACTATCACAAGGCGAATTCGTCTCTAATGTGTGCTTATTGCCCCAGCACTATACATTAGTTTGGCTGAACCAGAAGCGTGGCGGAGAGTTTACAAACACAACAAATGTGTATGTNGAGCGCGGCGGAGAGTTTACAAACACAACAAATGTGTATTATATATCACTCTCAGGAAGGTGTTCATATCGTATGTAGCGACATATGAAAATGTACACGTAAAATATCAGAAACTCCATATAGTAGGCGTTGGCCATGTTAAACTAACGGACCACATTATTTTGCGACGATCTGGCATCTTCTTGTTACGCACTACAAGGTCGTTAAAGAAAGTATTTTACATTTCGCGGATAACCATGAGGTATTTATTTCACTGAAAGTATATTGCTGAAAATATTTTATTTACATCGACCGTGGTAATTTGAACCATTATCTCGAATTATTATATTACACAATTTATGGACCGTAGTGAGAGTTCCAAACCAAATTAAGATCTGAATATTTAATACTTATGAACAGATACGCTAGGACAGGTTAAAAAATCTGTGTCGTTCAGTAAATTAATTCTCATGCCAACCGTATCACTGATGTTGGTGAATATTTCTGATTTTAAATGTTGCCTTATTGTCACCGATCGATTTTACACCTCTCTTGATATTTGGCAATTCACGGAAATAAATGCGGCTTCTCAGAGCGACAATTAACTATTTCCTAATGGGATTTCATTATAAGATCAACGTACGAGATTTTAATAACACCAACATCCGATACTATATCGCTGACGAGTGTTTCCACAACGGTATTGTGAGATAGTGAAAATTATTTCAATAGCTCCGTGGTTTATTGAAGTAAAACCGAGGAAGCACTTACCGACGACTTTAAAGCACAACAATTAGAGGCCTTTCAAAAATACAAACGCGAAGGATTGCGATCCATAATAAGCTGATTTACGTTGAGTCATACTTACCCTCAGTAATGGGGTGAAAGCAAACGGGCGAGGGGGTAATAAACGTAATTCCATTACAATAAACTATATTTTAAATGCAGTTAATTAAAGAGTAACTGTTTGGGCGCAAAAAATGTTGCGATCATAAATTCCCGTTTGAAAAAATAAGTTATAGTTCTCAGATTAAAGGTTTGAAAATGTAGGTTATGAAAGCGTTGCAACAAATTATAATACGTTTTCTGCTGCTTCAATTTTTTCTCTACTTTTTAGTGTCTCGCCCTGTCATTTATCAATATTAAAACACTCCTGTGGATTTTTCTTTCTATAATAAAAACAGCAAGTCGTTAAAACTGACTCAAGTAGCGGCCACGTTAGTTTGCGGAGTTGCTAAGGCGCAATATTAGCACCACGGGGCTCAGTGTTGAAAACACTGGCAAGCCAGGGAGCTAGGAGTGTGCTGTATATATATATATATATATATGACGTTTATACTCGTAGGTTATATAGGAGTGTTAGGTGACAGCTTTCTATCTAACCACTATAATAGCTGAGTATCAGTAAGCCTAGTGAAAAACCGCCGACACGATTTTTAATTTATTTGCAGAGACAAAAATCTTAAATAAAATTCATGATTCAAAAATTGATATAACAACTCTATTACGCCTACCACTTCGATAGTTCTCGCCGCCATTGTATACGTGTATGTATGTTTCTAAGTGTGTAAGTGTATACATATATATTATATGTCATTGATGATGTGCCAAAGATCGCAGGGTGATAGAGGACACCAATATGTATGCATTAAACACCTGTATGTGCAATGCAAAACATGATAGTTTAGAAGACATTTCATTTTAAGTGGTGTTGGAGTAAATTATATCCAATTAGCGTACATTGGGAAAATAACGACCATTTGGAGTAAATTTCATACAATCGGGGCAAATTAAGCGCATCNATCCAATTAGCGTACATTGGGAAAATAACGACCATTTGGAGTAAATTTCATACAATCGGGGCAAATTAAGCGCATCCGGGGATAACTAAATGAAATTAACATAAATTGGGTTAACTTATGCTCAATCGGAGTATAATGTGCACAAAAAACATACATTGGGGTGAAATTACGACCAATTGGAGTAAATTACATCCAACTGGAGTAAATTACACCCAATGTGTTTAACCGGGTAAAATAATACCAATCGGATTAAACTAGATCCAATGAGCCTAAATCGGATAAAATTACGTCCCAACAGAATAAATTACGTACAATTAGTGTAAATTGGGATAAATAACGCACAATATGAGTAAATTATGCCTAATTAGCGTTAACTGTGGTGCATTATGCCCGATTAGCATAAATTTGGGTACATTGTACACAAATTGAATTAATTACACATTATGGGTCTAAATTAAATTACGACTAATATGCATAAAAAGGGGTAAATTATAACCAGTAGGAATAAAGCATACCCAATGAGGGTTAAGTGGGGTAATTCACACCAAAATCGCACAAATTACAACAAAAACTTAGACGAATTTACTCCAATTGGTCGTAATAATACTCCTTTCAGGCGTTATTTACTCCACTTGGGTGTCATTTACCCCAACTGAAACTAATTGGAAGTAATTTTCTCTAATTGGGTGTAATTTACCCCACGTTACGCTAATTGAGTGTCAGTTACACCGAAAAGACGTCATTAACCCCAATTTAATCTATTTGAGCCTAATTGACTGAATTTGGGCATAATTTACCCCACTTTATGCAAATTGAGTGTAATTTGCTCCGATTTATGCTTATTTGGCGTANATCCAATTAGCGTACATTGGGAAAATAACGACCATTTGGAGTAAATTTCATACAATCGGGGCAAATTAAGCGCATTCGGGGATAACTAAATTAAATTAACATAAATTGGGTTAACTTATGCTCAATCGGAGTGTAATGTGCACAAAAAACATACATTGGGGTGAAATTACGACCAATTGGAGTAAATTACACCCAACTGGAGTAAATTACACCCAATGTGTTTAACCGGGTAAAATAATACCAATCGGATTAAACTAGATCCAATGAGCCTAAATCGGATAAAATTACGTCCCAACAGAATAAATTACGTACAATTAGTGTAAATTGGTATAAATAACGCACAATATGAGTAAATTATGCCCAATTAGCGTTAACTGTGGTGCATTATGCCTGATTAGCATAAATTTGGGTACATTGTACACAAATTGAATTAATTACACATTATGGGTCTAAATTAAATTACGACTAATATGCATAAAAAGGGGTAAATTATAACCAGTAGGAGTAAAGCATACCCAATGAGGGTTAAGTGAGGTCATTCACACCAAAATCGCACAAATTACAACAAAAACTTAGACGAATTTACTCCAATTGGTCGTAATAATACTCCTTTCAGGCGTTATTTACTCCACTTGGGTGTAATTTACCCCAACTGAAACTAATTGGAAGTAATTTTCTCTAATTGGGTGTAATTTACCCCACGTTACGCTAATTGAGTGTCAGTTACACCGAAAAGACGTCATTAACCCCAATTTAATCTATTTGAGCCTAATTTACTGAATTTGGGCATAATTTACCCCACTTTATGCAAATTGAGTGTAATTTGCTCCGATTTATGCTTATTTGGCGTANACTGAATTTGGGCATAATTTACCCCACTTTATGCAAATTGAGTGTAATTTGCTCCGATTTATGCTTATTTGGCGTATTGTTTGATTTGGTATAACTTACTTCAAATTACCCTCTTGGGTGTAATTTACTCAAATTGTGCATAATTTACCCCAATTTATGCAAAGTCGGTGCAATTTACTCTATTTGGCCATAGTTTACTTTGGCTAGGAGTACTTTAATCCAGCTCAGTATATTTTCTCCAATTAGGTGTAACTTACCCCAACCTACGCTAATTGGGCGGAATATACTTTAATTGGGCATAATGTATTCAAATTAGTCATTATTTTCCCAACACAAGCTCATTGGAAATAATTCACTCCGAAATACCCTAATATTACTTTGCTTTTAAACAATCTCATTTAGAATTACACACATAAGAATTTAATTTATACGTATTGGGTTCTCTATTACCCTTCGCTGTTTGGTCCATCATCAATGATACACTCTGTTTANAACAAGGTGTTTTTAAACTGCATGTCAAAATTAAAACCACGGCATCTATGGACTAATATTAACAAGAAATATTAGTAGCTAAATCTTCAAAATACTCGTATCGAATTTTCTATTTAAATAATATTTAGCGAAACAGCCCTAGGAGTCCGCATCTTTATGTAACTGCGTGACCAACTAGTTGCATATCACGGAGGACACCATAAACTAGAGGAACGTAGACACCGCTAGAGGTTGCGTGGTATTACACGTGTGTCAAACTACACGAACAATAGGCGGTTGGCAATTGAGCAGTAAAGACCGCCAGAAGTGTTTGCATTTTATTTCCAACACACACAAACAGCTGTGTACCGGCGGTGTAAGGTTTGCACGTCTCTTCACGTTGGTCGCTGCATTAATCGCCAGTTCCGTTCGCCTCCGTGATATGCAACCTGCGTGACACGCAGGTACGTAAATTTTGTAATCACGGTGCGATTTTGCGAACTTTTATTTCAATTTAATAATACTAAATTAATTTTCCGAAAATTTATTTTTGATACTAGGATTTCGTGTTTACATTAGCCCATAGATGCTCTGGTTTGAATTTCGACATTGTTTAAAAAACAATTTTTCTTTTAATTCGCTAACGCATACCACCTATTTTTTTTTCGAACTACCATGGCTTACAGAGAAATACGTAATTTCGCCCTTGTACAATGACTTTAACCCGTGCCGACTACGTCGTAAAGTTTTTAAAAATAGTCTTTTTTTACTCCTCCGTTATATATGGCTAGATCATAGCACAATTTTATTTTTAGGTATAATATGAAACAAAAACTACAATGAGCACTAGATAAGTATATTAGACACAAAACAAATTGTGTGGATAATTTATTTTTAAAGTGTCTTTTTTGCAGTCAGGATACAGTTTTCTATGTTCTTGAACACAGCGTAAAAGGTACTGCTTCTGTTCTTCCTTAGTTGTGATTTTTCCATGAAATTCTTGCATAAGTTTGATAGCTCTTTCAGCTATATCAAGGACTGCCTTCAGAAAAAAATCTTTTCTTTTCGCTTCCGCAAAAGGGGGGCATTTTCTTCCCATGACGAAAAGCTTTCTTGAAGAAAACTGCTCTCAATATTTAATCGTGAAAGTAGATTCTTGCTTTTTACTGACCCAACCCCGCCCGTAGTTTTTTCTGTAACAAATATAAGATAAAATTAGTATCAATAAGAGAATGTCAACCAATAAATAAAATAAAACAAAAAACAACAGATTCTACGTACCATACAAAGAGCTCGATATTTCTTCATTCAATGGTATATATCTTTTCTGAAAATCGAATAAACTTTCCCTTTTTAAATTAGTAACCATTCGCACCTCGGTTTCTTCATCGACCGAATCTTCAAAAGTGATAATATAGTTATTTCCTCACATAAATACCACAATGTTGGCAAAACTTGCTCAAAGCTGCTTGGGAAATTACTTTTTAAACTTTTTCGTAACCTTTCAAAGTTTTCATAAAGCACAAATCTTGATAAGGTGCTTTTGCTGCCAAACTACATCCAAGCCAGGGCTTCACATAAACTGTTGCAATAACTGAGCAAACGTCTCTCAGTGCTTGTTTTTCCTTTGCGCTTATTTTGAATTGAGACTGCAACAAACATATTTTCAAAGAATAAATAGCTCTAGCCATCCACCGCGCTTGATGCATTGCACCAGGAGGTCTTATTTTCAGTTTTACTCTCTATCTCCTCCCAAAAATATGACAGACAACTCAGTTAGCTTACGGTAGTCATCTATCACAATAGTTTTTTGCAATTCATGGTTATAAAACATTACTAATTGATCAATTTCTTCTTCATTGAAATGTTGTTTCACAAAATCTGAGCATGCTTGTATGTTAGTTAAATCAATGTTGTTTCAATTATCTCTGAACTTTTTAAATAGTGGAATACCGGGGCTGTTATTAACTTGGTCTATTTTAGCTTCAAACACACTTTTTAGGACTGAATCATAAATTTGATGGCGACAAGCAAACAGTAACAGCTCTCTTTCAAGCTTCTGTTCTAGCAGAACGTAAGTTCCATTTAAGAGAACAGTATAAGACGATATGATGTCACAGCACATTATTTGCACCTGGTCATCGAGGTTCCAATCATGAAGCGCGTCCAAAACGGCCTCGGCTTGGGCTTTTCCAGTAGAACTGTCCAGTTTTGGCACAGCAAGAAGTTGTTCCTTATCTTCAAATGAAATCAGGACTGGAAGTCGCTCTTGTTTAGGATACCTGACATCCAAGACAGGTAGTAATTTGCCATCCCAATGAACGGTGACTACATCAGGCCCGCCATCTTGAAAATCGGTCTTTATAGCTTCGGCTTTTGCCATCCTCGTATGAGACAGAATCCTTTGAATTGATGATTTCTTAATTGGATATTCGTCGATGCTGAGACCTAGTGCTTCCTCTGTAGCCTGAAAAATATAGACGGAGTCCCTAATGCTCAGCTGGCATCTGTCCAAAGCCGCTATCAGTTTCGGCGAGACAAAATCCTTCCTTCCTCTTTTTCCAGACGTTTCAGCTGCTACAGCGTTTGATGTCTCAGGCGAAGACTCTTCGTCAGAGCTGAGAAAACTACCATGCAGTTGTTGATATGATAACTCGTGCGATGTAGAAGAAGTAGATGCAGCAGGTATTATTTTTTCTTCTCCCACTTTTCATTGCCTTGATCCCTCTTCTGCTCAGAAAATATTTTATCTACGCCCACCAAGCAGCCAGGACGACCTGGTTCTCTCTGTCTCTGTAAGAACATTTTATCTTCCTCTGTTTTTATTCTTTCAAGGGCGTCGGCGTGTGCGATATGAAATAGGGTATCTAAAATCCGTTTGGAATTTTTCCGCCCGCCGTTTATGAACATTTTGGGATTTCATACAATTTTTTTGAAGTTTTCGCCACACATGATAAAGATCCACAAGTTTCTTTACACAGTTTGGAAGTGATTTCGTGGGTATTCTCGCCATTTCCCAAAAAAAATAATGCACTCGCGAAGAACAAGATTTGCGCTTTCACTTGCAGTCTATTTAACTTCTCGAATATAAAAAAAAACAAAACTGCAAAAACTTGTCGATTTGATGGTAGTTTTACACCCGTTATTTGTTGGTTTGCCTCCCGGACTAAGAAAATACTTTTTTTAGCACTTCAGAATTCCACTGACAACTTCGAACAATAAAATAATCCGTGTTAATGTCGCGACGTATTGCACTAGAATGACAACAGAGTGAGTGCGCGCTTCTTCTCTAGCGTCACTTGTATGGACATGTTCCGATGCAAGTCGGCACGGGTTGTAGTACTCAAAATGAGTTGAAATNCTTCTCTAGCGTCACTTGTATGGACATGTTCCGATGCAAGTCGGCACGGGTTGTAGTACTCAAAATGAGTTGAAATTTGCTGTGCGAGCATTTCAGAGTAAAACGAAATAAACCAGGCCCTCTGCGTAACAAAATGTACTACTTTAAAACTAAGGTACACCCTAAAATATATATATGCTTGCTTGTGTGTATAATATGTCTCATCTACGAAGACTGCTTCTTCAGAGGTTGTGCGTGGCGGGCAGGAAGTAATCTTCTCTAAATAGGACAGGGTTACTTGAGACCATTTTCTTTGCGATTGACAAAACAAACACAAACAGCATGGTTATCATGCGTCAGGGCAACTCAGGTGACAGAATACGTTGTCAAAACAACACTAGCGCTGCCTTCGTTACTAAGAGAGAGCCTATGTGTTTATCTGTGCATCGATGCATGCATGTGTTAACGAGAGAATTTATCTAAGCACACGCATATGTGCAAAAAACAAATGCACGTATGAGGTAGATCACTAGAGGGGTGGGTGGTATGGGGGTGGAAGTCGGTAAAATCAATTTTCGGTTACTTACAAATTTTCTGAAGCCCTGTCAATGTTCTACTTCGAGAGTATTCCCCCGCTTCCTGCAAACTAAGCTTAACCAAGTCTAGAAAATTACACCAAAGGGACAAAGCACAGCATTCGTGCGCACTCAGTGTAATAACATCTTGCATAAAAACTATTTCTTTCTAGGCGTTACCAGTATACCCATTTTATCTGTGTTTTTATTGATATTAGTTGTAAATGAAATATAATTTATAGACTTAATATAAGTAAAAGATACATTTTACCATAAAATTTGGTACCTTCACGTTAACAGAAGCATTAATATATTGTCATACATGTCATATTTAGGAAAAAACCAAACGCGTCATAAACGCGGAGATTTTCCAATGCTTGATTTAAAACGTGTGAAGAAACCGCGAATAGACTATTACTTGCGTCCACGTGGGTGTTTTGTAGTAGTGTTAAGGCGATGTGCTTCGGCGCCCTTAAGCTTCGTAGCCTCCCTCTGCGACTCAGAGGCGTAAATAGATCTATGCTCTCGGGGGCTCACAGCTGGAAAACAAGTTATGCCCGCCGACGGAGAACGCCTTCGACCCCTGGTAACCCAGAAACTTGGGACACTCATCTCAGCTCGTGTGGAGACTCGGGTTAGCTTATTTATTATATGGCTCCACTGAAGACTCTCTCATCCAGGCCTGTTCTGTTCCCCACAATTACAAAAATTTCCTTTAATTTGACGGGACAGTGCTGGTAAAAAATTCTCCATAATTCTCCGTAAAGTCGATGAAAAATAACAAATACACTGATTTTAAAAACTTGACTTTCCGTAAATTCCAAAGAACTTGCTGTGAATACACNCGATGAAAAATAACAAATACACTGATTTTAAAAACTTGACTTTCCGTAAATTCCAAAGAACTTGCTGTGAATACACGGGACGTCTCCATAAATTTGTTACTGGGTTTTTTTTTACTTACGGTTTTTAAAGAAATTAACTCTCGGGAAATGGGCTTTGTGTCTGATTGGCTATGATGACGAAAGGTCCCATATTGGCTAAGCTTCCGGCTGGCAAATTAGTATCCAGATGCTGATTGGCGAGCATTATTCTGACATGTTGCTGGTCAGTGACGCCATATTGCTGACGTGTGCGGCTGTGGTTCGTAGAACAAGCGGCTGTTTCACCTCCGTGTACTTAAGACCTCTGTGGTATGACGTAAAGCTATTGGCGTTTGTAAATGTAATACANTGGTATGACGTAAAGCTATTGGCGTTTGTAAATGTAATACAGACTGTGAATAAATTAGGCAGGCAAACTTCGGCTGCAGACAATATTCAAGATATAACTCTTAATGCATGTATAATGTGTAAAGAAAGAAAGATCTGTAAACACTACAAATGTGTCTGCTGCCATAAAATTATTTCATGGAAATAATAATGATTACTACCCTGTTTTAGAGCTCAGATCCATGACACTGTAGTAAACTTGGGAATTTAAAAAGTTGATTATTAATCCCCATATCACATTTTACGTAACACATTTTACAGACACCCAGTGTTCCATCTGGAATAGTTTCTCCGGTATTTGTAATAAGATAGTGCTTCAGGTCGAAATTCAAAAATATGTACCGCTCTTAGGAATTACTTCAAACCNTCCGGTATTTGTAATAAGATAGTGCTTCAGGTCGAAATTCAAAAATATGTACCGCTCTTAGGAATTACTTCAAACCACAGGTCGTTCATGCGTTTTCTCCTTAATTTTTCTTGATTTACCTGATGCTGAGGATTGTCGGTTGAATTTAGAAACATCCTGCACATACAAAGTATTTTGGAAACGCGTGTACAAACTTGGGCACGTCATTCGTGACCGGGAAAGAGGAAGATTGATATCGGACACCCATGGTCCATCTCACATGATAAGGGCTTTTAATGCCCTTAATGGCAAAGGGTGACAAGCATATTACGTGGGGTATTATGCAAAGTACTTGCGTTAGAGGAACACATATTTGTATACGGATTAATTATACAAAGACCTTTTATAGACGGGTAGTATGGTAGGTCGTACACACTCCCATCATGTAAATAATACGGGGTTGGCATCCTTTGATTGCATGTAACATTTACACCTTGAGGTTGAATCAATGGTGGATACCATCAGCTGCAGCAGGACGTTGTAATTAGCGAAAAAGTCCCCTAGTTGCAACTCTCTAGGACCCACCGTTTTTTGTTAAATCGCAAAAACTATGTAATTCAGTGGAAGCATTTGGCCTGGTGAGTACTGATAATGACGCAATTGCCCAGTAGCGTGACTCAGTATTAAGGCGTGTAAACACATGTAAACGCCGTGACGTAGCAATGCGTCATCCGTACTGCAGGCACTACCTGGCAGCACAACAAAACAGACAATGCAATCATTCGAGATTGTGCAGGTAGCGTATCACAACCAATTTTACAAAAACGTTCGAATTTACCCCTCCAATGTCAATCCAATAGTTCATACGGCGTATTAGAGAATGGATGAAGCGTTGAAAAACTCCTGGTGTGTCTCGCATTTGATCGCAGGCAGCCATGACGCTCACTAACAGGCCCTATTCAGATACCATGGGTGTATCGTACATACGCACCTTAAGAAATCCCCAAAGGCAGAAGTCTAATGGCGTAAGGTCAGGGGAGCGTGGTGGCCAAGCACGAGGCCTACTCCGTCTCGTACACACACGCCTTATGAAATCCCGACAGACAGAAGTATAATGGCGTAAGGTTCGGGGAGCGTGGTGGTCAAGCACGAGGCCTACTCCGTCCTATCCCACGAGCGGGATACGCTGTGTTGAGGTGGTTACGCACAATACTGGTGAAATGAGGTGGTACACCGTCGTGTTGCAACCACTTCCGTTCTCTGATGGCAAGCGGAACATTCTCCAGTAACTGTGGCAATTGGAACAGCAAGTTTGGGCTAATAACATTGTCTCCCACTATGCCGGCCCAAATTTTGATGGCAAAGCGGTGCAGGCAGCCTCTCGTTACAGATGCATGTGTGTGGAGTCGTCCCACATGTGGACATTTCTACTGTTGCAAAAGCCTTCCCGTGTGAACGTGANTACAGATGCATGTGTGTGGAGTCGTCCCACATGTGGACATTTCTACTGTTGCAAAAGCCTTCCCGTGTGAACGTGACTTCGTCTGTAAACATTACAATCGCCGGGAAGTCAGGATCAATTTCACACTGCTGCATGAACCTCTGGCAAAATTCTAGCCGAGGGGCATATCTGCAAGCCCCATTGCTTGTACCCTACGCACATGGTGTGGTCGCAGCAGCTGTTCATCGAGGACACACCTTACTGTGCCATTCGATGCTTCCATTCTCCGCGCGATCGCTCGGCTGCTTGCCAAAGCGTTATCCGATACATTCTCTAAGATCGCCTCTTCAAACCGCGGATTGCGGATGGTTCTCGGTCTNTACAGATGCATGTGTGTGGAGTCGTCCCACATGTGGACATTTCTACTGTTGCAAAAGCCTTCCCGTGTGAACGTGGCTTCGTCTGTAAACATTACAATCGCCGGGAAGTCAGGATCAATTTCACACTGCTGCATGAACCTCTGGCAAAATTCTAGCCGAGGGGCATAATCTGCTGGCCCCATTGCTTGTACCCTACGCACATGGTGTGGTCGCAGCAGCTGTTCATGGAGGACACACCTTACTGTGCCATTCGATGCTTCCATTCTCCGCGCGATCGCTCGGGTGCTTGCCAAAGCGTTATCCGATACATTCTCTAAGATCGCCTCTTCAAACCGCGGATTGCGGATGGTTCTCGGTCTACCAGGTCCAAACCGACGCTGAAACGAGCCTGCTTTCCGTAGTCACTGTGTAAGATGTGCGAATGTCTGGTGGTTCGGCTGAAGTCGTGCAGAATATATTTGGTTGTACACACGCGCAGCTGCACTGCCGTTGCCTCTCACTTCACCAAACACCAAGACCATGTCTGTTATTTCGGAATTCGTGTACCCGTCCATGTTCACGTCTGCAGTACCTAGTAAATACAAGCAGTGACAGGTGGGGTAGGTAACTACACTGCTCACGAGGATGTAAAGGGGAACTGGCTGTGACGTGTAACATCGTGCATCATACCACCAACATGTGTTTACTACCGGGTGCAGGACGTGTTGCCTACCCACCAGGCCATGGCCTGGCTTTGCTACCACTGTACCCTTGGTTTGCGTTTTACAAGGAAAGGGTGGGTCCTAGAGAGTTGTAACTACAGAGCCGTTTTTACTAATTACGACGTCCTGCTTCATCCGATGGTATCCACAATCAATTTAACCTCACGGTGTAAATGTTGCATGCACCCAAAGGCGTCAACCCCTCTTCTTTACACGATGGGGTGTCCACGACGTGCCATACTTTCCTTTTCTAGAATATCTTGATTTCATTAATCCGTATACCAATTTGTGTTCCTCTAAAGCAAGTACTTTACATATTATCTCGCGTATAATGCTTGTCGCCCTCCGCCTTTAAGGGCAAATACAGCTCTTTTTATTTGAAATAGACAATGGGTGTCCTATAACAATCTTCCTCTTTTCCGGCCACGAATTACGTGCTCGAGTTTGTACACATATTTCCTAAACACGTTTTATATTCACGGAAGCAACATGGGAATAATGGTTTTCTTCTCAGAATATAACCTTCAATAGGTATGTGACCAAAATATTTTATATATCCTCAATGTTTTAATGTTTTACATATAAGATCATATTATTTTTATATTTGTACGAAGTTCATGATGGATATACGCGTTAAATTGGTGCTTCTTTGTAATAAAAATGGTCACCAAGTCTCTCATTTGCCTTTTTAAATTTGTACTTTGAGCTTACCGATCAGGAAGGCGGCTTTCGAGAGCACGTGACCTCTCTAGTGCTCGCGATAGTTTTCTCATGGGAATCAAGAATTTTTCTTTAACCCGTTCGGTCACAAATTAATTTGTGTGTTCGAGTGTTGCAACGACGTAATTTTTGGTATGCGCTGTACTTCAGCCCAGCTTTTTTCCTAGAAGTAGTGAATAACTTCCTGCGTGCTCGGTGACATTGTAATTAGCCATTCATGTCAACGAGGCGTAGAAAACTCCACAAATCAGATTAGCCACAAGGACGACTCTCAGAGTGCTGTACTCCGATGCCTAGCGGTGTACAGTTCTTGTCATAAGTAGGCATCACCCGCATGCAGCGTGTCCACGAACGTCAACACGGGGAATTAATTGGTTAATATGCAAAACCTAACACTGTAAACATTATGACATTTGTGATTGACGATCGACTGCCTCGTTTCGAAATCTCTGATCAGAACCGCATACATGTGGGGAACTTGTGAAGTGTGAAATTTCAAGTTTGCTTGCCGCCAGAAAAAAAAACGGACTAGACGACCATCGTGGCCGAAGTAAGGCTTGTTCTACTCAGATTGGGAAGAATAATGCTTTTAACTTTGCAACTAATATCTTTCGCCACCAGGTAACACTAGTGCCGAATGTATACCGGATGTTTACGTTTTGTATGTATATAAATGGGACAATTGCAAATTTCCTAAAATATATACAGAAGTGCGATGTCATCCTATTGGTATTGTTTGAAAACTTCTTTAAGAAATAATTTTGTTCTTCGTAGTAAGAGTGGAAATATAACGAAATATGTTCACATGTTTTNATAATTTTGTTCTTCGTAGTAAGAGTGGAAATATAACGAAATATGTTCACATGTTTTTTTTAATTCTGCTGTTATTTGGATTTAGGTAAACGTTGGCTAACATGATTTCTTAATTTAAATAAGCTAACGGAAATAAAGAATATTTTAAATGGTTAAATGGTTATAAATTTAACTTCAAAGACTTTCCCGTACAGTTTCCATAAAATAAAGAANAGAATATTTTAAATGGTTAAATGGTTATAAATTTAACTTCAAAGACTTTCCCGTACAGTTTCCATAAAATAAAGAACAAAGTTCCTTTTGGAGACAGCTATATTTGTATCACAATTAAAATAGTAATGTTTTTCCTTTAAAACAAGCTTGCTTATGAATGCTTAATGCTAAACAATGTTGAATTGTTGCTTTTGGCTCCTATAAACCCTATTGGAAGGCGGGAATTGGAGTTTCGAAATAAGGTTTTTATTTGAAAATTTGGCTGGCGCAATTATGTATCGCAATTGGATACAAAGATGAACTTAACGTTTTACATATTACACCTTGTTTTTCAATAATAAAATACCTTTTCAAATATAAAATACCGTATACTAAAATATAAACAATGTAATAACAACTATTTATAAAGAGTTTCCGCTAAAATTAATTATAAGTAACACAAAAATACATGTATTATTTAAATACGTTTCCTTTTTTTTTAACAGGAAATGTCGTAGTCGTGTTGTTATACAATGTTTATTATATTAAAGAGTTGGAAACTGGCGAGAACCCAAATAAAGCAACGTTGGACTCACTAGAGTGTAGCCCGCCTGTTAGGAAGAGTTCTGGAAATATCACTTGAACAGCTTTCAACAAGTTCTTGCCAAGTTCTGCCACCAGAATATCGAGCACAAAAAGTTTCTGTCGGGACGTTTCCTGCATCTCAGCTGTTTTCTCCCTCTCGCAGAGAGAGAATTCATTTAGGCACTACTCAATTTTTGCGGCTAATTTCCCTGGAGATCACGGCAGGCTTTCTCGGCAGCCGCGGAAAAATTAAAATAAGTCTGGTTTCAAAGGAGCATGCTCCAATTAGAGGAACGACTTCAAAGGTCACAAAGCTGCTTATTCTGTTGCTCGTAATATGTGGAATGGAAGGGATTTTGCGTTTGCTTTTGTGAACTCTCAAAAACGGTAACGATAAGGAAATTACAACTTACATATTTATGTATCTCTTCACGAGAAAGAAAATTTCTCAGGCGCCAGTAAAAGACTTCTGAAGTTGAGTCGAATAGCAGCACATGTTTCTTAGTACAAAAATAGAGAAATTAATTTGACTTTACGCTTTCCCCCAACATTTTAAGTCATGAAAATGACACTAAGTTGACTTTCAACTACTTAACTTACGTTTATTTTAAGCATTATAAGGCTTTGAGTTTGTATGACCTAGCTATATTCTGCAGCCATGCAAGTTCAAAGAAACAGTTCCGTTATAAGGAACGTAGCACATATTTTGTCTTCNCCTAGCTATATTCTGCAGCCATGCAAGTTCAAAGAAACAGTTCCGTTATAAGGAACGTAGCACATATTTTGTCTTCACTAAAAATTCTTATTGACTGTCTCATTCTAAGGTCAGTGAACTTGTTTTCGGCAAACTAGAATAAGAAATTTTTTTTGAAAATCCAACGTGCAGATATGTTTATGGAACATANGTGAACTTGTTTTCGGCAAACTAGAATAAGAAATTTTTTTTGAAAATCCAACGTGCAGATATGTTTATGGAACATAATAGATTGTTATTGTTTATGTGGAATGTGGAAAGTCTGAACTGATTATTCGAAGATATCTGCGGTGTTTTTTGTTTTTTCACGGTTTCCAGATCCAGCCTTGTAGGAAGTTAACATTGTTGTTTAATATCTACTTCATTTCCGGTTTAACCAATTACAAGTATCAGCAATGACCGTGTGGCTGAGAAAAAAAATTGTTGGTGCAACGATACAAAGAAACCACTTTTTTTTTTCNAAGTATCAGCAATGACCGTGTGGCTGAGAAAAAAAATTGTTGGTGCAACGATACAAAGAAACCACTTTTTTTTTTTCTCAGAATATATTACAATTTCGTGTTTGCAATACGATCGAAGAGCTGTCATAATTTCTTCGAAATGNTTTTTTTTTTCTCAGAATATATTACAATTTCGTGTTTGCAATACGATCGAAGAGCTGTCATAATTTCTTCGAAATGTAGCAAATATTTTTGTAGCTTTGTCTTGATAAATTTCTGTCAACCGCAGCGCAAAAACAAAAACTGATAATTTTTACAAAAGTCTGCATTTTAAATAATTTTAAGTTTTCTTTGAGATTATTTTCATGCAATATGGCAACCAACTTAACACACACATTGCTTTGAGTTTATGAGCCTGGGTTGTAATTAACCATTGTGTGTACTTGCGACCGTACTTTTGCCACCAAACTCCGTGATTAATATTCCAAAGCGGCTGAATTACTTAAATTAATTTTTTAGATGCCTTAGGAGTGTACTTCGATGCCCTGTGCACATAGATAATTCAGTTAAAGGTTAAGTAAACAAGTTTGAGTGCTTGGAAACAAAACAGAGGGACAGGTTGCGTAAGTTAATCTGTAGATTTGAGTTCGGATTCACTCACAGCTTGAGTGCGTAAAAATGTGTGGTTCGTAAGAGAGTTTAAACAGGGCTCGGTTTAGTAAATATATATATATATCTCGCGGGATAATTTACACACCTTGAATTAATAAATATGTCAACTTCACAAAGAACTGACAACTTGAGGTAATTTATCGTTGAAAATAAGGGGGGGGGGGATAGGAACCCAAAGTAAGCCAACCTGTCTATTAAAAAGAGATTTAAGGTCAAAATGCAATTGGAAATACTGTGTACTTAATGAGAAAATTCAAAATTAATATGAGTAAGTAATCTCTGTTCTTAAGAAAAAATTTACGAACACTTGGAGTGCTTGAGTCCTATGATTTTGGCGAGTAATTGAGACACATGTGTGTAAGTAAGGTTCATTCACAGCTTAAGTACGTAATTGGAAAGTGTTTACAGAAGATATTTCACATGCAAGCTAGAAAGTAAACTGTTGTTCTTGAGAAGAATTCAGATGCACGTCAAGAAAACATGTGCAAATATATTTGCAGGTTTTCGCTGCAATCGTCACAACGGTTGTCTTCGCTTTCGAGGTTCAGCCAGATCGTAGTGGCAGAGTTGACCAGAGTTTCGCCATGCTTTGCTGCGGGAAACTTCAGGGAACGAAATAAACTGAAAGCCAATGAAGAAAGGACTCGAGCGGAGAAATCTCAAGCGATTGGTTAAGAGTGCTGTTTAAACTGCCCCAGTCATTGGCAGTACTTGCATGGGTGATTGGCAAAGACGGCCACGTGCTGTTGGCAGACAGNTTGAGACACATGTGTGTAAGTAAGGTTCATTCACAGCTTAAGTACGTAATTGGAAAGTGTTTACAGAAGATATTTGACATGCAAGCTAGAAAGTAAACTGTTGTTCTTGAGAAGAATTCAGATGCACGTCAAGAAAACATGTGTAAATATATTTGCAGGTTTTCGCTGCAATCGTCACAACGGTTGTCTTCGCTTTCGAGGTTGAGCCAGATCGTAGTGGCAGAGTTGACCAGAGTTTCGCCATGCTTTGCTGCAGGAAACTTCAGGGAACGAAATAAACTGAAAGCCAATGAAGAAAGGACTCGAGCGGAGAAATCTCAAGCGATTGGTTAAGAGTGATGTTTAAACTGCCCCAGTCATTGGCAGTACTTGCATGGGTGATTGGCAAAGACGGCCACGTGCTGTAGGCAGACAGNTGTTTAAACTGCCCCAGTCATTGGCAGTACTTGCATGGGTGATTGGCAAAGACGGCCACGTGCTGTAGGCAGACAGACACTAGGCAGTAGAAGAGGCATCCTCATTCTTCAGGCTCGGAGGTCCTGGGGCAGGAATCCCACCCAATCACGAAAATGGAAAGGGGTCGCACTACTTCTTGGTGTCACTTGACTTTTGACCTTGAAGATGCCTGCTGCAATGCATCACGAAACTTCGGTACACTCAATCACCTTTACGTAATTCATCCTCGAAAGCCAAGACAATCAAATTTGTGTTCTTGGGAAATAAATTAATTCAGATTTTGAGTAAGTGAACCTGTATACGTGGATGGGAATTAAGTCTAGAATAAGTCCGTTATCTGAATTGGAGACCTAATTTTCACAAAAAGAGTTCTACACATGCAAGAATTCGATATACAACTTGCACCACCTGTAGTTATCCTTTCGTAATCGGCCGCTTGACTTTGTGAGAGGACACTTGGACTTTTGACTAGTCTGATCAGGTTTGCGCGGAAAGTCTGTAATTATTTAACTCGCACCAAAGAAGCGTAGTAGGTAGGTATATCACTAGGAGCTTATCGTATCGTAGACAACGAGGTCTAGGTGTATAACTAGGAGCTTATTGTCTCGTAGACAACGGGGTCTAGGTGTATAACTAGGAGTTTATCTTCTCGTTGGCAACGAGGTCTAGAACTAAGAGCTTATCTTCTCATAGACAACGAGGTCTAGGTATGTAACAAGGAGTTTATCTTCTCGTAGACAACGAGGTCATTAGTGAAGGAGAAAGTTACTCAGAAAAGCAGGGACGGGGAAGGAGTCAGCCTGCAGTGAAGAACCATCCCAACATTCACTTGGAGTGATTTCGGCAAACCACGGAAAACCGAAATCAAAATGGCTGGACCGGGAATCGAACGAGTCACCTCCCGAATGCGAGTCCAGTTGTTTACCACGGCGCCAAGTAATTTTTAAATCCTATGCAATCGCAAAAGTGGATCTGAGCTGAAGCGGTTTGAGATAACACCAAGGCAGAAACACTACTAGACAAAATCGGGTGTCCCGATTAAATTGCGTTCTTGTGGTGTGATTAAGGCACAGGTTGGGAAGTAAATTAGTGTACTCTTAGAAGAGTGCAGTGTGGAGTTGGGAAGAGCATAGCTTAAGCCAGGGGAAGTGAATCAGGCTGTTTATAGCTCTTCAAGTGTCACATTTTGTTTAGATTTATGTAATTTTTAATGGTTCCGTGACATAAACCACATTAAAATTCCTTCTTCGTTCTAATATGAAATAATAGCCTAACAATTTATCACAATGCAGAAAAATAACTTTTTATAAAATAATAAATATGTATATGAGTTATTGATTTATATAAATATATTTTAGTAAAAATCTCAAAATTGAACTAAATTAATACGGTAGGTTATAGCTGAAAAAAATTGCCGATATTATTCGAATGGTATGAAGAATATCTTTTCAAGTTATTTTATGTAATTTGCCTGCATTCCAGTTTTAACTTTTGAGATAAAATTCTAACTCAAAAGTATTAAATGTCACATCTTTCCGCAGAAGAACCAAGCATATCTTTTCAAAGAAATTGCAGTATGCCATTCGTATGACTTCAAATAATACTTTAGCTAAGACCCATCTTTGTGTTTTAATAACATTTTGTAATTCGTGTGAATAAATCTTTTAAGCTAATTTTTTATATTTATGTTAAAAATCCTAACGAATGGTTTTATATCCAAATTAATTTCGTATTTTCCCTCGATTTATCTAAACGAGATATAATATATGACGACTGAATCCAAGAAGTGATAGAAGTTATGATACGACATATTTTCGCAATTTTGCAAAATAACGGAATTTTCGCATGCACCAGTCTATGATTTATAAAATAAATTTTGCGAAGCATATATTAAAAAGANTGCAAAATAACGGAATTTTCGCATGCACCAGTCTATGATTTATAAAATAAATTTTGCGAAGCATATATTAAAAAGGAATTAAGGCACGACTTTTCAACTACTCTTGTTAAATCTTCTGTCCAAAAACACTGAAATTATAATTTTGATAGACCAAAATGTAAAAACTATGCGTTTCTATATCTTTTATGCCTTTAGAAAGTACTTATAAGTAATACCTACAATTTGAACAGTATTTCGTATAAATATANTTTCTATATCTTTTATGCCTTTAGAAAGTACTTATAAGTAATACCTACAATTTGAACAGTATTTCGTATAAATATAAAATAATGAATTTTTCGATACCAGCAACTTGAATCTACAACATCCAGAGTTAAATAAACGGTAGTATTAGCCCTAACAAATTTGTCAGAAAAGTACGATTTAAGTTGAACATTAAGAAGAAAGCATATAATTCTGTAAAAATACAAAAAAATTGCAAGAATTTACTTATTTAAATGTTTTACAAATTCAAATAATAACAGTTTATTTTTTGTCAAAATTTAAGCGTATTTCCGCACTAAATGCTTCAAAAAGCACATTTTGCATAACAAAAAAAAAAAAAAAAAAAATCCTCAAGTTAAACTATTATAATAATTACGCTAATTGTATGTAACAAACATTAGTTATAATGTTTACAAAATATGTTTTTCACTAGCAGGACTACACGGCGCTGCCCAGGTACAACAGGGCTTTACAGGTATGCGACCCCGTTTTAGATGTTTTGGGCGCGAAAAGGACTGGATATACACGACCACGTTTTAGGGGTTTCCGACCCATATTAGGCTGGAGCAAAGTTTGGCCTACAAATTGTTTTATGTCTGGTACTGAAGGGCATCTCTGCCACATTTGGTCATGATCTGTCGAAAGGTGTAGGATTGCATAAAGGACAAATATAAAACTTTAGACTTTTATATACATAGGTAATTGATTTTATGCACATCCATTTAGTTACGGAAATAATAAATTTTTTGGGTGAAATGGCGCTGCGTACAACTTTGTAATGATATAGTGCAGTGCTCCAGTGGACGTAAGTTTACTCTGCCTTAAAGATGCCGAACCCCAAAAAATTATAATTATTTTATAATTGTACCAAATATTGTTCAGCTCGTACACATGGTGTGTAATGGCATATTCCTCGAATAAAAAAAAATTCACTTTATATTTTTTGATTAATTTGATGTAAAATACAAAATAATTTTTTTGTTGCAGCCGTAACAACAAACACTTAGTTGTACAAATTAAAAAATTCACTACATAAACTAATGATGTCGGCTACTGATTGACATAATATGTAGACACAAAATATCACTTCAAAAACTTTTAAATTANACATAAACTAATGATGTCGGCTACTGATTGACATAATATGTAGACACAAAATATCACTTCAAAAACTTTTAAATTAATGTTAAAATTTGCAGAAATTTCTTTATATTTAATTTTTTCATGTACATGGCTTGTTATTTGGGCATCACGTATGTGTCACGCGGTAAACAATAAGATAATTTCACTTAAAAATTTTTTTCGTGTCCATAACTTAGTTAGTATTTGTTATTACGGCTGCAACAAAATATTATAATTTTTTATTTGACATNACATAAACTAATGATGTCGGCTACTGATTGACATAATATGTAGACACAAAATATCACTTCAAAAACTTTTAAATTTATGTTAAAATATGCAGAAATTTCTTTATATTTAATTTTTTCATGAACATGGCTTGTTATTTGGGCATCACGTATGTGTCACGCGGTAAACAATAAGATAATTTCACTTAAAATTTTTTTTCGTGTCCATAACTTAGTTAGTATTTGTTATTACGGCTGCAACAAAATATATTAATTTTTTATTTGACATNTTTTTTTCGTGTCCATAACTTAGTTAGTATTTGTTATTACGGCTGCAACAAAATATATTAATTTTTTATTTGACATCAAATTATTCCAAAAATATTAAGTGAACAATTTTTTTATTCAAGGAAAATGTCATCACTTACAATGCGTACGAGTTAAAAAATGTTTGGTACAAAAATAAAATTATAAATTTTTTTGGGTCCGACACCTTTAAAGTGTGGCAGAAATGTGGGGTAGAAATCATTAAATAATTACGAAAGAGTTGATTGTGATTATGAAAATGAAATGAGAAAAATACACAAATAAAAGAATTTGGATTTCGATGTTCCCTGTTTCTTTAGAAGCTTGGGTTTTATGTATTGAATCTGGAAACTAAGTTATAAATAGTGCCACAATATTTATATGCAGGTTACACTTTAAAATTTCACATCTACAACTGCAAATATACTTCAGTTATCGGACGCGCGTCTTTGTGGGAAAATATTATAACTCAGTATAATATTACTCCGATTATGAACGTCCATGATTCGCGAGCAGGCAGCTAAGATTCGTAATTTTGAAAATAATCCAATCACGAAGGTGGATGGATATATGTTTGAGAGTTTTGAAGTATAACAAGTCGTGGAGTCTTTCCGCGAAGAACACGTGCCCTCGTTATGGAGGAATGTATGTAAATTTAAGATAGGCGGTATTTATCTCCCTCAAGGACCAGGACGCGGGACTGGTGGTATGGCTAAGGGCGGGAGAAAGCAAGCGAGTTAAAATATTTGAGGGAAACTAAACTGTGGGGTAAAGGAAAATGAAGTGAGCTAAAATAAGGGAGCTGACCTGCGGAGGAAGGGAGTGGAAGATAGATGCCTTATGGGGGAAGGGCGTGGAAGACAGCTGGCCTGCGGAGGAAAGGAATGGAATATTTCTGACCCGCAGAGGAAGGGAGTGGAAGACAGCTGACCTTCAAAGGAAGGGAGTGGAAAGTAGCTGACCTTCAAAGGAAGGGAGTGGAATGAACTGACCTGCGGAGGAAGGGAGTGGAAGATAGATGCCTTATGGGGGAAGGGCGTGGAAGACAGCGGGCCTGCGGAGGAAAGGAATGGAATATTGCTGACCCACAGAGGAAGTGAGTGGAAGACAGCTGACCTTCAACGGAAGGGAGTGGAAAGTAGCTGACCTGCGGAGGACTCGCGCGTCCCTAACACGGACGCAAGGCGGGGCCGCTCCTCCTCGAGCACGGCGGCCGCAGACCGCTCGTACAACTGGAACATGGTGGCGACACACTGCAGCCGCAGCTTGCCGTAGCGGAAGCTGGAGCCCTGCATCTCCATGTCGAGCATCACAGCTGTGATGACGCGCTCCCTGGAGTCGCCACTGCGCACACGCATGCGCCGCAACGACGTCTCGTTCACCTGTGCCAACACACGCACAACACACCCTTAAAGACTTCTCACGGTCAACTGAGCACATCTGGAATACGTACTTAAAAGGAGTATATACATTGGCTTGCGCCACTTTTATCATTAGGGCTTGCTTGCGCAAAGACCAGATATAAGTAGGTGTTCAAAGTTGTCTCTCTGAAGATTTTTTTTTTAAATTTATAACCTCTTATAGTGATACTTATATAAAAGGTACACTAATTTTGAATATTAAAAGAAAACGTCATTTCGCAAGAAAAAAAAAAAAAAACTGCTGTAATATTTAGTAAAATCTAATTGTGAAAAACACTTAATTTTTATTTTGAAAGTGAAATATAGTTATTAATACAATAACTTTATTGATATTTAAATGCTTTTGCTTACTAAACCGTACTTTTATTTTATTAAATACATTTTTAAGTAAAATATTTAAAAAAGAAGAACATTCCATATACGGACTAAATCTATCGAAACCAAATTAAAGTTTGAAATGCACACACTCTAAAATTCAGTATTGATAACTATTTGTTGCAAGTACCTAGATAGCTACATCGCATGTTAAGATTATCCGGATACCTTAACGGTATTATATAAAGAGATATTTATCAAACAATAGGAATAACATTCTTGTAAGTAGGATTTGCCCACGCACACTCGCCACACCCGTGCAAATACCTATCAGTATGTAGCTGTGCAATCAAGGTCAAGAAGCGAGGGAACGATACGGGTGACAATAACGTGCTCCCCTAGCGCCTCATCGTCCTTATGCGCTAGGCGTGTAGTGTTTCCGTCGTAATGTTGTACTGTGCAAATTAGGTGTGTAACAGCGGGACTTTATTACACGCGATGAAAGCCCACAGAATAAACTACGCTCACATGGTCGTGCTTTTCTCTCACCGCTTAAGGAAACTGCAGAGGTGAGCTTTAAAATGCGATATTTGACCATATTCACAAATTTTTCTCCATTAATGCGTTACGATATAAATGAAAAAATAGGGGTATAGAAAATTGTTTTTTACCAATTCTGATAGAAAGTCGTATTTTAACAGGAGATCTTATTACCGTGGTAAGCAAATTTGCGCAAACAACGATTTCACAGATAATGTTCCAGTACACATTGCTCTTAAGATTAATTGTATGCGTATTGTATATTCTTCCAACACAAGTAAAATTGCCTTCGGCATAATTATTAATGCGTCGGTCGAGTGAAACTTTGAAATTATTACAAAAGCAAATATTTTACAAATTTCCTAATTTTTACACTTACATGCATTAAAAAACAGAGTTAAATGAAATTATTTTAGTATTCACATATGATTATCTGTAACACTTTTAATTTAACGTTAAGACACGGACTAAATACCACGTACTAAAACTGCATCAGTTGACTCAGGTAAAAGTCAATCTTTTGATAGCATATTGAAAGAGTTTGTATTGAATTTCGTAAAAATTTCACAGCTCGGAGAGTTTTACCTAACTAACTGAATTAGATATTGCAGAGTTGGTTACATAAAATGTAACCGAATAATAAGTTTGATAAAAGCAGCAATATAAATATTTTGAAAATATGACTTCTGCTTTTACAGTGTATAGATTCAAAATTTTGCACAAAATTATGCCGTTCCATTTACGCCGTTTTTCACAGAAAATGCAGCAGCGACGTAACATCCAAAAAATAATTTGTTTAAACCACAAATCTCAGTGTATCACGAAGTTGTTACACAAAATATGAGCTTGTATTAACGGTGTAAATAATATTTCAAATAGCGAGGCAAAGACTTAAAAACTACATTATATTCCACATTCTCAAGGAATCAAGCTGGCGACAAGGTCTCTCTCTTGAGTGTCCAAAATGTTGTAACAGAGCGTCCGTGAAGGCGTATTTAGCTCACGTTTCTAAGTAAATAAAATGTAAAAAGGACGATGTTAGTTTTCCTAGTGCAAACATAAGCAACTGAGTTAAGAAGTGTCTTACTCGTGCCGTGGGCTTACTGGGAGAAATTGTGGTAAGATATACCTATGCGACATTTTTCAAAAGTTGATTTTAAAAGTGCTCACTTTAACGTGAAAAGCTTTTAGTGATGCTGCTAGTATATGTCCAGAGACCTCACGCGATAATTTTTAAGACGCGAGTGCGTTGGAAAACAAACACAAACAATTAACCACTCCACGGTTTGAATACAGTGCTTTTGACATTTGTGATGGCAGACCGTGAGCCAGTGTTTGAGACAAGCGCAAAAGACAAAAATTAGTCTACCTTATGTTAAGCCGGCGGTTTTGACAGCAGAGAAAATGTGAAGTAGAGGGCGCATGTCAGCTGCCTTGTAAACAAGACTAATTTTTAGCAATGAACTGCTTTTTCTGGGGGCCGCGGTGGCTGAGCGGTTAGCCTGATCGCCTGCCACCAANTTGTGGTAAGATATACCTATGCGACATTTTTCAAAAGTTGATTTTAAAAGTGCTCACTTTAACGTGAAAAGCTTTCAGTGATGCTGCTAGTATATGTCCAGAGACCTCACGCGATAATTTTTAAGACGCGAGTGTGTTGGAAAACAAACACAAACAATTAACCACTCCACGGTTTGAATACAGTGCTTTTGACATTTGCGATGGCAGACCGTGAGCCAGTGTTTGAGACAAGCGCAAAAGACAAAAATTAGTCTACCTTATGTTTAGCCGGCGGTTTTGACAGCAGAGAAAATGTGAAGTAGAGGGCGCATGTCAGCTGCCTTGTAAACATGACTAATTTTTAGCAATGAACTGCTTTTTCTGGGGGCCGCGGTGGCTGAGCGGTTAGCCTGATCGCCTGCCACCAANGACTAATTTTTAGCAATGAACTGCTTTTTCTGGGGGCCGCGGTGGCTGAGCGGTTAGCCTGATCGCCTGCCACCAAGGTGAACCGGGTTCGATCCCCAGACGGGTGACTCCCAGATTTTTGCAAGTGGGAGTCGTGCCAGACGATGCCGATGGCCGGCGGGTTTTCTCGGGTATCTCTCGTTTCCCTCGCTCGTGCATTCTGGCCTTCTCCATATTCACCTCGCTTCATTCTCGTTATTGTTAAGAGGGAATGATTTCTGTGGATTCGCTGTTTGCGCGTGTACGTTGATATAAGAAAATTAATTGGCGCCATCTTGGGTATATAACTTTTTGATATAAAATGTAAAAAACAATTGTCTAAGCCTGTACGTTTTCGTTTTTATCAAAGTAATTGTATTTTAAAAGAAAACAAATCTTAATAATAAGGGAGGTGGGGGGGAATGCATTTTTAGAGCTCGCCTGCACAGCTTCCTTAAGAGGTAGGAGAAAAGTAAACGGCACGACCATAGTTTGATATATGAACTACATCGCGTGTAATAAAATCCCATTTATACAGATATAATGTGCACAAGAAAGCGTGACGACGGAAGACCATGCTCACCGGCTCGCCACATTGCGCGTATGAGCGATGGAACGCTGGGCGCGCGTGGCAATGTCGCCCTTACAGCTGTGCCTCAAACGCGACAAAAATAATATCTGGGCCATATACTGTTAAGAGCCTCAAAAATCTATTCACTGTCCTTCGGTGTGACCACAAATAAAATAAAAATAAGTAAAAACGAGTGAAGGCAGGAAAGCTCCACAAAGGCTCAATATTGGAACAGTTCTTGGTGCTGTTAGCTTACCCTGAAGGTGGAAGCCACANGCAGGAAAGCTCCACAAAGGCTCAATATTGGAACAGTTCTTGGTGCTGTTAGCTTACCCTGAAGGTGGAAGCCACAATGTCCTCCTGGACGCTGGGGCAAAACACGATAATGTCGCGGCTACAGCCCAGAGGCCAAGAACACGAAGGATGAACACACAGTCGATCTGCTGCTTAGTGAGGGGTGCTATGTGCCGCGGAGAGAGTGACGACTCACCTTCTTGCCNGGACGCTGGGGCAAAACACGATAATGTCGCGGCTACAGCCCAGAGGCCAAGAACACGAAGGATGAACACACAGTCGATCTGCTGCTTAGTGAGGGGTGGCATGTGCCACGGAGAGAGTGACGACTCACCTTCTTGCCGTTGACGAGCCACGTGAGGTTGGTGGGCGGGCTGGACGGCGGCGACGAGCAGTTGGCCCGCACAATGTCGCCCACTGAGTACCTCGTCTTCTCCACCGACAGCTTCGGGTCGCCGTCGGGCAGGTCTGCAACACCGCACACAACACTCTGTCGGAACTGTGGAGTGACGGACGTGCGGTACTAGCCCTCAAATCACTAGCCTCCAAATTTCAGCTCACTCACAGCTGGCAGTAACCCTAATCAAGTCACTAGTCCTAAAGTCACTTGCCTCCAAATTTCAGCTCACTCACAGCTGGCAGTAACCCTAGTAAAGTCACTGGTCCTAAAGTCACTACCCCTTATGTAACCAGCCTTCAAATTCCAGCTTTCTTTAATCTGGCACTTACCCTAAAGTTACTAGTTTTAAAGTCAATAGCCTTCGAATGTGACCTCTCTAAAAACAGGTGGTACCCCTAAAGTCACTATCGCTTATGTATTTTTAGGATTAGTAACTTTGGGGCTCCGTATTTTAGGGCTACTCACGTATACCCGGAGTGACTGTGGGATAGAGTGGGCATGCCATCTGTGCTGTGACTACTCCGTGATAGAGCCACAGTGTTTGAATGGGGAATCAGTGTTACAGATATTCCTTCTCAATACCTACATCAATTTTAAAGTTAACCGTTTCAAACAAATGCTGCGACGTTTAGAAATCTTGCCAATTTTTAAGTTGAATACGTTATCTCAAAAAATTTACATTAAAATGTTTATTTTACAGTTAATTCATTACATTTTTTTTTTTCAAAATGTAATGCCGCAGTATTTTCTGAAAAAACGTTGATTAATTATTATTCTGAAATTCTATATTAAAATGGATACATTGAGAAGGAATTTCTGTAACGTCGAGCCCACATTTAAACTCCTTTACTACAGGATTTGTAGACAGGGCCCTTCGGTCACGAAATGTAAGATTAAGCCTGCGAAATGTATACACGTCACCTGCCAATGGTATAAAGTTGGGTGACGCGGATGTGACAACACAATTTTTAGTTCGGAATGAAACTGTTAAATATACACTCGTGTTTCGTGTTATATACAAACGGCAGATTACTACAACAACATGACAACGTCTCGTACGTTCCCAATTAACAACACCGATTAATTCTTGATAAAGAAATGACACCTTAATTGTTTAACTTGTTTGAACTACAGAAATACAGGTACACAACGTATAACTAATGTAAATACCCATTTTTAATAAAGGAGGTTCAATTAGGACACATTAATACACAAAATTAATGTGTTTTTTCTTTTATGTGAGAATGCCAACAACGCAGTAATCAGATCTGTGACAGAGAAAAATGCCCCAGTGGTAATGCGAGTAACTCATCATGAAGGACCCGGGTTAGATTCCCGGTCCGCCCAACCTGGTTTCGATTTTCCACGGTTTTACACAATAACTGCAGGTAAATGCTAGTATAGTTCATTATTAGAGGCCATGGCCAATTACATTCCCGTTCCTGCTTCTCTCAGCAACTTGCTCCGTTGGTAGTGACCTCGATGCAGACTAGAGTGAATGAAGTGATTTGGGCGACTCTTAACATCGAGTTCTTGAATTCTTGACAGTCGATGAGGGTCAAGCGAGTTGAGTATGGAGCAGCACCGGAATGAAGGGGCGAGGGAAACGGGAGATCCCTGAGGAAACCTGCCGACCAGCGGCATCGTCTGTAAAGATTCCCACGTGTGAAAATCCGGGGGCGACCACGTCGGGAATCGAAACTTGTTTCCCTAGGTAGGAGGCGAGCAGTCTAACCACTACACCACTGCGGTCCCTCAAAGGTCAGTTTTGAGACACAGAGATGGTTGACAGGTAGGCAGAGCTTAAGATGAACCTTCCTAGCCATATTGGATTATTGGTTGCTCGTTTATATTTTTAAAACAGAAAATTCTGTTCCCCAACATTGACCTTTGAGGGACCGCTGTGGTGTAGTGGTTAGACTACTTGCCTACCACATAGACGAACCGGGTTCGATTCCGGCAGGTTCACTCCCGGGCTTTCGCATGTGAGAATCGTGCCGTACGATGCCACTGGTTGGTGGGTTTTCTTGGGGATCTCCCGTTTTCCCCGTCCTTGCATTCCGGCGCTGCTCCATGCTCACATGACTTCATTTTCATCGTCTCTCAAGACGTCGATGTTAAGAGCGGCACCGATTGAGAGTAATATTTAAAGTTTTATAATATTTAGTATTTAATTAATGTAATAGTTGATGCTTTCATTGTCCATTTGAGTATATGCGATTTATTAGTTTATTTACTGTCTATTTACCCGGTGTTGTGATGTAACTCATAATAAATATTTTATTTATTTACATCAAAATATAAGTAACGCGTTATTTACGTAACTCAGTTGATGCAATCATTGTTTAACAATATTTTAACATTTAGGTATTTTTCTCGTAACTTTGATTTCAATAAATTTTTAATCTATACTTTGAAAGTAACGTTTTAATCCCGTCTCCCCTGCAGACCCGTGTTTCATGAGAGACTGTTTCTCTGCCAACCGGATGTGCAATGCTGCTTTGCGAATTCTTTCAGTCGCCGTCTGAAACTATCCCTTCCACTCACTTCCCTGCCGCTACAGTTGTTGCACATTTTCTCGCCGTATCCCTGCCGCTTGGCGCGTGATTTCAAATAAAAAATGCTCCTTTGTTCACGTGCTATGTTCCTCCACCTCTGGGCACTTCAACACATTTCGCCTCTTCTGGATAGCCTGCGACATCTAGCGTCGTAAATCTAAGGTTTTCGTTAGTCTTTTGTTCAGTACTTTTGCATTCTTCGTACAGCGTCGTTAACTCACTTTTATCCCGCCGTCCTGCCAAAATGTTCCGTTCGTGTTGTGCTGCGGGAATGATTGCATTTTGTGGCACCTGGTGCCTTCTGCAATGTCGTAGTGTTTTGTTTGTGGTCATCATGTAGTCGGTCTGACACAAAGTTATTTTATTTGTGTGTCACGTGTTTTTTTTTTTTTATTCTTTTGGTTTGGTGTTTCAAACATGTAGTGCACTGGTTGGATATTTTCTGTTATCCCTCCTTGGTGAGTAACGCTATATTTTTATTTATAGCCGTTCTTTTTGTGCGTGCACCAACTATTTCTGCTCACTAAAATTTTGGTTATATATTTCTTAGTGAGGGTGCAAGTCGCAGGCTAGACTTTAGTGCACGTGCCAGCGTCAGATTTACTGTGCGCTTTGGTCTAACATTTCTACACGTGCTGGCTAAATTTTATTTTTATCATGGGAACCCTTCTGCAGATCGCCTTTCCATTATTTGTTGGTGGCGACTAGTCAAGTCAATTTCCTCTGTCCTGGATGTTCGACAGTGAACTATGTAATCTTCTTGGCCGGGATATAACTTCATTGTTCCCGTGGATTCGATGGTCGTTATACAGCTGAGTTACAACGGGAGTTTACCTATGATTTTTTTTTATATTATTAATTATTATCACACGCAAGTAATGTCAAGATAATTTTAAACAGTTTCATTGTCTACTTTTGTTATTAATTTAAATTTTCGAACAACCAGTTTCACTTCACGTGTCTTTATTTGTATTGAATAATAACCTTTACAATTTCATATAATTTAGCATCATTAGTTGTTAGGGATGCACCAGGGGCCTCATTTTAATACTTATCAGCCTCATTAAGTGGAATAATTTCTATTATGGAAAAATACACTTTTAACTACTTTAATATTTGGTTTTAATGTTATAGATATTAATCACTGAATCAAAATGTAATTTAAACAGATTTATGGTAAAATTTCATGCCTTTAATTTTAGAGGACTGATCTTTAATCTTTAATCTTTGCATTCTCTCTTTTATGGTTATTTCAACTATCATTTATTTATTTTGAAAGAATGGAAATAAATATTTTTTCTGATGACAGTTGTTTGTTTAACTCTTTGTATTTGAAAAAAAGAAACTATGTATAAATTTAAAATAAAAGATTTAGTAATGCACAACCACAAGTCATGTATTTTATTTAATAGATAATTAAGTTTTTCTCTGGGCCTATTTATTACCTATATGTTGTTTTGATGTGTCCCGCATATTGTTAGTATTCTGAAGTGCCACTGTCACACCCCCTCCCCTCCACAATCTTACCCAACGCTAGGACCCATCAGCAAACATGTGCCCCGAGGCCTGACCGGCCTGGGGGAGGGGGTGGCACAAGTTAACACGTGCCGAGGTAATGCCGAGTTAAGCTAGCAAATCGCTGGCGCACCGAGTAAAATGTGTGAGAACATGAACACATGCCGAGGTGAGATACACGAGAAAAGGGCTGACAGTGCTTGGTATGATGCCTGCGATCCCCCTCCCCCTTCCTGAGGAAACATGTGTGAGAACATGGACACGTGACAAGGAAATGCAGAGGCTTCCCCCACCCCACACAAGGAGACCCGGGGAAAAATGCTGATGGTGTTGACTTGTGGAGGATGCCGGAAGAGGAGTTAAGAGTTCAGATGGAGGAAAAAGTTAGGTGTTCAGTGGCCTCGCTGGGAGGCAGAGGTAGACAGTTGCACCACACCGAGATGCGAAGTGAGTCAGTCGAGTGAGTCGTGTAGAGTTGTCAGTCGAGGCCTGTGAGTGGACCCCGGCAGGATCAGTCAGTGATGTAGAGTCAGTCGTATCACTACACTGGGATGCGGGTCAGTGTTGGAAGTCCAGGCCGAGAGGCGGAAGTTGGGAAGGGAATCGCCAGGAGCACCACATCGGGACGAGGGAGTCAGTCAGTCGAGGCCGGGGAGCGTACCCTGGCAGAGTCCATGATGTAGAGCAGCTATAAAGCAGCGACAGAAGATGGCAGTCGGGTGGAGGCTCACTAGGAACACCATGCCAGGATGTGGAGTGAGTCGATCAGTCGGATTGTGAGGTCGCCGGAGGGAGTCTTATTGTGAAAGTCGTCGAGAAGAGAACTTAAGACAGTCAGCCTAGAGAGCTGTCATCGAGGCCCCTGTATCGATCACGCCAGCAAGACGAAGCCAATGGCCTGTTAAGAGCCGTCCAGCTTACTGGACTTCAACCTACTGCCAGAACAACCAGATCTGCAAAAACAGCTAAGTACCAGCATCGTCGCTCAAGGATCATTCCCCGATGCCTAGCATTCCCCAACGACATACGAAGCAGTTAGCATGAGTACTTTAAAGCCACCCTTCAGGCTCACAACTTGCAGGGAACTGTCTCAGAAGTGTCTATGTTTGTATTGTTCTTTTAAGTCAAATATAAACTTCGTAAACTGAAACACAGTGTGACTACATTATTGTTTACCCTCAACATTCAAGGCACCCATAGTCTGTGCCTGGTAAAGGTAAATCGTTCTCTACGAAACAACCTGTATCCCACCTGTGGCGAGTATCATCAAGTTATTTTTGGGACCCAATGTGGGGCCCAGTGACATCTGTGTAGGCAGAAAACAAGAACCATACTATACCCGAGCGAAGGAGTCTCGCCCCTACCGAGCTAGTCAGGCTGAAGAGGACTTCGGGGAGTCTAAAACCCCATGGCGCTCAGTAACCCATTAGCCGAAACGAGTCAAAATTAAAAAGTCCGGCAGACTAGAGATTCCTATAGCGAGCGGGCAAAGAGTATGGAGGATATGCGTCGGAATAGCACACGAGTGGAGTGTTGCAAGAACCTGATAATGCAAATTAACAAGGAAAGGGAGAGTGAAGAAGCGAGCGAGAGTGGATCGAGCGAGCAGCAAGGACGAGCGGGAAAGGGATCGAGAAGGAGGCGAATGGAGATTAGCGAGAAGCGGAAGGGAGTGGGAATGCGGACGAAGAGGAGGTGCGAAGAAGTGAAGGGAAATTAGCGAGGACCAGGTGAGAGGATGAGATGGAAGAGAACGAGGAAGAGAAACAAGTAGAAGTAGGTTACTAAACAAACTGGATTGTAGACAATGGCATGGTGATAGAGGGCAAAAGCGATAAAGCCACCCAGCACCGTTACTCCAACATGCTATCTCAGTCAGAGGCCGATAACGAATTCCGGAGCGCCAGTGAGACCCGCTTACTGGGCCAACAGTATGCAGGAACGGGAGGGAGAGAGCGATATAGTAGAAGCGAGCAGGCGAGACAAAGTGAAAGAAGGAGAAGTAGCGAGTGAAGGAGAACAGCCGAGTGGGAGAGGGAGAGAGGGTGAGAATGGATGAGGACAGAGAGAGCGAGGAAGCGAATGGAGGCCGAAAGCAAATGAGAAAGAGAAAGTAGGCGAAGGCGAAGAAGCGAAGGGAAATACACCAACAGAGAACCGAACCCAAGCAAATATCAGAGAGGCAAGGATGTACCAGGGGACCACAGCAACACGAGGACGAGAGCCCGCAGCAGTCCGGAGATGGCCCCAGGACACCAGAATGAGAGGAAGGCGATGTAGCATTTCCCCCAGTCGCGCACGCTGTCCAGGTCCACAGTGCGAGGCGAGGCGCTCCCTAATCCCATGGAGACAGACTCAGTGTGGCATGAGGTAAGTCTGTTTACCTCATTTCACCAGCTGAGAGAACTAGTGTGGGGTGCCCGACCTGAGGCCGAAGCATAAGTGCGACTACAAAGGGTTGGATGGGACATCAAACCCTTTGTTAAGAGCTTTGAATGGCCAGAGGCCGGTCCTGTGTTTAATAAGTGTTAAGTTAGGAATATAGGCCATAAGCCGATTTATAGTGTGTTAATTTTCCTTTTTACCAATGTTATTGTGTGTTTGCTTCCACCTACTGTAAGACTGCTTGTTTAAGTAGCAGAGAGAGTGAGAGTGCAGGAGATAAGTTTGAACTCAGGAACAGAGTTACCAGCTTAGGAGATAAGAGTGTTTTTTTCTATTTGTACAGGCTGGGAGACATCATAACAGTAATATCATGTCACTACACGTAACAGCTGCCAGGCAGCCTTGCTCGATTACCGGCCATCTGCCACACTATCTTGTTTGCCACTGTCGAAGAAAGCCCCCGATTTACCAGGGTGGCAGAAGCAGAGAAGACAAAATAAGTTAAAAATTACTGTGTTCTGGATGGATCACTTACAGCATGTCGTGTAACAAGGGTTCAAATATGTTTGTAAATAATGTATGAGAGTCCTAGACATATGTTACCCTCTTTATTTGTTGTTTTAGCTAGTTCAAAAATGTAACATAACAGCATGTAATCTAAAGTTAGGTTAAAATTTGTCAAGAAACGTGCTGTCTATGGCAGAAGTAGACCCTATGATAGTCCATCATCTTTGTGCCAACCCCCAAACACCGTGGACTAAGTGAATTAAGTTTTTCCAAGGGTTTGTATGGCCTGCGATGTTGTTATATTGAAATGTACATTGTAAATAATAATGCCTTTAGCAAATAATGTTTGTTACTGCAGAGCCCTAGGTTACAAATTCCCTTAATAGCCAGGCCGGCACACCTGATAATAATCTGTGGCATGTGACCTTGAGCAAAGTAAAAGCTGGCCGACCAGACTAGGATGGCAAGAAAGGAAGAGAAAAAGGGAAGTAGATAAGCTGCCTGGCTGTGGGTGTGCCGTGCTAGCCGCGAGCGCAAGGCTGCACACAGGGTAAACACACAGAAGGGAGACATGACAGAGGCACAACCGAGAGCCAACACCTGGGAGCGGGTGTGTCAGCGTCGCACCGGCCGGGGGGAATTGACAATTGACGCATATTGTTACTTTTCTGAAGCACTGCAGTTACAGTCTCCCGCCATCTTACCCCCTGATAGGACCCCCCAGTAGACACATGCCGCGAGGCCAGGCCACCCTGGGCAGTTAACACATGCCGAGGTAATGCCGAGTTAAGCTAGGAAATCGCTGATACACCAAGTAAACCACGTGAGAACATGGACATGACGAGGTGAGATACACGAGAAAAGGGCTGACAGTGTATGGTAGGATTGCCGCAGGTCCCCCTCTCCCCAAGGAAAAATGCTTGAGAACATGGACACATGCTGAGGTAATGCAGAGGCTACTCCCCCCCTTTTTCGCGAGGATACCCATGGAAAAACGCTGATGGCGTTGACATGTAGAGGATGCCGGAAGAGCAGTTAAGACACCTGGCACATGGAGGAAGAAGATAGTTGTTCAGCAGCCTTGCCGCGCGGTGGAGGTAGACAGTTGCACAACAGCGAGTCACGTAGTGTGTCAGTCGAGTGAGTCTTATAGAGCCATCATGACGGCTCTACAAGACGCATCAGTCGAGGCCGGGGAGTGGACCCTGGCAGAGTCCATGATGTACACCAGTTTTAAAGCAGGGCCGGAAGGCAGCAGTCGGGTGGGGGCTCGCCAGGAGCATCACGCCAGATGCGAAGTGAGTCGATCAGTCGGATCGAGAGGTTGCTGGAGGGAGTCGTATCATGAAAGTCGTTGAGAAGAGAACCCAGGACAGTCAGTCGTGGAGAGCCATCATATAGGCCGCTGTATTCATCATACCTGCGAGATGAAGACGAGGGAGGGCCTGATAAGGGCTGTCCAGCTTACCGGACCTCAACCTACTGCCGGAACAACCAGAACTGCAAAAAACCGCTAAGTACCAGCATCGTCGCTCAAGGATCATTCCCCGAAGCCTAGCGTTCCCCAACGATGTAAGAAGCAGTTAGCACAAGTACTTTAAAGCTGCCCTTCAGGCTCACAACTTGCAGGGAACCATCACGGAGATGTCTATGTTTGTATTGTTGTTTTAAGCCAAATATAAACTTCGTAAACTGAAACACCGAGTTACTACATTGTTGTTTACCCTCAACATTCAAGGCACCCATAGTCTGTGCCTGCTAAAGGTAACTCGTTCTCTACGAACCATCCTGTATCTCACAGTTGGCGAGTAGCGTCCATTTAATAATACAAGTAAGCCTTGTATCTTTATTTTTTTATTGTCTTTTTTTCGTGCAATGTACATTCACTCAGCATGATTATTTATTACCTCTTACAATTGTGTATATCGCTTCCTTTTATATTTGTTTTTATCGGGTCCTTCGCTTATCGGTTAATTTTTTTTATGCAACAATGTGTGCTATGATTTTGTGGCATTTTGTTTGTTGTTTGTGCCAAGGACTCGTGACATTTGTATGTTTGTTGGAAGTCGATACGTTTCTTATATTTTGGTCGTACATAGGTACTCTCTCTCCACTCCTGTTGCTGTACCGGCCAAGATGAGGAAAACATTTACTTACTCTAAGACTTAGTTAAGAGGGAGGGGGGGGGAGAAAGGTATTCTTTTAAGACTGGAGTAAAGTTTGGAAATTTATTGAGCAGAATTAATTGCAAAATATGTTTTACTTTCCGGAGAAATTGCTCTATAGCATCACTGACCTTTGTTTCTTCTCACATAAGTGTCAAAACTGCGTGGAATGCACAAAGTCGAGTTGAGAGAGTTTGGTCAGCGTTTATCAGAGATTTCTTGAGCGCCAGTTAGAATTATATGATATGAAGATGAAACAATGGTGGAATGCAGGGACTAGAGAAACAGGAGTGCCCTGAGGAAACCCGCCGGTCAATGGCAATAGCAATAACCGCCGAGAGACCCCACCAGGAATCGAAACTGGTTCGCCCTTGTGGGAGGGGAGTTGTCTGAATACCACAAAACTACCTTCCCTCACCACCGGGCTTGAATAATATTCAAGAGTCTAAAATTATTTTCTACATGTCAGGTGAAATGACAATAGTCATGTGGTTTCTACCTGAGGCAGGGTCTGTATTAAAGGAGACTGGGTGAGAGCTGATCCCGCTGTACTACACGAGGAACAGACCGGTCGCTCCAGCTAGCAAGGAGAATGAATGTTGGAAAGGGTTTATTAACGTCCCCTGGTATTATGCCTGAAGGCTTATCAGGGGACGGTAAGGAGAATGGATGAGGTTAGAAGATATATTTGTGGAGACGCAGAAGAATTAATATGAGGGAAGAAGTAGGAGAGCACCAAGAAAAATCCCACACCACGTCAGTGTCCCCCACACTTCTTATATGAGAACCACACCTACCCTCTTGGTCTGGGATTGAACTTGGGAGCGATGCTATGTCAGGCGAGTGACTGACAACTGAGTCATTCGTGCGTCCGTCATTTGGAATGATATACTGAAATAAATGTTACAATGACGGAAAATTACTTTATATAAATGAGTGAAAGGAGCGACAAAAATTTTTAACGTTTATATTTATTTCTAGAATTCTGAAATTGAACAAAACGAATACGTTAATCTTCAGGTCAAAATAGCTGTTGGTGTCATCAGACCATCATGACAAATATTATTGTGGAAATTTGTTGTGTTATTTGACCATATTTCAGTCTTAATGTTTTGGACAAAGTTTATAGTTAACATTGTCAGAAGTAAAATCTTTACTGTAGGTGAACTACGGGGCAGATTTTAACATAACCATAACATATCACTCCTAGGGCTTCAGTGAGAACTTCAAGTTTAAATAACTTTTTTAAATTGCACGAATCAATATTTTCAAATGAAATTTTCAAATTTATATTAAAAAATCACTGACTGCTATGTATTAGATGATTTGGCGTTAATGTCACGTTATAATTTGTATCATACCATTATACTACGAAATATTCTCAAAATATAGAAAAAATTTGGCGTTTAAACAGCCTGAAATAAGTGCTTTGGTATGCTAGTACTCTAATTTTGGCTAAGTTTCAATGCAAATACAATGTAATAAAGCCAAGCATGGTGCCCCAACGTTTCCGTAAACGTTCGGGCTTGTAAATCTAAAAGTAAACAAACAGTACATGATTGTCGGAATACATTGTTTAGGCAATTCCTGAACCAACAACGTGGACATGCGCGGGTTACATTACTATGTGGGCGCAACTGAGCTTGTGTCTTTCTTCCTGACTGTCATCGCCTCTGACGTCTGTCCGAAACCGAGGCTTTCCTGAAGGTCTCCTTAAATATACAGAGTGAATTTTTTTGTTTTGAATGCTCACTATTAAATGCTCTCCTCTCCTATGTTTGTCTTCCGTTGCATTGCTTTGCGCAAAATGCAAAATTTATTCTGCCAAAAAAATTTTGGCAAGAGATACAGTACAGTTTCTATAAATGCTAGGTTGATTATCCATAATTATTACAACGTGAATGGTAGGAAAAGAAGTGAAAATAAGTCGCCGGCAGAAAAATATCACAACTGTAAATTAGACCTTGGAACATAAATCTACTTTTCGTAGTTCGCTGTAGACATGTCAGTTAAGTATTTTATTGAATTACACCTAATTACCTTAGTAATTATCCAGCAGAAACTATGAATTTCCATTAAAATATTTCTGCGACGCATGTCCTAGCAGTGCAGTCGTTGTGGCTTGTTAGTATGGACAGAAGAAAACCGAGCTCTGATAAAGCTGTGTATTTTGGTAAACAACCCCAAGAAATGGAATCGATAAGCTACTAGTGTTTTATTTCCCACTAAGATATTTTCCACTTCTTTGATTTACCTATTCACGGTTTTTATGAAATTTCTGCCATTTCCGCATTGTGCGGCGGCAACCCTAGTCAATTGATGCTCTTCCTACTTAATCATGACACATGAGGACACCTATGTTTTACTATTGAAATGTAACGGACGCTACTGCAGGAAAAGGAGACTTTGGGCGTCCGTCTAGGGGTTCTCCGCCCATGCTACTTCGATGCATGTCCAAATTTCATGCATTGTGATCGTCGGTGTCCTGTGGTACGCCAATCATCGTCCGACCATGGACCACACGCTTACAATGGGCGAGAAATTCGACGAACACGCAAGCCGAGGAAGCAGTGTGACATGGTGGTCACCCAGGAACCATCAGACGATGTGTGCCACATGCGATCCTGCATTGTCCTATAGGTACAGGGCCTCAGGCTGGCCCTGAGGATAGGGGACAATAACTTACTCCAACAACTCCACGATGGTCAACATAGCAGTAATGCGGACTAGGCGTGCGTGGGACCGGAATCCCATGGCACCCCGTACCATAAGTGCTGGGCCTGTATGACAGTGCACAATGCAGGACTCCTCCATGCGTGCGCCATGGTGCCGCGAGACATGGATGCATCCGTCGTGGTGCTGCAGGCAGAAGCTGTACTCCTCAGAGATGGCATACCATTCATCCCTCCAGGCCAGACGTTCCACGCTCCACTGCAGCAGAGGGTGCCTGTGGTGAGCAGTCAGTGGCAGGCGTAGTAATGAGTGCCTGGACAAGATGCCCTGGTGCTGCAGGTGACGACGAACCGTGCGTGAAGACGCAGACAGACGGGATCGTAGGCTTCCTGCACGTCGCTCAGCTCGTCCCTCTCGACCCACTGACACCATGTCCGCTTCACTGTGGTTGCATTTATTCCAACGCTAGAATGGCAGTCGACAGTCCTGATAGACCACGATTCTCCACCGGTCAAATGCGGGAGCCTGTTTATAAGGTTGTTATGTTCTTTGACGCGGCATGCTTACTCAGTATGTGCAAATGAACGGCGGGGAAACACAATGCCACTACTTCTGAGCGGTTCATCGTCCTCTAATTATATACTGTCATGGCGACCGTGCGCGAGTAGTGTTATCTGTCGGGGGGTGGAATTTCGCTTTTATTTTAATAATTACACTTAAAATCATGTGAGTGTGAGTGGAATTGTGTTGTGCCGGGCCTAGGGAAGATATGGAAATGAATGCAGAAGAATTCTTCAATTGAAGAACAAGGAAATAACATCTGAAACTTCGTGTTGCAATACCGATGTCGGCCTACTACTACATGAATGAGAAATATCAAATTTTCGGTAAGTGAGAGATCAAAATTAATTATAAACTTTTGCCATTAGTTCAGTTAACATGGAAATTGACGGAATTATTATAGCAACGAGTGTTTAAAAACATTTAACATGTTCCAAAAAATGTAAACATTGACAACACTTTTTCGTTAATGTTTAATTTTGTGAATTTAGAAATGAAAAACGAAGGAAGAAGTATAGTTTTATACTCAAATTGAGTTGCAGAACAATATGCAATGTATATAAACTTAATTAAAGCCAAAATAAAAACTCCGACAAAATGCATTACATATGGATAGTTTACGATAAAAGTAAAAAGTATTATTTGGTGCATGTAATTAGAAAAAAATATGCCTAATTTGAATTAATATATGGTTGTGACCATGCAAACCTGAATGTCTTGGCTTAAGATAGAGAAATGTAAACATTGGCAAAACGACTCAATTATGTTTTAATTCTAGAAATTGGGTGAAAATAAATGAAGAAAGAAGTGTTGATCTATGTTTGCTTTTAACAGTAGAATAATATGCAATATTTAGAAACTGACTTAATACAAAAATAAAAACTCCGATAAAAATGTGCTGTAGTATGATAAAATTAAAAAGTCTTATTTGGTGCAAGAAATTGAAAACACAGTTTCATAGTTTGAATCTATAAAGGTTGTGACCATGTAAACCCAAAAATTTGGCTGCTGGAAGAACACTATAACATTATATGATTGTTTTGAAATCTGGCCTAAGTTAACGACAAAATTAAAAAGTGTTAATTGATGAGGGAAATGGATACAATATATGTTTGGGATGAATTAATATAAGACTGTGATCATGTAAACCTAAAAATTTGGCAGCTCGAAGAACATTGTAACATTTTATGAAAATTTTGAAATTGGGTCTATGTTAACGACAAAATATAAAAGTAAATTTTGATGAGGGAAATTGATTAAACATGTGAGTGGGATGAATCAATTCAAGGTTGTGACCACATAGACCTAAAAATTTGGCAGCTAGAACAACATTATAAAATTATATGAATGTTTTTGAAAATTGGCCTAGGTTAACGACAAAACCAAATAGTACTATTTGGTGAGGGTAATTGATTAAACATATGTGTGGGATCAATTAATATAAGGTTATGGCCATGTAGAACCAAAAATTTGGCTGCTGGAACAACATTATAAAATTATATGAATATTTTTTTAATTTAACTAAGTTAACAACAAAATTAAAAAGTACATTTTGGTGAGGAAAATCGATTAAACATATGTGTGGGATGAATTAATATAAGGTTGTGGCCATGTAAACGCAAAAATGTGGCAGCTGCAAGAAAACTATAACATTATATGAATGTTTTGAAATCTGGCTTTAGCTTACGACAAAATAAATAAGTGTTAATTGGTGAGGTAAATTGATTAAATATATGTGTGGGATGATTTAATATAATGGTGTGATCATGTAAACTCAGTTATTTTACAGTTGCCTGAACAATGTAACATTTTATGAAAGTCTTGAAATCTGGCTTAAGTTAACAACAAAATAAAAAAATATTAATTGGTGAGGGAAACTGATTAAATATAGGTATGAGATGATTTAAAATAAGGTTGTGACCATGTAAGCTCTAAAATTTAGCGAATAGAGGAATGCATGGGACGATTTAATATAGGGCTGTGACCATGTAAACCCAAAATTTGGCAGTGTAAGTACATGGTAAGATATAGAATATAAATACAGGCTAAATGAATTGATATCACGGATATCAATATTGGCAGAGAGAAGATCAGAAGGAGATAACAATCATAAGAGGACACAATCGACACAATCGAGATAAGTTAACTGGAATATCATGTTTCTTATTCAATTGACATATGGTTGGTGCACGGCTTACAAGTGGGTGTCCTGTAAGGGATTGAGATTGTTTTATGTATAAATAAAGATGGAGATGTTTTGGTGTTTCTACTATATGAATAGCCCAAAAAATAATATTATTAATGAATATTTGTTGATAGATAAATAATACAAATGATGTCATCTAGGATTGGTACATTAAAATATATATGTCACTACTTTTAAATTGACTTAAATATATTACGAGAGTGAAAGGTTGTGTGGGGAATTATCCCCTATATTATTTGTTGATGGTATGGTTGGCACACTGGTGTGCAAATAGAGAGTGATTTTGATTAATTGTATTGAAAATTAAGACCTTTATATTAGAGGTTTGTCAGTAACAAAAGCCAAGTAATTATATGTATTTTAATGTTAAATAGATGATTGCAACATAGAGGAATGTTAATATGCCGCATTGTGCGCAGTGGTGCATAAAAGGTTTACTTTGGTTAACAGAAAAATATTAATTGGGAGATCTATGATTGATATTAAATGATAATAATGGATTGATGTTTAATCACGCAAATTGGATTTTAGAAAGCGTTAACTACAGTGTAGATATCCCCAGCACAAATTAATGTAGACATGGTTGGTACATGGTTGACATACTGGTGTGTAAATGGAGTGTTATTAAATAATGTCCACATGGTCACATGATGTTCATACAGGTATGTAAATGGAAAGAAAGATTATCTAATATATAATTAAATTAAGGCTAAGAAGAGTATCAACTATAAGAAAAGCCAAGTAATAGTATGTTTATTGTGTAAGAGGAGAAAATAGAAGAAATACTACCATACATTTCTAATGTCTGCACATGGTTGTCACATGGTTGGCACACCGGGGTATAAATAGTAAAATACTATCTAACAGATATTTAATTTGTCATTTGTGGTCATGTGTAAGAGGGTTGTATTATGTATATATGTGCAAAATCTGGAGTTTATGCGATCACTGGAAGACAGTGATCAGGGGAGATCAAGTGTTCACTTTTAGAATGTTGTAGGCGGCCACCAAATGAGTTGACAATATGATTGGTAGATCTGAAATTTAGTTAGTTTCGGAATTCTTGATATGATCAAGTTTATGCATTGGTAGATATGTTGGTAGAAGTGTTCTAAAAATGCAATTTCAATTTTAATTAGAATATTTACTTTTATTTACATAGTATTGGAAGGAATAAATTAGATTTCATATATATTATGATGAAAGCCAATTAATTGAAATTAATTTATGAAATCAGGAAAATATTTGTTGGGCCTGGCATGGGACTTAAATCATCGTTGTTCGTAATAATACATATTACTAGAGCGGTTCCTCCCCGGATAGTGCTCCTTATGAGACATGAGTGACAAAGGGCGGCTGGCGAGAGGAGGTGAGGAAGGGGGCAGAGAAAGAGATAAGGAGAATCCTTTTAGAAAAGGTGGAAAAGTTCAGAGATCGCCAACTAGAAGTGATGAAGATGAAGAGTTAAGAAAAAGGTTACAAGAACAAAGAAGAAAAGAAATGGAAGAGATAGGATATTGATCATTACATAAAGATTTTGAGAAACAACTTGGTGAAGAAGAAGATTATAGAAAAGAAGTTGAAGAACAAAGTAGGAAGAAGACTCGGCAACCCACGGACTGGACGGAATAAATGAAGCAGTAGAGTATAGAAAGTAATAAGAAGAGAAGTCTTGAGGAATCAGAGGAAGATGAAGAAGAAATAAAGAAAAGAAAAGCAATCAATAAAGAACGCTCAGTGACAACTTTATCAGAAGCAAGCAAGCATGTTCAAGGAATAACGACGTATTTGATGAGAAAAAATAGAAGCCTTTAGGAACGACTAAGAAAAAGAATAATGGAATATGTCGAATCATTGAACCAGAGAGTGATTGAACAGGAAGTATAATTAATAAGGGTGAGAAGAGATATAAAAAGAAATAAAGAATTGAATAATGAAGAGGAGAAGAAAGATAGATTGGATTACAACAAATCAGAGAAGAAATTAATGATATATGGAAAGATAGTATATGCAGAGAAGTGAGAAAAGGAAATGATGGGAGTAACAAAGAAGAACTGAATGTACCATGGATTAATAAGAAGAAGGATGTACCAGTTGTTATAATTGTTGAACCAGCTATAGCCAGAACCGGAAATAGCGGTTAAACAACACAAAATGAAATCATGCGGGATATTAGGCCCAGAGAAAAGAACATCCAGATAAACAAAACATTGAAAGTGAGAAATAGTGGACTGGGTATAGAACTACCAAATGAATTACAAACACAGAAGATAGAACAAGAAATAAGAAATAAACAAATTAACATGAAAGTAATAAGAAGAGAGAAAAAAAGGCCTAAAATAATTATTTTCGATGTTGAAGTAGAAAGAAGAGAGGAAGACATAAGGGAAGAAGTTTATCACCAGAATTTCGTCGAGATACCAAAAGAAGATTTTAATAATAATTCTAAAATTTTATTCAAAACTAAACCAAGGAACAACCTTAGTAATGTGATTGTTGAAGTTGTTTTACAGATATGGAAAATGTTAGAACAAAAAACTAAAATGTATTGTAACTGGAGAGTTCATAATTGTAAAGAATTCATATCGCCTATGCGATGTAATAAGTGTCTTATATTTGGTCATACCGATAAGTGGTGCAGAGGAGAACTGAATATATGTAGCAAGTGTTCATTGACGACATAACGAGAATAATTGCAATAACTCAGAAGTTAAGTGCATAAATTGCGTAAAAGTTAAAAAAGATGCACAACAAACGGGACAAAGGGCAACGGACTTCAATTGTCCTTACCTTAAAAATGCGAAGGAATGCCTCAAGAAAGAAACTAATTATGTATTATGAACAGGCAAATAATCTTAAAATCGTTCAGCAAAACCTACAAAAATCTAGAGTCCATACACTAAATATTATCGAGGAAATAGTCACATATGGAATATATGTAGCTATGTTACAAGAGCAGTATATATTTAAAGATAAGTTTACAAACATGGAAAGAGATTGGGATGTATTTTATAATAATACTAGAGGTATAATGCTGATAGTAACATTTTGTCATAAAAGAATAAATAGTATTATGCTCAACCAATCGAGAGATAGTAACGATTACTATTTATACCTATGCTAAAGAAGTTAATATAACGAACATTTATTGCCCACCAAGCAATAAATTAGAAGAAAGTGTCAACAAATTGAATAAAATGATTAATAATGTGATGTGTGATGGTTTATGAACATAAGAGCGATGCTGGCCCACAACCACCCCTCCCCCCCGCATAACCAGGGTAGAGACTTAGAAGACACGTGTCACAAGGCAGATGATGGATCGCAGTTACACGTGTATTGCTGCGCGTCCTGCTGCGTAGGCCTTCTGGCCACCCCCCCTTCACCACCCTTCGACTCTAGCCAGCCTGTGAGATCTGTGGAGCGCAGAGGTTTCACGGGATATCACCAAATAATCATGTGTATTTCACCTGAATTCAGAAAACACGCACCACGGAAGAAATAGCTGACGAGTTGGATATTGGTGCCGAGAACACCCCCCCTCCCCCCTTAGCTAACCACAGGACAATGTGGAAATGCACTGAGAAGAAATAGCTTACGAGAGTAAGCTAGGGGCTAGGCACTACCCCTGCCCCCCCAAACCCTTCAGGAACCCGGACACGTGTTTTGAAAGGCATTGTTCTGCGTCCTACCGCCTCACCCCCTCCCCCCACAAGGCGACACGTGCCGACAATTAAGCGTGGAGGCTGGCAAGCATAAAAACCCCTTTCCGAGAGAAGTGGGATCGTATTAAGTTCATTAGTACCGCACAGAGAGGTCAGGAAGTTGATTATTGCCGAGCCCAGAGTAGTCAGTCAGTCGGTCGAGAGGCCGGGAGATCGGACTCCCGGCCACAACAGTACCTCAGTACGTCAGTAGAGCAGCCCAGGGGAGACGACGACACCCAGCAGGTCTTTGCCAAAGGCCGCCCATCGCCGGAGCTCACCCTCCACAGCTGACATCATACCAGCAAGAGCTAGGTATACAATCACCGTCCAGAGAAGCCCCCCTGCACCACGAAGTCGTAAACAGTTAATACGAGTAGTCAAATTAGGTACCACACCTCTCAAGTGTTCATGAACGTAGTTCTTGTATTAACTCCATCCAGACAATATATTCGTCCTTCAAAATGAAACAGCATATGACTACATTATTGCAAACCCCTTAACCTTCAGGCATTATATAGTCTGTGCCACTAAACATTAACAAAAGACACTACGTACATTTTTGGATGTGTTAAATGAAAAGAATGCTAATTGGTTCATAGCTGGCGATTTTAATGCGAAGTCGCAACTATGGTTCTTTAAAAATAGAGATACACTTGGAGAACTCGAAGAAGATCTTATATTCAATAAGAACATTAATGCCCTCAATAGAGAAGGAGAGATATTCACTTACGATTCTATACATGGTGAGGAAAACATCGATATTACTTTGGCATCAGATGGTATTTTAGATCAGTGCGACAACTGGAAGGTTTCTACTAGTATTAGTGATCACAATTTGATAAGCTTTAGTTGGAAAATGAGAACTATAAGTCTCTTCAAGAATATGATAAAATTACATCATTTAGTGAAAGATTGGAATATGGCTAGAGAAAAAGTAAAAGTTGGATTAAATAATGAAAAAGAACAAATAAGGAGTACCAATATAAATACAACTATTTTAACAATTAATAGGATTATAACTGAATCGTGCACACAAAAGTTGAGAACCAATAGAAGGTACAATCAAAAGGCAAAACTTTGGTGGTGGAACGATGACCTCAGAAGAATGAAAATAACAGTTAAGAGTAAAAATAGAAAATATAGAAGGTGTTGCTTATGTAATGCTAAAACCTTATGCAAAGAAGATTATATAAGATAAAGAAGAGCTAATAAAAAGATGATAAAGAATAATATGATCCACAGTTGGGTTGATTTTGTAGTTTAAAGCAAGTAAAGAAAACATTTGGAATATTCCTGATAAACTTATAAGAAATAAAATTAAAATAAATGAAAAAATAGGTACTATAAATATTAATGGATGTTATAGAAATGGAATTTATGAAACTTATGTTAAGCTTCCTAATACCAGATAAAAGTACTGAAGAAGAAAGAACAACTGCAAGGATGGAGGATGTAAATGTAATGAGTAGTGAGATAAATATAACAGAATTGGAAGAAGAAGTTAGGAATAATGGCAGAAAAAAGCACCTGGATATGATAATATAACTATCGAGGTAATAATTGAGCTTTGGGATGAGATTAAAATGGAAATCCTAAGAATCTTGAATATGTGTATGATAAATGGTATTTTCCCAGAAGAATGGAAAAAAAGCTGTGGTTGTATTAATATATAAAGCGAACAACAAAAATAAAGAAAATCCTAGCTCTTGTATACCAATTTGCCTCCTCTCAGTAAAGGGAAAGTTATTTGAGAGAATAATTTCAAACAGGATTAGACCAGGAATCGAAAATATGTTAAATGTGAATCAATATGTATTCAGGAAAGGAAAATCAACCGAAAATGCTATTAGAAAGGTAATGGAAACAATTCGAGATATAGACATGACATATGTGATACTAATACTGATGGATATTAGCAACGCATTCTCGGCACTGGAATGGAATAGCATTATTAGGGAAGTTACTCAATTAGAGATCAATTATATGGAAAAAAAGGTGCTTCTTCATTATTTTAACGAACGAGAAATTGGTATTGCTAATAATTTAATAGATTATGAAAAGAGCATGAATAGGGGCTGCCCACAGGGTGTTGTGTTGGGGCCCACTATTTGGAATTAAGTTTTTAATACATATCTCAATTTAATGAAGAATACAAATACTGAACGTGTAGCTTTTGCTAATGATTGTATTATAATAATCGGTGGTAACAGTAGAAGAGATCTGGAAAATAATGCTAATGAGTAAATGAGGATATTACACGAGTGGGTAAATACTAAAGGTTAGAAAATTGCAACAGAGAAGACTATTGGAATCATTGTTGAAGGAAATTTGGATATGAAACCACCCGTTATAAAGTATAATAACAAAAGCATTTAAATTACAAAATACGTTAAATATCTGGGCATTATTATTGATAATAGATTAAACTTTACTCAGCATATTAAAACATTTACGGAGAAACTATAAACACTATGCAATAAAATCAAAAACAATATCTGAAAACATACTAAATATAGTACAAACTCTAGAAAAATTGTATATATAATTCATTATTTGTAATAATACACAATTACATACGGAATCAATTCAATAGATAATATATTAAATAATAAATTCATAGTAACAAGATTAAGATTTATATTATTAAGGATTCATGACATGGTTTCCACAACCTCCTTCGCTGCAATAATTATATTAAACAAGGAAATACCTATTGATCTTATTCTTGAGAACCGTAATATCATATATAATTTAAAAAATACAGATCTTCAAATTACAATCAATGGATAAAATTACACTGGATTCACTGAATTTAATACTAGATGGGTTAAGGTGGACGACAACGAAATAATAAGCATTAAAGAAATTAAAACATTGTCTACGTAAATGCAATTAGGAAATGGAATACTGAATAGAGCGAAATAGAGAGCAGTATAGGTGTACATAATTACATTAAAAATATTATAGAGTGGTACGATAGTAAAACCAATTTAAACAAAGTGATGAAGGATATTATTAGTAGTCACTGCCAGACTAAAAGTTATTTTAAGAAGATAAATAAAATTAATAATGACATATGTGAATGTGGGGAAGATACACAAGATGTATATCATGTACTATATAATTTCATAATATTCAAGGAAGTAAGGAGAGAATTAAGAATAACTAAGTAAACATGGGGAATACTGTCCTTTAATAAAACACACCATTATGATACCAAAATTAGAAACATATTGAAAGATTTGTAAGCCAAATATACAGAATTATTAAAACTTTTAATGAGGACCTTATTGATTAGGATGTAAATGGGGAACAGGAGAAGTAGCTGATTGCTGCTTCAGGCGAGGCCAGTGGGGCGCCTAGGAAACTAGGCAAGGGCCCCGGCAGCGCCACGCTTGCTGACAAGCCTGGAGCAGAACAGCGAAAACCCTGTTTTGTGGAGGGGTACTAGAAAACACATATATCTGTATAAGTTAGAAGCAGCTCACGGATACTAGATAACTGGAGAGTAAGAAGAAGAACAGGAAGTAGATGGTCGTATGATGTTTTATAGATCTTTGGTTTGGTTGTGTAACTTATATTTTCGACTATTAATATTTTATACTAACTATTTTTATATATTTTATATTTTTTTATATTTTAAGAAGAACTACTAGTTACATTGGATGATGAGTCTAGCCATTGAACGATGAGTATAGTAAAGGATGAACAGGTAGTTATGTTGAAGAAGACGAAGAAGAAAATGAGAACAGATCAAGAAGAAGAAGAGGATGATAAAGGAACTGTTAATAGAAGAAGAGATTGATGATTTGAAGAAGAAAATGAAGAAGAGATCATGGAGGATGGTGAAGAATAAGATGATGGAGTAGGTACTGTAGAATAAAAAGTAGAAGAAGAAGTATAGATGAAGTAGTAAATGAAGAATAAGTAGATGGTAATGATGAAGAAGATGGCGATGATGAAGAAGATGTAGATTAATAGAATAGAAGAAGGGAAGAAGAAGATTAAGAAGGGAAACAGTAGTGAAGAAGAAGGAAAAGAAGAGAAGAAGACTTGCAAAACTAGAGGAAATTAGAATCCAATGTTATCTATGTGATGATAATTGATTTTATGTTGCTTGGCAATTTATATATTTTAATTGTAAAAGTTCAAACCAAATTGAATGGTATGAAAAAAAATTTATTTTTTTCATGTTTTATGAATTTGATGTAAATTTTGAATTATATGTATATTTTTTGCGGGAGGGAGCACGGGTGTCAAGTGACAGCCTCCCCGTGGCCCCCGTGGACTGGTTTACCTGACTTATTGTCACTGCTCCCTCCCGTGGAGATTCCCAAGTGCAAAGTATTTAACAATTTTAATTGTTTTTAATTGTTAACTTATAAATATTTTCAATGCTGATTTTCAGGAAATTTTTTTATTATGCATTGACGTGGGCTTGTCTAGGCCCCACAGTTGAGCGCCAAATTAACTTGACACTACGCCACTGTGGAAGACAGGGTGGTGTGTAGGGTCGTAGTTAATGCCTCCAAGCACAGACTATAATGTGCCTTGAAGGTTGAGGGTATTGCAATAAAGTAGTCTTTTGCTGTTTCATTTTGAAGGACGAATATATTGTCTCTTATTCAACACAAACAACATACAGCAGCACTTCCGAGGTGTGGTACCTAATTTGACTACTCGTATTAATTGTGTACGACTTCGTGGTGTAGGGGGCTTCTCTGGACGGCATACTGTATACTTATCTCTGCTGGTATGATGTCCGCTGTGGTTGAGCTCCGTCGAAGTGGGCGGCCTTTGGCAAAGGCCTGCTGGGTGTCGTCGTCTCCCCTGGACTGCTCTACTGATGTACTGACGTACTGAGGTACTGTTGTGGCCGGGAGTCCGACTCCCGGCCTCTCGACTGACTGACTGCCTCTCCGCGCAGGACTCTAGAACGGCCTGATTCCTCGAACTAACGTCTCTGGGCGGTAATAATTGACCACCCCTCTTCTCTCGTAAAGGGCTTTTTATGCTTGCCAGCCTCCCCTCTTAAGTGTCGCACGTGTCTATTGTTGTGGGAGGGGGGGGTGAGGTGGTAGAAAGCAGAACAATGCCTTTCAAAACACGTGCCCTGGTTCCTGAAGGTTTTTGGATGACAAGGGGGGGGGGGAGGCGGTACCTTGCTTACTCTCGTCAGCTATTCCTTCGCGGTGTGTGTTTTCTGAATTTAGGCGAACTGTGTTTCTCTATCTCGTAAAACCTCCGCGCTCAACAAATCTCACGGGCTTGCAAGGGCGTAGGGGGGAGGGAGGGTTGTAGGGAGGCCTAAGCAGCAGGACACGTGTAACTGCGATATACCACCTGCCTCGTGACACATGTCAACTGGGGTGGCGCTCGCAAAGAGGGTCAGCGAGGCTTCTATTCCAAAAGGCGTCACACGTCAGCATGTAATAAAATATAATTTAATGCTATTTGCCACGGTCCCTTGGCAGTGTGGTCTCAAGCTAATATTTTATGTAAACTTAATTTGTGAATTTATGAAAAATTAACATAATTAAATTTGCTTGAGAATGATAAGTCCCGGAGGGCCTGGAGGCTATGAGGGATCTGATACATTTCTATATATATGTCTATCAGTTTTGCCATTGGAGTACGTGCTGTGCCACATGACTGAACGTCTTATCACTTCATTTTCCTTCCCTGTTCTACTCATTCACCCAATGTGGGTCTTTCAGGTGCGTCCTTCTTTGCGTATTATTCTCCTCTCTATGTTATATAACACTATATTAGGAAGAGAAGGAGTGATATATATATATCGTAAGTTATGTGGCCCCGTATACGATGAAACCACATCAAAATATAAACGATTACAGAGCTGTATTGTTTCGAGCAGAAATTCTCCCAGAAAACATGGAGAACTTCTTTACATTGTAACTTATTTTTAGTGCTGGCGCACATGTGAGATTAAACTGTAAGTGGCGAGAAATGACGAATACTTTAAGAAATTGTTCGAAAACTGACCATATCTTATTAAATACTTAATTGGGAAAGCACTACTATATAGGCTTTTAGGGAAATTTGAGAACTTTTGAAAACTCTCTTATTTAGAATAATTGTCTAGTATATTTTATTTTAGTCTTATAAGCAAACTTTGGAGTGGGGTGGAATATATTTACTACCTTTATTGTTTATAAGACAATATTTATTTTTAAATGTGGTTATATTATAAAATACTAATGAAAATAAAATGTAAGTAGTGCTTCAAAATTGCTCACTTTACCGTGAAAGCTTACAGTGAAGTTTTAACCGATACGTCCTTAGTAGATTTCTATATCTGTTTAGAAAATAGTGAAATGATTTCTGAAATCCTCAACTTCATATAGAAGCATTTCTATAGTTGCAGTCAGACGTGTGGTAAATTGTATATGCTAAACAGAATGTAAAAAAAAAGCATCCACAACGCACAGTATGTGACTCAGGGCAAAGAAATTAGTATTTTATAACACGGAATCCATGTTTATAAATGCGCGGTTTAGCCGTTATGGAACGACTAATATAGGTACAAATTGCTAGTGGGTTCACAAAGATGCGCAATCCAACAGTGGTTTCATTAAGCCGCTTCTATTGTCAAACAGACTACACGGACCGCGACACCACATGTTGCTGAGGGGTGTTCTGTCTACGCTACTGTGGGTTTATCAGGTGAATTGATGGAGATTCTGCACACTTACACAGAAATCTGCGTAATAATGTGGATTCCTCGTTGTTCGAATTGATGGACTGGCGGAAGGGCTTGCTCTATGGCCGTTACGCTTCCCAGATAACGTTTTGTTTGATGCACTGTGAAGAAAATTGTTCACGAGGATCCAGTAACATTTAAGGAAGACGATAGCGCACGAATAAATACTTAGCTAAAAAAACCAGTCACTTTTGGAAAATTTGCGCCGATCTCTGCACCGCTGATGCACGTTTCGTAATGAAGTTGGATGTCAACAATTCGAACCACTTCCGTAATCCAAATGTTACAAGTTTTTTTGGGTTCGTGGAATGACATTTCTGGTAAAAGATTTAGCTCGCATGACGCTTTATGCCCAAGACGCTTTAATATGTTGACGTCCCAAAGTAATAATTTAAAGCCCCATAGAGACCAAACCACGCATTTTCGGACTTTGTTTCCCATAGTTAAGCTGTTCATTCCGTTGTTTCGTATAACATACTGCACGTCTCTGGTGTTATTTTTTAAATTTATTCTGAGTATGTGAAAAATTTTGATTACAGTTTATAAGTTCACTGAAATTAAATATACTTTCAAAAGCACGAGTCGACAGGCAAACATTTTTGTCAGCCGTCTCCATGCACAGCAACACTGGGATTAAATGCTATGTTTGTTGCCTGGAGTCTACGTTAAAATAATATTATTGTGGAATATAAATTAATTTTTGTCGCCCTAATTGTTTTTACACATTTCTACTGACTGGGGTCGACGTAGATAATAAATAAAAATTAATTTACATTCGGGAACTGCACAAACCTACCTGTATTCCGTAGTACGTGTAAATAGAAAATTGCTCTCTGAATGTTGACTCCTAGGCAACAATATTTTTAATGTTTTCAAAGACATTTTCTTGCCAAAACTTGTTCTGTAGAGACGTGGTGAACTATTTATTAGAACGGATGGTGCATTCAAATCCATTCGGATGAACACGAATTTGCTTGTGTGCCTTACCCGGTTCTTGAACTCGGCACCCCACGCGCATTGAGCCACAGAACTGACAAGTGCGACAACGAAGTGGCTGCATCTTCAATACTGAGATCACTCAGCTTCGATTCAGTCGTTAAAAGCTATTTTGAAAATGAAGATATTAAGAAAAAATATGAACATTATATAAAAATATATAATGTATAATTAATGTATAAAAAAATGCAATTATTAATATGTTCACATGCACTGGAAAAGCTTGCAATAAATTATAGAAGTAATTTCTAGCTCTTCCTTCTTGCTACAGCAAAACGAATGAGAACGAAGGATTTCATGCAAGAATAACACATCTCAGACAACAAACGTTTGCGCTTAGCCTGAATTCGAGATTAGAAGCCTGGAACTTTATGATTGAAGCTAAGCGTGTTCTGTAACATACATGCATGATATTTATGCAGAAATCGCATTTAAAAGAATATTTCTGTAAATGTTTTCCCTATTTTCCTGAGTCTGTTATAATGGACGTGAAATATATATTTCACAACGTACATCTGCTCCGCCTTGAGAAAAATGTCACGTTTTTATTTGATATTTTTGTTTTGAGCGCTATAAACACTGCCTGTTTAACAATGTTTTCATACCTGACACATCTTCTCACGAGTATTCAAACAGAAAAATATAATTCAATTTCTCTTCATTTGCGTGTTCTTAAGATACTTATGTCAGTTCGACGGTATAAACTCAACACTCTCTGCGTAGCTTTAACCGATTAACATGCACGTTAAATTTTTGATGTAAGTTGTTACAAAAGAGAATATTTATAGTGTGATAAGTAACTACACATTTTTTATAACAACTGTCACTGTTGACCAATGGAAAGGGTTTCAGTAGATCCATCACACATGAAGCAACCAATCATAAAAGAGTTGTCATGTCAACAGCAACAATTAGCACTAACCAAAAAAATACGCTTGTTTCATTGGTGCTAGCTTCTTACAGTGTACAGCACCGATTATCATTTTACCTATTCTGCAACATGTCAGACGTACCCAGTATACTTGGGATGATATGTTATATGGAACTGTGAAGTTTGTTTACCATACATTCATAAATGTTCAATGTGACAACCACGAGCCACCCGGTCCACATCTACGCGATAATCAAACCCGTTCCACACTCTTGTCAGCATGCCCGGTGTTACGGTTTGGATGGCTTCCATAATTCTCGTTTTGAGGTCGTCAATGTTAGCCAGCAATAGTGGAAGAAACACTTCATCCTTTATGTACTCCCATAGAAAAAAATCGCACGGGGTAAGAGCCGGGCTTCTTGGGGGCCAGTGATGAAGAGCCTGGTCACCAGCTGCTCCTCGACCAATCCAGCGTTGCAGCAACGTCTCGTTCAGGTATCCGCGAACAGCTAGGTGCCAATGGGGTGGCGCACTATAAAGGAAACATCAGACCGTCCCCTTCACATTGACGTTGCATAATGCGAGCTCACTACCCCCTCACCACCTCAAACCGAGAGTTACGAACGCCATCCAAATCGTAACACCGGACATGCTGACAAGAGCGTGGAACGAGTTTGATTATCGCGTAGATGTGGTTCGGGCCGGCTCATGTTGGTCACATTGAACATTTATGAATCTGTGGTAAAAAAACTTCATGGTTCCACGGTTCATTTGATTGGTCAATCAAGGTTGTCGGTTTTTTTGGTTTTGATATTATAGACCTTAAAATTTGGGGTATTCTTTTATACACACTCAGTACATTCAATATAAACTGATATTTCAACACACCTTCCAATCATTTGATTCTGAGTTTCATCTGCCCTCAAATGAACCACACTTAAAAATACTATCCAGAAAGCAATTTTATAAATAGTGTATGTACGTTTACAGTGATGAATAAAAACTTTACGCATCGTATAAAAATATATTTCCACACAAATATTAACTTAATATTTGTGTCATATTAAAAAAACTTTTAAAGCATTTTCAAAATTTTCTTTTGAAAATCACACAACCACATTTTATAAACTTTGGAAGCGTACAGTATGTACGAGAGCAGGAACAAGAATTACGTCAGCAGCACCAAACAAAAATGTTTTCTTCAAGCAAATGTTACCTTTATAATTTATGAGCCTATTTTCCTCTACGTATACATACATTTTTCGGATAACATATCCAAAGTCTTAGATAGTAGGGAGACTTATATTATAATACGTTTCTAAGCAGAAGAAATATTATACCATATTTTATGTTAATTGGTTGAGTATAACATTTAACTGCAACAATGGTTTTTGCCAGCAGTACCATCCAAAACGCCCGACGGTTGAATATAATACGTAATGAATTTAGCGTACAGAAAAGGAAATTCAATACCACAAGTTTGGATTAAATGGGTTAAATAGTACCAGAGTTACTGCGTCGTTAGTAAGGACCATAGGTTTAAGTGCACCGATTTGGGCAAACTATTGTACTTGGGTTAAAAAAAATTTAAGGAGCACGCAAACATGAATATAATCTCGTAAGCAAAAGTTTCCTTCCACTTTACTAAACGTGATATAAGAATTACAGCACAGAATTAACGAATACAAAGTGTTTCCAGATTTCACATTATACAATAGTAATTGTTCCTATGATATCAACCACTTTTGACATCTATGAAGGTCTGGGTGTCACATTCTGTGCCAAAACTCTTTTCTTGTTGGCTTATCAGCAACTTAATTTAAAGCCGTCTGCCGAGGTTCATAACTCAAGACTAAAATCCTGCTAAGTCTTCCCCTTCCCCCTCTTCATACACTTTTAATAATACATTAAGTTGGAAATTGGCGAAAGTTCGAAACTGCTGTGAACGGACTGCGCCAAGGAGTTCGTTGGACGAGGAGAAGTTACGATGCTGAGCTCAGCACGCGAACGAAGTGCGACTTCAGCTTCATGAGTCCCGAGTCCAGGAGGAGAGACTTCCTCTGGAGTTCAACAGACGTGGCCTTACTTAATTAAGTAATTGAAATATAACTGCGAAACTGCATGGCAGACTATCGCTGGCATTTCCTACGAAACTGTACAAATTACTCTTATTTCTCATGACACTCACTTAGAATAACAATAATTTTTCAATAAACGTATATAAAACAAACTTAAGAACTATCCTAGTATGCTTCTTGTAGGCACACTACCATTTTCTTGAACGAACAAAATGTCCTATGTTACGCCAACAGATTGTTAATAGTGGAGTAATTTGTAATCTGAGCCGTCAGAAAAAACTGTTAAGCTATTAATGTAAATGTAACATTAAGTAATTTTGTAAGAACGTTACCTCCTTACTCTACTCGTAACATTAAACTGGTATTTATGTTGCAGCAAAAAAAAAATGTTATGTTGAATTGATATTAGCATTTCTGTTCGAAATTTTCTTATATTTTCTTTGCTTTAGAAATCAATGCGATGTAAAATAAATTAAGTACATTTTTTTTGTCGCAAAATAAATATTACCAACGAAGAAATGAAGTAACGTCCCTGAGGGGAGTCGAACCCACACGTTGCGGGCTTTACGTTCCTCACTTTACGCTTCCTAACGTCCTACGACCCGCTCTGCTTTAATGTATTTGACCATGTTTCATATTGCTTGTAATCAGTATAATGTAATCAAAAAATGCAGTTATCTTTCCTTACATGGAAACACTTTATGCTCTAGAAATAAATGAATATTTGACACACGTAAATAGTTTTGCAAGGCTTGAGAGCTGGTATAAGCTACATTTAGGTCTCATACTACGCTTCAAAATTTAAATAAATTGGTTTCATTATACGACTTTATTGCTTTTCACTAGTATTTGCCATTTCACCTCACCAAGGAAGTGTAAACTTGTGTTGGGTGGACATTACTTTAATGTCATAGCAGCACAAATTATTTTGTCCTTCATGTTTTTTTTGCTTAATACAACAGTTGGTTGCGGCAAAATTCGTTAAAGGCTTTATTAACATTAACTCTTTAACAGTATATTTGCATACAAATAATATATAACATTGTAAAAGCTTAAAATTGCTAAAAATGCCACAACATTAGTAATTTTACTACAATATGAACATTCAAAGAACTGCCACAATAGTATTTTTTTTGTTTCAACAACATAAGACTTTTTTTTTGTGTTAAATATTGCATATGAGATTTGATGTCCTTTGCTAGGCGTAGCCTATTTGCGAAATCTGCCACAGTTTTGGATCACTGAGACATAACGTACTTGTGATTGCGTTACCCTAATCAGATATTTCACCTACAGTGTTTTTCATAGTATCTTTACACTTTTGAATGAAACTTTTTTAAAATCACGCTATGCGTATTGTTTTTTTGTTGTTTTATTTTTAAAAAATGCGATATCGATATACAAATGTTTTTTACTTATGTTAACAATTAGGTGCTACAGTCGTGAAATGAAAATTTTTGTGCATTTAGACTGTAAATTGCAATATTTATTTCATAGTCAATACACACATTAAAAGCTGAAAGAAAGGAAGCAGGTTGGTAAAAGGTAGTAAGAAATAATTCATATGTACAGTGTTATTGAATTGAGCTGTGTTACGTTATTTGTAAAACAAAGACTTCGTGCCGACGTTTGTACGTTCTTAGGAAAACCTAAATTGTTTGGTATCAAAGTATTTACTTTTTGATTTCTTGTCCAGTGCAGAACTAAGTGCGTTGTTTTTTTCCTTTGATATTTTTAGACTTATGTGCGTTTTGATTATGCGTGGTTGTCAGTCGTTCGAAAGTAGAACTTAAGTAGGGCTTAAGGTAATACGAAGGTTACCATGATTGACTGTAACCGAATATTAAATTTCTCAATTCGGCAATTTCAAGTTGGTTGAGACGCCGACTTGGGACCGAGATGTTTGACTGCGGGGTAGCTATTAACCCTGATTCTGCTCCTTGCAAACGAGTAAGTATTGACTCTCGGGTTCCGCTGTATTTGCGTTGCGATCAGCTGCTGAGCAAACAGCTAGCTCTCTCTCTCTCCCCTCTCCCCCCTCTGTCGCACTCTCCCGCGGGGGAGATAAAACGCCAACCTTAATGAGACGAACCTTGCTCTCGCAGCAGAACGTGCGGGATACGTTTGCACAGCGATCAACCCTCCCCTCTTTCCCCTTCGAAGACTCACTCGAAGCGAGGGAACGTCGCAATTACTGTTCAGTCGAATGGAGGCACGGCGCTTTTTTTTTTGTTGATGAGTGTAAGCGTGGCATGTTCCTCGCAGGTGGATACCAAATGAAAAGGAAATGCAGAGGAAAGAAATTCTAGCAAGTATAGTGAAATGCTTTCGCTTTTAGAAATAAAAATAAGAGAATCTCAGAGAAACCGCAGTCTACTCGGCTCAATAAAATGCAAAGGTACATTCTCCCCCACAAACTCTGTACAGTACGAACAGAAAATATGACAGCTATAGATGTGTGCAAATATTACTGCTTGAGAATTTTCCATTTTCCTATTAACTATCTTCAATTCACGTGGCATATTGTATACTAGATATTTGTAAAGTTGACAGTTTTAAAAATATTGTATTAATAGCTAAACCACCCCGGAGTTGCCCGGGTTTAAGAGAGCATTGGGAGTCACACGACCATGTTTTAGAGGTTTCGGGGTCAACGGAAGTTCAGAGACAGTTTGCCTCATGTGAGTGGTTTTGGGCCCAAATATAGGAGAGGGGAGTGGTGGAGTCAACTTGATCTTACACAGTATTTTATGAAGGGTACTGAAGGGCATACCTATCAAATTTGGTTCAGATCCGTTGAACGGCGTAGAATTGACACTACACGACCCAATTTGAGGAGTTTTGGGGGTTTCGGGCCACTATGAAGGGTAGGAGCTAATTTACTTTGAGTACTAAATGGTACCCCTGCCAAATTTGGTCCAATTCGCTGAACAGTGTAAAATCGAGATACACGAACCCAATTTTAGGAGTTTGTGGGGGGGGGGGAGAATTGGACAGTTGATAGAGGAGGGGAGGGCGGAGCCCATTTTGGACTACACAGTATTTTAATTTGGCTACTGAAGGGCGTTCTTACCAAATTTTTTCTGAACCATCAAACGGTGCAGAATTTTATAGTGAACAAACACACATCCGTACGCACGTACATACAAAATTTGATTTATATACACATGTAAATATACGATATTTCTATAGAATTGCATTCATTCGTTATTTATATTAGGTTGGAGTGTTGCTCTCGTCTTCATAAAGATCTTAAAATGTACAGGAATGCTCACAGGATAATTTCAACACAATAGGTGACTTAACAAACATAAACTGACACAATTGTTTGTACTGAGGCAAGAGGAAAATCTAATTATATTATTACACCCTAAAATATACTGCAGTATGGGAGGACAAAATTTAACAGTTGCTTTTAATGTTGCCTGCTAAAGAAGTAAATTAGTAACGTTCTCGAATAACAACAAATTAATGATTTTTTCTCCGAAAATGATGACATATTATGGTAGACAACGTTAGTGATGTTTAAATCGTGACTGGTTTTCTAACTATCTTCAAAGAGGAATATGAACAACTTTTGAACGCTGATGAAAACTTGGCCAACGAGGTGATTGTTCCCAGTGTTGAAAAAACTCGCTGTCCTTCCCAATCGACAAGCGCGTGTTTTCCTATCTGACTGAAGAATGGCTGTGGTTAAATGAGGTGAGCTTGGAAACATGGGGAAACTCAGGCTTCTGTGATGGCATTAAGAACCTCAGCGATGATGGACTAAGAAATATTGTGCCCCAATCTTTAACTACCTGTTTCGAACGCCCAGGGAAATGGAAACTTTAGTCAGTTACGTCTCTCCCTTCTTCAGGCACTGGCTGCCCTACCTTACGGACAAGCCTGTGATTCCTGACATCCTGAGAAACAGGTGAGATGAGATGAGATGTGTGTGCTGCGGCGGAGAAATACAGGACGTTTATTAATAATTGCACATATTTTGAGGAATGCAAGAAAGTGTCGAGACGAGTGTTTGGATTTAATGAAGACGTTGTCGGTAATGCATCATTACGCTACAAATAATTAAAGAGCAAGACATGAATACTGTAAGCAATAATTATTGCAAAGAACATGTAGCACAATCACTCAAAGCGAGTTGATGTCGAAACCTCAAGCGTAGTATCACAACGGTTGTTCACAGTGATGGCAGTTGACGTGGTCGCACGGCGGCGTGCAGTGCCGCTGTACTCGAGGCAGCGCACGTGGCCGTACTGAGGATTGTCGTCGTCGACTTGACTTTGCCACGTGGTTCTCGCAGCAGCGCGTTACTAACCCACACTTCCCTGGCGTTGTGCTATGGACAGACGAGGGCGCTGTTAACCCGCGAGTACATCTTCTACAGAAACAGTGCGTCTTGCGTTATATTTCATTTGTAGCATACGGATGCTTTCCCGACACCATGTTCCGTACGTCACTCTCGCCTTGACACCCTCTTGCATTCCCCAAAATATATGCACTCACTTCAGAGAGTACTGTATATACAAGTGATGCAACTGCTTACTTACAGTTTATTCGCGGTTTCTTCACACTTTATGAATCAAACCTTCGAAAAACCATCCGATACATTACGTGTATAGTAGTTTTCTTATATATGTAATGTATGACAATTATTTTACACACGTGATAACATAAAAGTAACTTATTTTTCGTTAAATTTAATATTTACTCATATTTTAACTATGAATTATTGCATTTAATTTATAAGTAATGCGAATAAAGACAAAGAGAAAACAGCTGTGTTGGTAATTAATGCCTAGTCAGAAATAGTACTTATGCGAAACGTTATTACATCGAGTGTGAACGAATGAGATATGTTTGTCCTGTTGTGTAATTTTATATGCTTTGTATGTATGAGGTGGATGAATATTCTGGAAGTAGAACTTCAGTAGGACTTCAGGAATGTTGTAAATAGCCGTTAATGGAGTAAACCTACCTACCCTCTATGACTGCGCCATTGAAAACACTCGTATGAAAAAACGTTTCAACTTCCAAACGCTTGTTCGTAACTTAAGACGCACATTTCCAGCCAGCCGCCTGTTTGACGTAGTTCGGCGTTCCCGGTATGTTGGGGGCCGCGGTGGTGCAGTGGTCTGACTACTCGCCTCCCACTTAGGCGGAAAGGGTTCGATTCCCCCGCTGGGTCGCTCCCGGATTTCAGCAAGCGGAAATCGTGTCGGGCGATGTCGCTTGTCAGGGGGTATTTTCGGGAATCTCCCGTTTCTTCCACACCTTCATCGGCTCTCAAGACCTCGATGTTAAGAAGCTTCACTCGCTCAGTCATCCGATGTGTTGAGGTTGCCACCGAAAATTATCACGTCGCTCGTCCGTGGATGGCGCTCTGTCGGGTGAACAGCTCTGCTGCATCGCAGCGCTGTGATGGATTGCCTGCGGCGTTCGGCGTTCCCCGCCGCTGTCACGCAGGATGAAGATTACCGCCGCGGGAGACAAATATCATTACCGCCCTCCAAAACAAACCCGTCCATCCACACGCACGCGCGTGCGCACAGCGTCCCCAAACACGCCCTGGGCTAGCCCGCCTGAAAAACCGCCCGTGGGGACAAAGTGAGATCCAAGTCAATATTTGCCTCCGCTGTTAGATTTTTCGGACCCGACAGCAGAGTTTGTCAGCCCGACAAAATTAGCTGGGCGCTGGAGGGGGAGAAAAGCCTCTTTGCTTCCGGCGGCTGTGTGATTTTTGAATATGTACACTTCAGGCTTAATAATCCATCATGTACATCAGCGAATTACCCGTCGTATTAGTTCGGGTTAGATAATGAAGATTAATTCGGATTTTATTTTCAGAACAGGCAATAAATTAAAAACAGCCAACTCGTTAAGTGCAGTAATTAATTTTCATTTAAACGCGATGACATTTTCTTTGTAATACCATGCTGCCGCACAAGGAAGAAAAATTTACAAACCGTTCCAGCATGATACACAAACTATTTAAGTACAGTTACAATTGTAGCAAGCTCAAAAATTATCTTAAATATTTGATATAAAATTATTTGTAAAATACTCTTGTGTTAGTTATCTTATTCTTTAGTAATCCTTTGTTCAGGGTATCAGAAATATTTACTATAATAATGATGTCACAGTGCTGCTTTTTAAAAAGTGAAATTATTTCAATTAAATAGAATAAAATATATAGCCAAGCATGTTAAAAGTTTTAAATGAAAACATTGAAATCATTATTACTAATCAGTGTTATTCATTGCCTACATGTTCGAAAATTGTCGGATTGTCTTCAGATGGTCATTCTCACCTAGGAAATCACGCACCTCTTAAAAAAGGGCTATAATATTAACTGATATCGACTTATATTGAATTTTTTTTATTATTTATTGTAACTTGCAAAACGTGTGTGATTTTTTATAATAGCACGACTTGTATAATTACTGAAGGGGGGACTTAATGAAAGGTTTTCAATTCGAAAATTTTTTAAAGACATGAACTCTTCAACTTGGCAGGAAGGTTATCAGTGAAAATTTTTATTTCCATATTTTGAAACTAGACTAAGACTTAAATAACTAAGCGTGGCAATTATATAAATATTTAAATAAACATATATACACACATATTTACTGAGTGCTTCAGAGGGAAACGGATATAAGTTATGATGTGATAGTATGGACCATTCTGAAGGGAAAACATCAATAAACGTATGCTCTATTCGCGAAGGTGTCCGAGATACAGCTATGTGAAAGTGGCAGTAATGGGAACGGTACCGGCGATAGTTAATTAACAGATCAATACGTGTTGGGTTATATTGTGTAAATTCCCTTCACAATGCATGTTCCAAAATGCCACTGCCAACTGCAGCTCGTGTAGTCAGATGCTGAGTTGCTAATCGGAGCTGGTATCCACATTCTTCTTTAACGTCCGCACAAGCATTTAACACGCCAGAAAGCGATTCCTCCCTTGTTTACGCCTTGTGCCTGCAGACTTCCGTCTTCAACCAACACCACAAACGATAATCTAGTGGAGTGAGGTCGGGTGAGCGTGGTGGCCAAGTAACAGCACAGCTGCGACCGATCCAACGGGCAGGATAGGTTTCACTGAGATGCAGTACCACTGGAGGTGTGGAATGTGCAGAGGCTCCATTCTGTTGCACGTACATTACAGCCCTTGTCGTCAATGGAACGTCCTTCAAGTACTCCGGCAACAGATTCTGCAGGAAGTGCAGATACCGTTCTCCATGAAGACGGTTGTCTACAATAACTGGACCAATGAGTTGCTTGCCAATGATACCGCATTACACGTTCGCTGAGAAACGACGCCGTTATTGTCATACAGCTCTATATCAGACACCATTGCGAACTGAGCATATTAAAATTGATGTTTTCCCTGCAGATTGGTCCATATTATCACCACTTAATTTATGACTGTTTCCCCCTGAAACATAGCGTATGTTTATATGCATTACGTTTTTTAACAACACCGAACATCTCAGGCAGATTATTCCTTTACGAAAATATAAGTCGAATATCTGTGAACAACTTTTCTCTAAGCAATTATTAATGCAGCGATGTAACTCAAAAAATAGAGCTTTGAAGCTTTGAGACATTTTTCTAGTAAAAATATCAGAAAGTACGTGCGGTTAAGTAAGAAGTCGGTGAATAGTGATGTGTGAAACGGAGATCTTAGACTTCTGAATACGTGGTTGGTAATAACATCCCCCTTTTGTCTAAGTAAATGGGGGTTGCTGCCCTGTGTTTGCATGGAAATTTGAAACGATAGGTTGAAAATTATTTTTTAGGACAAATTAATTATGTCGTATGATTCCATTAAGTTTAAATTTTATCTTCATGCTAATATATTAACAGTTTTCTACTTCTTGAGTGCGTGAGTAGGTTGGAGTAGATCGCTTCTTCGACACTAATCGAATGTTGAAATAACCTTTTAGAATTGTAATGTAAACAATGCAGCATTTCAAGTTAACACATTAATATATTATAATATGTACGTCTTTCTATTACTAATTCCCTTTGTAACCAAACCTAATTAATCATTCAAATTAACTAAATGAAAGATTCAACTGAAGATTGATGAAACCTGCTCGAGATAAATTTCGATCTTGTAAAAATTTGAACTTCAGTGACTAGCAAAAAAGTAACTGCATTTGAAATTCTCATTAAGTATAATTCGACTTATGCTATTCCAAGAAGTTAGTCTTCAAAAACAAAAAAATTATTATTTCCTGATCACTTATTCGCTACACACCACGCCTAAGTACGCAGTTAAATGTCGGTAGTTATATACATGTTGTGACTGATGCAGTGGCAATAATATTTAACTGTATAAAGGCCTCAACCTTTCAGAAGCTTACGTCAGCTAATTCAGTTGGTTGTAGTCTGACTCGAAGCAGGTACGGACATGTCCACGTGGCAGCCCTAGGCGAGTGACATGGCGGATGGAGTCGAGAGAATCAGGCGGCTCTTAACATCGAGATCTCCATAGCTGACGAAGATGTGTTGAGGTGAGCATGGAACAGCGCCGGAATGCAAGGGTAGGGAAAACGGAAGATCCCCGAGAAAATCCGAATATCAGTGGCATCGTCCGGCACGATTCCCACGTGCGAAAATCTGGGAGCGACCCTGCCGGGAATCGAACCCGGTTCGCCTCGGCGGAACAGGGTGGATTGATACATTGCATTTAAAGCAAGTGGCATATGTGTACTGGAGATGAAAGAGCGGCAGAGAGGTCTTATGGTGATGCACAGTAAAATATTTTAAACATCTCAAGGTTACATCTGTTTATAACGAAGCATTGTGAAGGGCTATCCCAAGACTGCGATATGCTTGCATCACGTCTTTTCGTGAGAATATTTATGCTCAAGCTAGACTCCAACCCGCTACGTGCACGCTTGCAAACTTCCTTTGGCTATTGGCTGCGTGTATGTGTGAGAAGGCCCTTTCCACTAGACTGGGCCAATCAGAATGAAGTTACCCTGACCCTGAATGTCCACGAGAACCTGGCAGACACACAAGCGCGTGCGAGTTAAAACCATCCAACCGCGATATTGGTTCCGTACGTACGTTTTTTTGGAGTTCAACTAATCGTGGAATATTTTCGCGATAAACAGGCGTTCCAACAAACGGATTTAACTGCACGAGTCTATTTGAATTTTTCTCTCCTTCATTTTAGAAAACTGTTTAGGAAAGCACTAAAATTTTATTTCGAACAATTTTAGCAATTTTTTAAAATATATATTTAATTCTATAATAGTCTACTGTAGTAGATTATATATAACTGTGTTTAACCTTTACAGTGCAAAAATATTCGTAGGATATTTATTTATTTATATACGTGTATAATCGCAAACGCTGAATTTATAGAAAATATTTGACTAAGGAATCCCGTTAACGTCTCGTTGATAGCTGCGGTAACTTTGTACCACACTAAATTTCTTTTTCTCTTTTCCTCCTGCCACTTGGCAGAGGAGTAGACAACTGTAGTTCAGTGTTTTATACTTTAAATGTTATCGACGTACAAAAACAAGCAATGTTAAACCAACTAGAACTTTTCCTATTACTAGTGCTATGCTTGCGGAGTAGCCATGCGCGATTGAACCTTGTCGTGCTAATTTACACGGTGTTTAGCTAGTGTGCCCATTTTTGTGTTTTTCTAATGCCTGTGTCAATTACTGTGCTCCAGTACTTAGGAACATACATTTTTAACCTTCTGAGAGGCAAGCGTATGACATAAAAAAACTCATTTCTCACTTTCCACCAATTCACACGTTCAATGCATTTTTGATGTATTTGAAAACGTGGAACTAATTTTATTTATATGTCAACAGAATTTCAGTACCGATGAGAGTAAGAATTTACGTTAAAATTTTACGTAACTAAGGGTTTGCGGTTCCACTTAGATTGATTCAGAAAGTGTAAGCTGTCAACCTTCCGAAGAATTTTCCGCTACCAAATGGTTGCTTCCAAAAATGTTACGTTACTCGCCGTTCGTTCATTGCACAGCAAGACTTAAAATCGTTTAGTGGTTTAATATGAGAAAATATTTAGGGATTTAAATTGTATGCATTGTATGGATTGACAATTGCACATAAAAAACCATAGTATGTGACGAAATCGTGGTAAAATAAATTAAAGCTGCAAATTTTTTAAACCTCATGGTTTCTCTGTAACTGTAATATTGTATTTCGTTTCGTAACTGAAAAAAAATCCACATCACCTGAAGAAAGAAAGAGACGCAGTTGGTTATGAAGTAAATACGTGTTTGAACTTGCAGAGACACTTGGGGTACCAGGTTGGAGACGGCGGAGTAACGTCTGCATGGTGATCCATTCCGGCACTCTAGCTTTGTGACTAGGCTGTTCACGGTAATGGGGATAATTTTGGGACCCAAGTTACTCTTTCCTTTTAGTCATATTCTATCGTTTAACAACCTTTATAAATAAATAGAACCAAGCAAGTAATAAACACAGAGTGGATATTCCACCGCACTCGGAAGTTAACGTCTAGGGCTAAAAAAAATATATACAGCATGATTCTAAAATCATTGAACAAACATTGAGGGGTGGTAGAGCTCACTAAAACAAACAATTATTGTATAGGAATATATGGGCGTAAGTGACGCGTTGAGGCACAAACACAAAAATAACACATGAAATACAACACATTGTTTATTTACAACGTCGCCGCTAAATGCTATTTTACAGCAATGTTTATAATAATTGCTCGAAATTGCTACCACCGACAGTAATGCAAGCTTGGTAGCGTCGGTGCAGTGATTGGCGAACAGGTTCAAATACGCCGGGTATTTCACGCACGCCACCATTGTCAGCCAATCACGCCATATGTAGAGGTCGCCAAGCATGCGTGACTGTTGGTGGATGCATTTCCAGCAACTGTTTTAACATTTTATGTACCGAATCACTCGTTAAGTATGCTGCTAATGAAAATTTTATGTTTCCGTTAATGTGTTATGTTTTTGTGTTTGTGCCTCAACGCGTCACTTCCGCCCATATATTCCTTTACAATAGTTGTTTGTTTTAGTGAGCTCTACCACCCCTCAATGTCTGTCTCATGATTTTAGAATCATCCTGTATGTATTGCATATTATTCCATATGAGAGGGCTTTTAAGAGAGCTCACTTTACCGTGAACAGCATATAATAACATGACTGAAGTAAATGCAGTCTCATTCGGACCGGTATACGACCACGATGCAACCTCGGCCTTGAGTTGGCGCCACGCATGCGCGAGGTAGGGGTGAGGGTCCGCGGCGACTGGTATGCGTTTTTGGGAGTGGGTGAACATTTCCGGTGAATGTGTTTCACGTCTGTGGTGTGCTAGCTGTCTGACATCGACGCACCCAGTGTAACGGAGTCACCTGGCTCTAGTCACGTCGTCCTCTTACACGTACAGTGGGTGGTTGTGAAGTTGTACGCACTATCGTGTGAATATTTCATGTTCTGGTGGCGATTTGGGCCGCCTGTGGATAGCTCCAGTTTCCTTCGTCGCAATTGTTTCGTGTCAATCACTGTTACCGTGTCACTGTTCCTTTGTTTTCGTGTTTCGTGCTTGGCCGTCCCGTTTTTTCCCATTTGTTTCGTGTTCAATTCGTTTTTTACATGTTTCGTTTCTCAATTTGTTACATATACGTTTCTTTCTTCGCTTTGGTATCGTAGTTTTTTTTAACTATTGCAGAATTTTTTTAGGTGCAACCTGTGTTGAATCACAACGTTGTATTTGTTCTCGCCCGTCGATGGCTGGAGATATCCACCAATCACGAGGCTTGTCTCGTCCGGACCTGAATTTAGATTAGACACTTTTCTGCCTTTATTTCCCTATTTCTTCGTTGTTTGCTTTATTTAATGATTTTAATTCACTTAAATAATATATTTGTTGTTTGAGTCTGCAATGCCCACGAATGTGGTACACTTTGATTGTTTTCATTCTCTCTCATACTGTTAACAACACTTACACCTATGGTTTCACGAGGCTAAATACCCGTGAAACATACCAATACTTTCTTTTGTTTCTACCTTTTTATTATATTTTTTTTCCTTTATACAGAATTTCACACCTATGTTTGCATGGAGCCAAATACTAGTGAAAGCAACTACTCTACACGTTAATTATAATTAATTTTTTTCTTGTTTGTTGGCAATTTAATGACTAATTTTTTATTTTTAGTTTTATACTAGTTTTGCTGGGAAAATTGTCTAGTTTTGTATATTTTGGTTAAGTACTCAAATACTTGCGGTAGTAGGTGCATGAAAAAAAAAATTACGAATATAAAAGATATTGTGTTATTTTAGAGAAATATATAATTTTAATGAGATGAAGGTAAGGGCTGACTTATGAAATGCAAAGCTGATTTCTGAACTGGGGCGGCATTTCTCTTTGAAGGGAACAGGCAGTGGTGGAAGGCAGGAAGCAGTAAGTTGAGGCTTGTAGGAGAGGGATTAGGATCACTAACTATACGCATATGTGTGGTGGCGCCCTCAAAAAAAGAAAGTTTTCACATACAACATGTAGCATGATAAACATTTCTTTCTTTAATAAGAATTAACATTTTCAGCGGAGGTGGTGTTGGGTTTGATTCCAACGATGATATTTTCAGAGATATGTAATATTTTACCCTTGTCAAACAACATAGAACACTTCAAAATCTCTCTTAAAGACAAGACAAAGAACACTACACATTTCATATCATTTGTGTGAACAGATAAATCATAAAAGAAAATTTAACAACAAGCGAAATTACGTTGATATACACTCGACCATCAATTATTAATATAACGATTTTATTTTAAAGAAAATACTGATGCAGTAAATGAATTATTATTCCAGAAATTCCGGTTTAATTCAGTTGAGAAAAAATTCTAAATCAATAATATCCAAGTGAATGCTGTCGTCAAAAGATTAATGAACACTATCAGAGTTTACAAATCCAATTATTTTCTAGATCACCTTAATAAAACTGCTCAGGAATATAAAATAAATTATGTGGAAAAAAAGATTTTCTTTCACTTGCACGTTAATCACAAATAGTTTAAAATTTGGTAAAACTGGTTTTGCAAGGCTAAAGCTCCCAGTATCTATTCTGCTGGCTTCTGGTATTTTCCGACGAAACTTAATTAATGGCCCTTTAATGAAAAATTCTTGAAGAAATTTGGTGAAATTGCAAAGATAGGTTTTTTCCAAACAAACATCCAAAATTAAGCAAACGGTAAGCATTCTTTATTACGTATCCTTGAGATTTTTTTTACCCAACGCTCATTTACTAGGCTCGAAGTGGAGATGGCAGCAACTCAAATTCAGCACTAAAGTTGCTAAAAGCAAGCGTTTTGGGCCTCTTCTTTCCATGCCGCGCTTAACTAACACCGAGGCGCCTCTGTACAACTCACTAGCTTACCACGGGCAGCCATCACTAAATTAATATCAAGTTTTAGAACGAGCAAAAATATGAAGGACTACACTACATGGCTGTTGATTAGAGAGTGTCAGCGGTTCACACAGGGCTGCTATCACAACGGATGATATCTCTGATAAAATCATTTCCTGATATGAAACTTCCTTAAATTAAACAGTATCAAATTCATTGCTCACTAACAAGGCTGTGGTGATAACATAAATACTTCGTGCAAGGAGAAAATGGAATCAAAATTTCGTTTCCCAGATAACACAAGTCCATCTGAATGTAGAAATTAAGTAGGTCAACTGTGAAAATATATAAATACTGAAACCAAAACAAATAAAATATAATAGGAATTTTTAGGTGATGTCCTGAAAATACATTTATAGGTAATTGTTAGGGTAGAGGTGTTAATATTTACTTTTCAAAATTCTTAAAAATATTCCAGCTCAAAAATAAACTTACAAAATAAATAAACTTTAATTGCTAGTATCTCTTCATGGTATTATATACTTTTAATACCTCGTTTGTATCCATCTAGGGAATCAAGTTTTGTAGTTATTGGTTAATTGAAGGCATGGTAGGTTCATGTGTCAGTGACGGGGTTCTCAAACTCTGAGCCTATTTTGCAACGGATGATACAATTGAGATATGAATCATAAAAGCCAAGTACCAGTTTATATAATTCAATTTATTTCCATACCTCAAAGAAAATATCACCCCCTAACGTAAACTTATTGACTTAAGTAGTTAGAAATAGTAGATTCTGGAGCAGGGGCTTGGGGCAGGGGGACGAGAGGACGAGTGGATGACGTCATCCACTCGTCCTCTCATCCCTCGTCTCGCGCCCCTGCTCCATAACCTACTATTTCTAACTACTGACGTATAACGCACGGCCATGTACCCCGACACAAATACACACACATTATTAATTTTTTTGTAGGAACAAAGACAGTCTTTATAAAAGCAGAAATTTTTGCTAAGGACCGTTATAGGGGAATTTTTTTTTTACGACGCCCCGTTGTAACTGAACAAGTGTTGGTGACCATAAGTTAAGTCGTATGTGAAAGAATAGAGAATGTGGCAGCAGCAGTAAGTTACGGTGTGTCACGTTATTGCTACGCCATGGAACTAGGTACTAAGCTTGTGGCTAACACGCCGGACACTTGCTGTCAACGTTCGCAGTAAACGCAGAAAGAGAGACGAGGACCGTAAAAAAAACGTAAAGCAGAAACATACACAACAACAATTTTGAAGAGAGGTTTTTTCCCACACAGTGTAAAGAGAAGAAATGCGTTTACTACAAAATGCTCTCCATATAAAAGTTCTATATGTAAACTCATATTTTGTCTTTCCTGGAAAGCTAAGAAGTTTATCCTCAGACATCCTACTTGAGCTTCTATACGCCCGCCATTCAAAACATGTTATATGTAAGCAACGTTTGGAAATGAGACCATTCGAATGTCTTTTATAAATTACAGTAAAAATGTTGGGTGTACCAAAAGCATTAAAGAATTCTTTGGCTATACAAAACAGTTAGCTAAACATAAGATATTTCTTCGCTCGATAAACATTATCCAACGTTTGTAACTGTCAGTGCATACTTTAGCGGACTGGCCAATTTTCATGTCTCAAATGCGCAAACAGTTTTTGATACAAAAAAAAATTAAAGCAAATGCTTGCGGTGATCACACTCAAGGACACAATCGCTGTTACTCGTCATAGGAGGCCAGTTGGATGAAATGAAACACATACATATATACATTAAGCTGCTTTATATGTGTAACATCAAACTAACATAACTCATGTATAACTCATGTTATACGTTTGAAACATTCCTACACTGTGACTGAATGAAATATTACTTCGGTTATAGGTATATGTAGAGCTATGGCGTTGGTCGCAATACAACACAGATTTTGACTTATAACACGTAGACAAAAATTGTTTTTTCTGCAACGTTCAGCTAAATCATTCAGTGACACCTCTTCTATGTAACAGAGCACTCAGTCAATTACTTTCCTCTGCAAGAACTACTCTCAGATCACTTCCAACTCGGCAACTCAGTGAAACGATATGGCACCAGTAGGGACCAATAATAGCATTTTTATTGACGAAATGTATTTGAGGAAGGGACAGTATACTCTAGTAAAAATCAGCCTCAGTCCTTCAGTACACTGCAAAAAAGTTTTTTTTCCAGATAATAAGTTTTTTTACAGTGTAACTGACGTTTCCAAAAATACGTCTGCTGAACTATTCTAATGACAATGGAAAGCTATCGTAGTTAATTTTATACAGATCAAACATAAATTATGTTTGTGGCAAGCCTACTCCTACTTTTCATTGGTTCTTATATAAACAAATTTTTCTTTGCGGCAACAAATCATGCGTGGCAGCAAAGAAAGCGTTTTTAAAGTGCAGAGAGTATAATATACTGTTCACGAGTAACTGGGCCCTTTTAAAAACCTTCCTACAATATACATTTCATTTCATTTTATATCACTGTACCCTTACATAATGTTCGGAAACTTGGTGCCCACGCTCTAGATATAGTTTCTATGGACCAATAGTAACACAGTACGCTTATATTCGAAACGTATTTTTTTAACAAAAAATTGTGTTCAGATTTGCAGCTTACAATGCCTGGAGAACCAGGCGGCGCGATCATGCGTGTAGGACAAGTTGCATAGGAAGTGGAAGTAGGTGCGTGACGCTGCCCATGTGATAATTATATGTCGCGCACCTACGACCTATGCAACTTGTCCTACACGTATGATCGAACCGCCTTGTTTTGCAGGTGTTGCGCGCAGCAACTATGAACACAATTGTTTTATATAAAAATACGTTTTCGGATATGTGTATAGGGCCTTTGTGTTACCATTGGTTCAAAGAAACTTTGTCTGGATATTGCGCACTGAGTTTTCGAACAACCTGTATGAAATAAATATTACAACGAACTTGATCACTTTACTCATGCGTAACTGAAGTGAAGCTTTGAAATTGTCATGCTTTTAAATGTATTTCTGTTACACATATTCATGTTATTTTGTGTACAAAACAAAACAAAATGCATATACATTACCTTTATTGGTCATAAATTTATATATCACACTCGCAAAACAACATCAAGTCTAAAAACTCCTTCTGTTAATTCGCTGCTAACATAACTATAGACTGTTCACGGTAAAGTGGGCGCTTTTATAGTCCTAGTTATTTTTTCCTAGCAGCTATTTTTTTATCATTCCACCACATTTCGAAATAAATACTGGTACATAAGTAATAAAAACAGTGTATATATTTCATAAACACAGTTTCACCGGACTGGAAAGACAACGTCTAAGGCTACAATAAAATATATTTATTGACTATTATTCCAAATGAGAGGGCTTTAATAAGTGCTCACTTTACCATGAATAGCCTATATGAGCGAGCATGCGAGTGTGCACGGTAGCATGTATGCAGTTATAAGCAGTCATTTTTTTTTAAACATGGTTTCTAAATCACTTTACCTTCAACAATAAAAAGTAAAAAAACTAAAATACTTCTGCATATGCATTATTTCTGCAATTGGTTCACGTTCTTTAACACTCCTCGTAAAGAACCGGGAGGCAATAACCAACCGGCAACAAAATGCGGGCCCAATCGCTAGCTGTTACTCTGACAACGAGGAACCAACTAGCAGCTGATGTCCGTTTTAGTGTACAATGAAACGTGACGTCTATCTTAAATATTACTGGTTTCCCGAATTTTTCCTGTCTATATTCACCAGTCCCGCCCACGGGGGGAGAAATTTCGTATTTGAATCTTCCGGTGTTTGACAATTTCCCAGCGATGAAAACACAAAACGAAAATGGGGTAGAGTGCGCATGCGAGGTACACGGTAGCCACCAGCCGCGTTTGATCATTGGAGTGCTTTTCTGCCAAGAGGACTATACAAAATAACGTGGGTAGGATTTGAGGGTAGAACACTGTTTTCGTAATCAAGAGCGTTGAGATGATTACACTGTATGTACCTCTATAGTACATTTCCCGTTATTTACAAATTTTCGAAGCCCTACTAAAGAAAGCAAAGCTAACAGAGACTATCAAATTACACCGAAGGGACAATGCACTGCTGCCGTGTGCTCTCATTTTATTAATATTTTCCATAAGAACTATTTATTTACCAACACACCTATTTTCTTCCAGTTTCATTTATACTTATTTTTTAATAACATTTTATTATTTATATATAACATATAAAAAAAGTCCAACTTAACAGAAAATAAGATACTTTAATGCAACCGAAACCATAATAAATTGCGTAAATTTAAAAGTTTTGATTCAAAAAGTGTTAACAAATCGCGAATAATTTTTACTCTTATTTTATACAGCCACAATATATTCAATTATGTGAAAGTCTTTATTCATATAAAATGGTGGACATATAAAAAAATAGAAATGCAAACGAACACCACGTTCGTGATTGTCGGCAATGTTACATGACAGTTGCACTGGCTTCTGGGCGAGTCAAAATGGCGGACATGTGCAGAGGACGGAAATCTGTGTTCCTCTATCTTCAGTCTGTGTTTGAAACGCGAAGTAGCGAGGTGCCGACGAAAATTGATATTCCCGCGCAGATACCCGAACGGAAATTAGTTTCCCCGCGCAATTTAATTTTTAAATTTAATTCCTCCGCCTCCCCTTGCTCGCTCGTGCTGCAACACAGCACACCCGCTGGTTCTTACACTCAGGGTGATCAACACACCCGCTGGTTCTTATACTCGGGATGATCAGCTGCTGCTCATATTCGAGCCACAGCTCCGAGGAGACGGCAGTGGCGCGACGCGGGACGACGGCGTTATCTGGCAGCAACGGCCCCGCGACAAAACCGCAGACAAAACNCGTTACGCCGCCTGCGTCTCCCCCTTCATCCCCCCGGGGGCCGCGAGGGTGCAGTGGTCAGACCACTCGAATCTCACCTAGGTGGAGCGGGTTACAATTCCCGGCGGGGTCGCTCCCGGATTCTCGCACGTCGGACGATGCCGCTGGTCGACACGTTTCCTCAGGGATCTCTCCCGTTTTTTCTTGCATTCCAGCGCTGCTCCACACTCACTTCACTTCGCCGTTATCGGCTCTCCACTCACCCCACTCTCCCACCTGCCTTCGGCGGGAGGACCAGTCCCCCACACCGAAGTACAGACTTCTTAAGGGTACTGTATACCGACTGGCAGCTGCGAAATTTAAATATTAAATACCATGTTGAAGAATTTTCGCCTCATAACGTTAATTTAAAAGATAGGCGTTTCTAAAAAAATTTATTCTTTACGATTTTTTTAAAGAGAAGATCCTTACGAGCGTATGTTTTCAATAATGATAGACAATGTGTACTTTTTGTAAAACATAAATTTTAAAAATTCCTTATAAACAATCTACACATATTGTGAACTTATCTCCGCTCTAGGGAACTTATCCTGATAAATGCAAAGGCGGGGGAAACGGGATATAAACGACAAAAAAACCCGCCAACCAGCGGCATCGTCCGGGACGATTCCCACATGCGAAAAGCCGGGAGCGACCCCGCCGGGAATGTAACCCGGTCCGCCTAGGTGGGAGGAGTGTAGTTTGATCACTACACCACCGCGGCTCCTAAAGAGATATATACCTTATTACACGGGATGTGATACAATGGATTAAACTGCCTATGCCAGTTTGTAATATTCTCATATCGCTCATGGAAACAGTACATAATAGCTCTAAAATAGCTAACTTAAACAATTCTTGCTATTTTTTTAAAATATATATAATAGGATATAGGTAAAGATCAAGTATTTGCTAAATTATTTGTTACTATTCCTACAAAATTTGTCGCATTCCTATAACAATTATTGACTGAAATATGCGTATACACCGAGTCCCCTTGAGAATACTAATAAGAAACAGCTTCTTGTATGCGAACTCCAGCAAAGTGCCGTTCGCCAATCAGTGTCTGGGAACCTACTCGCCAGCCGGCAACCCAGCCACAAGCTACCTGACCTTTCGCAACCACGCAGTAGCCAATGAGATACGAAGTTCGTTCCCATAGCCTCGCGCAGTCAATCAGAGAATAAACCACAGCGCAATTTCACCTCTCTCTACTTATTATAGGTCGAGGCGGTAGAATCGAGAATATTCGAAAAATTGATTGACGTTTTGCGGTACAATAAACGTAAACTTTTTGGGTTGACCATATTAAAATTTCCACATGGGAGAATGAATATCGCATCAAAGCTTCCGAAATGATGATGAATGATTTTATGGTCCAAGTTAAGATTATAATTTGTGCAAACTTTTGTATCAAGTTATTTTGTCTATAAATATTATACATAAAATTAATTGCTAACTCGCTGCTTCATAACTTACATGTTTCATCCTCTGTCGACCCGTGATGATTCATACCCCTTAATCTACTTTTTTTTTGTAACTTGAATGCTTTTTTTTCTCTCTCGCCCATGATAACATTTCTTCTGCACTCCCTCGTCCAACATTAACTGTTGTGATACCGTATCTGCTTTTTATGATAATTAAGGAACAATTACGTCATATTAACGCTGCCCCTAGAGGATTCTCAAAGGACGCGATCGCTATATAATCACACTCAATGAAGCAAAGACGCGAACTGACAACGGTTCCAGTCAAGATCTTCCACCTCTTCCTTTCGACTCTACTGAAACATTTCTCTACAGAGTGGGGGTGGTTTTGGTAGTTTGAAACCCACCCTAATCAGCGTATCCCATCATCGTTAGCTTCCATGCATCACCTTTCAACATATAGCCTTAGGTCGGGCTTTACCTTATCGACTCGTTCAGAGGTTTATCTGATTGTCTTACTTGAATTATTAGCCAATCACAGGCTTGCATATGAGATAACTCTCCTGTCCGGGTGTCTGTGTGAGTATGTGTGTGAGTGTGTGCATATGTGTCCCCTTTTAAATTTTTGAACGCGTCAACCGAATTTCACCAAACGTGGTCCACATATAAAACTTATAAAGGACACATAACTTTTGTAGTTTTTGACCATGTCGGGTACTAATTTTTAAAATGGCGGCCATTAACACATTTTTGGTGATATGTAATATCTCAAGAAACAATCGATTTATTACAAACAAACTTTGTTAACTGGGAGAACATTGTGTAAGAATTTAATTTAGAGATGGATATTGTCGTTGGTCTGCCATTTTGTAAGATGGCCCCGATTAAAAAAATTTATATTTTACCTTATATCTCGGAAACTATTCAATCAATTCTCACCCAATTTAACAGGTAAGTAATACTGTTGCAGGTCATGTAAACGCAAGTGATTGAACTTGATTAGTTACTTATTTTTAAAATGGATGCCATACAAATATTTTTAGAGTATTTGGTATATCTGCCACACCATTTTACCAATTCCTACCAAATTTTGTAAACAGAAAATATTTATTAGAAGCATCACATAATCTAACAACAAACCTCTTTTGTCAGCCATTTCGTAAGATAGCACTATACGAATAAATAAAGCTATTATGCCATAACTCGGTAAATAATTAACCGACTCCTATCAAATTTGTCGAAGTAGTAGTACTGATGAAAATTATTGTAAGTGTTATTTTTAAGCATGTCAGACACTTATTTTCAAAATCGTGGCCATAAAGCTATTTTAGCTTAGAATGATTTATCACCGAAATATAAATTTGTATGCTGGCAGTAGACATTACAACTATCAACTGTATCTAAATTCAGCATCTTTAGTCAGTCATTTTGAAAGATAATGCGATGGGAATAAAACTATGTTTTATGTCATATCTCGGGAAATAATTGACCAACTCCTATAATATTTGGCAAACAAGCAGTGCTGAGGCATATGATGATGTTAAGTGGTATGTTTTATGCATTTCAGACACTTATTTATAAATGGCGGCCATATAGCAGGTTTTAGCTCAGGATGCTATATCTTCGAAACCGTGTAATCAATGCCAACTAAAATTGTATACTGACAGTAGATATTACAATTATTAACTATATGTACATAAACTATTTAGTCGCCATTTTGTAAGATAGCACTATGCGAGTAAATAAAGTTTTTTGCCATACCTCGGGAAACAATTGACAGATTCATTCAAAATTTGGCAAACAAATAGTACTGAAACATGTGATGTAAACTGGTGTGTTTTTATGTAGATCAGGAACTTACTGTATTTTCAACATGATGGCTACATAAACATTCTAGAATAGTGTATATTGCATAAGAAACAAATTACAACTTAACTTCTTATGCTGGCCGTACCTATAACAACCATAACATTTGTGAATGCAATTTCTCTGCCATTTAGTAAAATATCCCTACCAATAAAAAATAATGATTTTATCTCTTTTTGATAATGATTTTAGCTTAGAATGCTTTATCGTCGAAACTTAGTAACCAATTCTAACATAAATTTTTATGCTGGCAGGAGACATTACAACTATCAACTGTATCTAAATGGAGCATCTTTAGTCAGTCATTTTGAAAGATAATGCGATGGAAAACAATCAACCCATATTTACAATATTTTCCGAAGATGTAGTGAGGTAGGCCATAATATTATATGTATAAAAAAAAAGGGATATACTTATCTTCAGAATGGCAGATATAAAATCATTTTAGTTTTTTGGGCGATATCTCCGAAACTATGTAATATTTTTTACAGTAACTCTTTATATGGGTAGTATAGAATCATCGAAATTGCTACTACATTACTTTTGTCCTCCATTTATGAATGTCGCGACATAAAAATTATGGAGGTTTTATGTCGTATCTCGACGACCAATCAACCGATTCTTACAAAATGTTACACTGGAACATTTCAGATAAATTTGTTCTGAATTGTGAACCCTATATAATCTACAGAAGACCATGTAAACTTTCTTGAATTAAATTAATTTGACCGATTAGTGCTTCAATTAAAGAGCGGAGTGCTTCCACATCTGCCGACATTATACTAGTTTGCATTCACAAATAAATATTATTTTAATTACACATTTATCCTACTAGCTAATATCCTACTGTAACCCTATTTACAATTACTATTATTATTAATAAAATGCCTCCAGCTAACTTCCGATGCCAGCGTTACAATTTTTTCAAAAGTCAGTGCTTTGAACCATGTTAGTTAAGGGATGGAGGTCTTTTTTAAATAATTGAAAATCAGTCCCAATAGACGGTGTATCAAGACATATTCAATTATTTTTATCAATTATATGTCTATAATTGACAGTTAGGGTATTTACAATAAAATCGGTATCACATGTTTATAGAGCCCCACCACAGCTTTGTCCAGGTACCACCAGTCCGCAATGTTATAGAGTTCTCCGAGCGCCCTCATGCACAGTAGACTTCACTCGTCAGGTTTCACGCCCTCTCGTCCATTCCCACCCCAAACACCTTGTCCGTCATCTTCTCACAGTCTCCCGTCGTCGTCCGTCCTCTTCTACAATGTACCTCGCAGCACGTAACCTCGCCCAGCTACCAGACTCAGAAAGTTACTTACACTAACAGACTCCCGACCCTCGGGGTCGCTGCAATATTTATAGGGTCGTGGGCTATCGCTCATAAATTCCTCTAAATATTGTGTTGCGCCGAGGGTCCTAGTTCCCAGAATATTCTTTGCGCATCCTCTAAGCTCGTCGGCCTCTCCAGCAGTGGGGAGAAGGAAGGACTCTGATACTACCCAGGTCGCCACTGTCAATCATTCCCCCGGTGAGCGGGTCTTCCTGGGGGATGGGAGGGTCGAGTTGNCCCCTCCTTCGCACAGAGCCGGACCGTGCCTGAAGCTCACGCCTCGTGCGTCAGTCGGCGCGTAACAGTACTAACATACTTCTTGTGAGAGAGTAACAGTAGCATTTCAAAAATTGTTGCAACATGAAAAGCATATGGATTACAAGAAACTTTTTGTCTCTTTTTTATGAAATAAGGTTAAGCCAGTTTAGACCAAAATTATTGTGCTGAAAGTATATTTTACAAGAATCAAATGTGTTAAAACATAGCATCTTTTGGCTGCAATTTTGTAATATAGTGCCACTTGAATAATGAAGTTTAAACCCCTTTACTTACATATTAATTTGTCGTTCCAAGTGTTGTAAAATAGGAGTTTTTGGCCCGACAAGTGCTTTCGAATTCCATGATATAAAGTACTTCATGGAGCCTGGATTATTGGTCCAAGGCATCGGCCACAATCACCAATACAATTATGGTGTGCTAGCAGTAACCAACGGTATTAACCAGTAAAAAGTCGCTGTCTGTGCTGATGCTAGCTTCTGACCTTCTACAGCACTCATCACGAATATATTCACTGTAAATTCACGTTCAAATCTAAAGTAAAGTAACGTTTAGTGCTCATTTTCTTGCTATATCACAAAAAATTTTCAAACACTTTCACCAATTTGTTATTAAATTGTTGTAATTGTTGTTCGTCAGGGCTCCATTAGCTTATTCTCCGGATAACAGGTACCACAAAAATGTTTACTTTTGGAAAAAATCGAAAAATCTGGCCCACAAAACGCTGTATTTGGCGCGAAATTAAATGCGGAGATAGACATTAACTTGCTCCCCCACTATTTAATAGTTTATAACTTCGCCATTCGTTGCGCACAAAAATGAAGGTCTGGTGCACAAATCCGCACAAAACGAAAACATTTCCATGACATGTTTCAGCTTGTGTTATGTGTTATCTTGGGAACAATTTAATGCAGATGTTTGCCAGCAGTTTCTTGTCAAGTTATTCTCGCAGCAGGAGCAGCTAATCGCACAGCGATTCCTTGCGAGACCTCAGAGCCGCCTTATCCTTTCTTACCCTTGTTCGAGGCGTTCGCCGGGGGTCGTGGGGATCTAGCCTCCCCCCATACCCAAAACGTGTCCCATGACGTTGACGGCGGGAGATTGCAGGTCAGGAGCCAGGGAGAGAACACGAGCAGATTGCATTAAGGCGAGCAGTCTGATCTGACACTGACGTCTCATCGGGCTGGAGTGGCGGGGGGGGGGACGGTGGAGTTGGAACAAGCCACCCCTCCTCGAGGGGGTTGAAGAGGAGGAGGGGTTGTTGGAGTGGGAGGGGTGGTGAGTGTGGAACGGTCGTTGAAGCGGGGACCTCACTCTCAAAGGGGCTGACAGTCTATTCGGATGTTAAGCGCCATCTACAATTCTCCCCTACCCCTACATGATCTGTCCTCCCAACCCCTTCGCGATCCTCGCTCAGCCCCAACGCGACCTCCCGACCTCTCCAGCGGGTTTCAATATTTCCCGGCCGCTCCCCTGGAAGCAGGAGACTCATCCCTCTTGCCGGGGTCTCTTCTGTCAGCTCCATTGTGAAGGGGAGACCTGCGGGAGTCGGTCCCGCTCCCGCCACAGTATCTCTGGCGGTCGTGCCTTGAATACACTCCCGTCTCTATCTGTCCCCTCCTCGCGAGCTGCGCATTTCGCAGTTGCGAATCCTCCAGCAGTTTGCTGCCTTAAGCGTCTTGGAGCTTAGGCGCCGGCCTCTACACTTCGTTACGCTGTACGTTACTGTCGCCGGCTCCAGTTCACGACTCAAACTGTACATTCAATATCAGTAGAAAACAAGTAGATGCCAATACGACTAATTACTAGACTACTTTCCTTTATATATTTATACGAGTAAATACGACGAAGCGGGCACTATTCTAAGACGTAGATATACCCAAATTATGTGTTAAGCTATCATTTTAATATTTACATAAATTCGAAAATAAGTATATCGCCCACTTTAAACAAGTCAGTTTACATAGTCACCCGTAGTAATACTTGATTGCCGTATCAGGTGGGAGTCCCTTGATTTGTTGCCAAGATTTAGAACTAAACCCTTATTGTAATGCAGTGCTATCTTACAAAATGGTTAACAAAATAGACCACACATCAGCATATTTCATGCTTTTTGTTGAACGTTTACAGCATATTAAGTTTTGTAGGTATTGGTCAAAAGGTAGGGTGTGTGTGTGTATATATATATATACACGTATATAAATTAATATATAACTGCGTTTACTCGTAAACCGGTGTACCCAAACCATTAGAACGGCTAAGATTGCGTTCACTCGCCGCTTGATACAACCAAAATCATGCCCGCGGCATTTATGGAACAGTGTTAAATACATGGGTGTAAATTATAAAGACCCTAAAAACTATAACCAGAAAACCAAACAAAGTGTTGACGAACGTAATACTCATTTCACAACTCTATGTATCCGTATTAATCCTGAAACAAAAAACGAAACATTGTCTCTTATTAAAACCCACATCCGCTGTGTAGAAGAACGTTTTTACTTTATTGTCGTCACGCCTGTTGACTTCTGAAAGATATCAGGCAAATTAAAACCAAGACCTCGGGTAACGACGTAATTTCAATCGACGGGATAACACTAGCCTTGTCGTTAATATTTGAAGCAATAACTTATATATTTAATTATTCGATAGTCACAGGCAGCTTTCCAAATCAGTGGAAATCTGCTTTAGTAATTCCCATCACGAAGGCAAATGATCCTCAATGTGCCAGTAATTATAGACCCACAAGCGTTTTTCCCACAACTTCCAAAGCCCTTAAATATATAGCACACTAACATATAACAAGGTACATTACTGAAAACAACCTGATGGTCAACTATTAGTCTGGTTTCAGAAAGGGCTTTAGCACATGTACGACTCTTCTTCAGGTCACTGATAACATAAAACATAACATGGATAACCGTTCGCTAACGACTTTGACACTATTAGATTTTAGCAATGCATTCGATTCCGTTTACCATAAGCTATAACTTACAGAGCTAAAATCGTAATTCAATTTCTCCAAAATATCGTAAAAATAGATTAAAAGCTACCTGTATTGACGTTATCTGAATGTTGTCTGCTGAGAACAACAATCCGCTGGGCGCACAGTTGAAATTGTAGTTCCCCAGGACTTTGTTCTAGGACCCCTACTATTATCTATTTTTATTAATGATCTCCCTCAGCTACTAAAATGTTGTAAATACCATCCTTATGCAGACGACTTACAAATCTACCTGCCAGCTCATCTCGGTAATATTACGCCATCAATTAACACAATTAACCATGAATTGTCAAACATCTTAGAATGGTGAATAAAGCACGGGCTACCATCAAACCCTAAGAAATCCCAGAGGATTATTATTGGATCCAAGAAACTACTCATGTCACCAAACTTCACTTGCGCTCCTGATAATACTTGATGGCGAGCCAATTCTTCTATCAAGTCCGTAAAAAACCTAGGTGTAATATGAAGTGAAACTTCAACGTGGAGATAACATATCTCTTACATCTGTAGACAAACAAATGTCTATTTGAATTCATTAAGAAGGCTTAAAGATTTTTACCTGCTAAATTGATGAAGCTTTAACGGAATCATTAATAATTTCACGCCTTGATTATGCTTATTTAGTCTTCAGTGACCAGCATGAAGATCTAGCTCAGAGACTTCAGCGAATGCAAAAGATCTGTGTACATCTCATTTTTAATCTTAAAAAGGTAGACCATATAACAAATTACATACTTACTCTCTCATGGCTTGATTAAAAAAAATCGACGATCATTGCACAAGATCTGCTTGTTAAAGACATATTTTTTAACAGGCTTATAGTACCAAAACACAACTCATATTTCGCTTCTTCTTTCATCGTCGCCGCAACCACACTCTGGAATTGCTTACATCAGGAAGCAAAGGATACGACTTCAAACACTAATTTAATAAAATTTTGCCCGGAACAACTTAGTCAGGATATACATATTTAATTGAACGTGCAATATGGGTTTTATATAAACAATATTTATTGTGGAGGTTCCTCTTTTATAATACCTCTAACTTATTTGCTTTCTGCTTCATGTGACTGTAGTGATGTTAATCATGCTTATGTTATTATTTAATTAATTAAATATACTGTTTATGTATGTAGGTGTGTGAATGAGGGTTTACGAGTAAACGTTGCATTACTTTTTAATTTAATATATATATTTAGATAACTGACATACTTTTAGATCAAGAAAACATAAAATGTTTGTATTAATTAATTTTTTCTGGCCTTTATTTCGCAAGTTTTAATAGTCATTTGCTGCGATTTTCTTTCCTTCTTAAATCCTTAAACTAAATAGCAGTTTTTGAATTTTTTTCTAATCAACATTATTTTCTACTTTATTTTATATATAGTACGACCAGCTGTGCCCCGCGGCTCCACTCGCGTGGACTACAAATTTATTGTTTAGGTGTTTTTTTTTTTAATAAATTTGAATTTCACTAAGTGTTAATTTTCTATACTCTATGCATATTATAAAACTCAACGTCTCGATGAATGAAATGGTAAAAACCTTTATAAGTATTTATATGTTATAGCGGAGTTGAGAAGTGGAAATATAATTATTTTTATTTTGCTATAAAGAGAAAGTTATGGAAAAAATAAGATAGAGGAAAATAATTTTTTACCTGTATTGACGGAAAAAGAAATAATTGCTGGCACCGGGACTCAAATCAGTATACTTTGTGTTATGATGCCAATCACGTTACAGCACGAACCCTTTATCTTACAGCACTTAGTTTTTTATGGTGATATTACAATGTAATAACTCAGGACCCGTAAACAAACGTCACATCTATGGAAGAACGGAGGTTTGTGATTTAAATAATTACTGCACTTGAGAACGTAATTAAGTCTAGAACTGGATTAAGTAGTTACGTCATAGGAATTCTATAATTGCAATATGTACTGTGTTGTGAACTTTTGCGTCGGTATGACAGTTATTATCATTGCAAACCTACATATTATCTTTAATGTATCTTCGGCTTGTTATAGAAATTACTGGGCATGGGTTAACTACACATAGCAACGTGATCGCGTGAGTATGCCTTTTCACAGGAAAGTAATGTGAACGACAATTCATATTTTACACTGGAAAGAATATCAAGGGAAACACATACGCCTGTTATAAGTAAAACAATTACTACGGAATGTGATCGTGTGTTAACTTCATGACATATAGTCATTACATACATCATTCTATATGTTTTACAATCATGGAACTTGTCCCATTAAAAATAATTAATTTTGCAATTCATATCATCGTATATTTGCAAAGAATTTTTCGGTAAAATATAAAAACATATTTCATAATTGGTGAAACTGTTAGGAAAGACGCCGTGATTTTAACATAGTTATAACGTCTGCCATGTGCACAAAACAAAAGGTAATAAAATCCAATAAATTGATTGCCAACAAAAATTCAAACGCCATACTTTTAATACGAGTTTAAGTACCTACGAGACTAATTTTCTAACGTCAGTGTCGAAATGACTGTGATCATGAGAGCTAGTGGATTTAGAAGACATTTTCCAAGGTTGATTCCGAAACTGTTAAATTAAACACGAACAAGCTATTCATAATAATATACAATAAGTAATGAATTGCAATACAATATCTCCTGACGTTCTAACTATACGGTGAAATATAATGGACGCTACCGAAGTGTTGTCTGATGATTTCTTCCATGTTTGGGGATTTTTTTAGAGAGCATGGCCCGTAGAGGGTGTGGCTTGCTAAACACGTTCCTATATGTTATTTTTTCATGCGTAGTTCGCATGACCTTCTTTTTATATGTAGGTGCAGAATTAAGTGCAATTGTCTCCGGAATTTCCACTTCCAGCAGATATTACTGATATTGTTTTAAAACAATACGTCGTTAATATGGCTTATAGAGAAAGCAGTATATTGTGTTAAATTCTCCAGAGCGTATCAAAGATCATGAGGGGTGAAGGTTTAGATAAAATGAATTAAATCAGTTTAATTTTATAATGTATATTAAAATGGCGTATTATTATTTTCCATATAAAATACTTATCTCTACATACTTCTTTTATTGGTAAACGAAATTTTCATGCTTATGTCCACTCTAAACTGAACCAGTTATTTCAGTCAGCAGATTTCCTTAACTGATTTTAACGGAATCTTCAGATAACGAAAACTGGTGAATTAGTGGAATGCACTGAAGTTCTATTGCCACGCCATCGCACTTCACCAGGAATCCGTACAAATTACTGTTCAATCAGTGAATCCCAACGACTGTAATATTCAATAGAATTTTACTGATTCATTTGGAGCAGTTTAAACACGTCCGCAGTTAAACTTGCTGATTTGGAGCAGTTTTAACTGTTTCTGTTTTAGATTGTCAAGCGTAGTTAAAGTCACAATCATTGCCTTTATACTATTCACAATAATTTAATATGTACTAAATAATTATAAATTTGTTATCAAATACAAACTGCTTTACGTTTGCATCGTCCCAAACGTTCAGCACTCACGAAGTATTTTTTGTTCTGTTGGGAAGCGTTACGCTTGCATCTCATAAACATGAAGCAAGGAAAATTATTTTTACTTTAATTTTATTTTTGTGAAAGTGTAGGTTTCTGTTTTTGAGCACCAATAATAACTGGTGAAATCGTGACAAATAGATTGCTCGCTCGCTGCCTGAATAAACGAAAATTTTCAAAAGGATTCGCTAACGTGAGGACGAAAGATAACGTTGAATAAAAACGCGACGAAGAATGAGACACACTTGTCGCTCTCCTGTTGTTTCAGGAGACTTGTGAAATTTTTCGAAATAGAAAACATTTGTAGTCCGGGATCAGCGCGCGCGAAATAGCGCAGGATTAGATTTATCTCGGCGAGACACATCGCTGGCGGCTAGCCGTGACAGACTGCGTGAAGAAGATATACAGACAGTCGTAGGCGATGGGTGTAGGTCGTGGAGCTTTNGGGGGGGGGGGGGTCAGGGAGAGGAAAACCCCAGTTCGTCTGGCGTCACATTATTTTATCAACTGTTCGGGTGGATGTCAACCCTTCTGCACCCTTCCTATCTCATCACTCCTCCCCCCTCCTCAAAACCCACTCCCTCCCTCCCTTCCCCCACCCTGCCGGGCGCGCGTTCTATTACTTCCACCACTACTGCCTTCAAGTTTCATTTTGACGGGGAAAAAAAGTATATATATATATTGTTCCTTTTTGCAATTTCCTGCCTCGTTCTTCATTTTTGCTTCTTGTCCGAGGACATTTTCTTTACCCCGTCCAGCTTCGTTCTCTGTTGCCACAAGTTCCGGCACTTCATTACACTTCGTGAACGGATCCTTGGTGTTGGTGGGAAGTTGGTCTGGTGTGGCGGAGACGGTAACTGCAGCAAACTATGCGATGAACAAATTAAGAGAGCATTGTTTTCCTCGTTAAGATCAGACAAGGCACTGAAGTGATTTACAATAAGGACTCGTAAGTTGTTTAACTGAAAAGAAAAACTATACATATATCATGATTAGGTTTCATACTTAAGTATTATTTTTCGTTGACGCGAGGAAAGTGTTGTAATGTTAAGTTCCAATTAAGCGATAAAACAGTTCCTCTTGCTCGTAACGATGGCGAAAAAAAATTTCCATATAGAATTAAAAGAAATTCCTTAAAGACACTACCCATTACACAGCTTGTATAGGCCATTCACGGTAAAGTGGGCACTTTTGAAAGCCTTCTCATTTGGAATAATAGTCAATAAATATATTTTATTTTATCATTAGACGTTAATTCCAGGGTGCAGTGGAATATACGCACTTCATTTATTTCTTACTTGGCAATATTTTTTTTTAAAAGTTTTTAATGGATAAAAAATGTCTGGAAGTAAAAAGTAACTAGGTCCTCAGAAGTGCTCCCTTTATCGTGAACAGACTATACGTGAGTTTATTGTGTACCTAAACCTACTAAGAAAGGCCACGTGTTCGGAGACTGAGATAACAGGAGAACTGGATATTTGTAAAACCGCATACTGAATAATGATTCACTAGATATCATTTATGACTGAATAAAGATTCGATAGAGCATGTAAAACGTGTCGCAGTCGTCGGATTATTTTACAGAGGAATATTGCACTCGCCAAACTTTCTCTCCTTACATTTGTTGATTTAGAAGCGTAATTTTATTTTAACTCCAATATATAATTCTCACTTCAAAACTAACAACACGGGTCGCATTTTGCTATTTAGATTCACGCTAACATTTTTGAGGAATCCATGAATAAATCCAGAATTGAGTCCTACGGTAGCTGCAAAATAAGTAATTATGTCACTTTATATAACCTAATGGAAGTTTAAGTATTTCATGTACTGACAAATTCTTTAAATTACGTTGAATCTTAAACAGTTGTGCAAGAATAAATTTATTAATGCACACCAATTCTGCTTATATTCACGGCGAAATACCTGTATGACTTATCAACACTAATAATAATAATTCCTGGCGTATCTGTTTTAAATTTTGCGGCAAACATACTGATGCCAAAGGGAAGATGTTGATAACTTCACTGTGTTAGTCTCCATACCATTGTTGACAAAGCAGCTTGCCTTGGAGTGACGAAAATAATAATATTCAATACTAGCGCGTATCCATGCATAAAAGCGAAATACAAAGTTAAGAAGTTGCAATCTGCAATGGTAATAATTAAGTGTGAATGAAAAAATTTGCCAACAATATTTGCATGGTGTTTGTACCAGGAATCAGATACATTTACAAGATGGTAATATATCAAGTATTGTGACAGTCGTATTGTGTTCTTTGTATTCTTAGTTTTGAAACTGTGAAAAAACTCATCTAAATCTTTAAGTTCAGAATAATAAAATAATGCAAACAATTTTAATACGTTTTGAGATACAAGAATTAACAAGCGAAAAGTTACCAATAAATAATTTATTGAAAGCCACCGGTTCTGTAATATAATTACGCGTCACCCAGCCACACAGAATTCAAATTTAGTTACGTTATACGATATTAGCAATAATCTGATGATTAAAGTCAATCTGTTTCATTATGCCCTTGAGAATTATTTTTGACCGTACGTCAGATATGTAATTTAAACTGACTTTTTTCCGAAGCGAGCCCATAGCCGCAGTTTATCTGTCGACTTCACGTTCATTATATTGTGCTGTTAAGCCGGCGACTACACAAGATGAGACATGCAACCCGGCTACACTATAAATGACATGTAGCTGCTGCTACGCTTAGAGTTAACAGAACCATACAACAATATACAACATACACAGCTAACAAACCTGATTGGCAACTCTGCATACTGGGGATAAAAGAAAGATTAAAATTGTGGTATCACGCTAAAATGTTTAATTAATGATTACAATGCGTGCGATAGTATAATCTCTCTCTGAAAACAAATTAATTCGTTTTCGCCCTATACAGGACGATTAAGTGGATTTCATTTCAATCACAGTTCAGTGTTCATTCCGCTGTCCGATCTACCAGCTAGGGGGAGGCGTAAACCAATAAGAAATCGCCGTAGTTGTTATCAAAATTAAAACAGATATATTTGAACAATCTTAATTAGCAACCTGATGCAAAGAAAGTGTGAACAGATTTTGTTACTAGTTTATCGAATAATTAGATTGGAATGCATTAAATTACCAAATATATTTATTAAACGCCTGATCGTTTAGATGGGAGAATTCGATTGTTATGTAATATTATTAAAACAATATGGGAAAAATTTCAAAAGAGACCTGTATTAAATTAACCTTAACTTAAAATTACGATGTGAAACACTTCAGTGTTTGATGTCGCTCCCCCCCTTCCCATCCTGAAGCTTCGTGGAGCCTCCCATCATCTCATTCTGCTGCTAACATTTGTAGTAGTGATATGGTGGCTGAATTTCACCGGTTTATTGGTGATTCCCACTTAATGTTGAGAATTCCGCTGCCATAAGTCACTTGTTCCCAGCTCATTTCCTTGATTTGCCAGTCGTCAGTAGATTATCAACTGACTTCAGTGAATGTTACTTCACTCGTTGATATCACTGCTTCGGGCTTGGAGTGAAAATCCATAACCAGCTCGGATTCCTGCCCGGAGCTCTTCCCCGGCAACACGTCAGACTAACCACGCGCCTTATGTTTCGGTGAACGACTTTAAATTATAAAGACATTAGTTATAAATGGCCGGTTCTGCGTCAGGGGCGCCGGGTGCGGGACGACAGCACGAGCGGCGGCCATCTTGGATGACGTAATTTTTTTTCATTCTTTCCCTCGGAATTTCTCTCTTTTGCCCTCGGAAAGGGTTAAAATCGCCATAATTTCCCTCTAAATATCCCTAATTTCCTTCAAAACCGACACAATTTCCTACAAAAAATATGCCTTGCCTAATGCGGCTGCCTTTTGCACAATCCACATGAATCCGGCTGATAAATTGTGCAATGTAAGCCGGAATAATACTTAGGTAAATAATACAAACTGATAGCGGATTGATACACAGAGGGAATAGTTCGGCACATAGATGCAGTTATTTTTATGGTCGATGGATCTATGGGTGAGATGGGAAGGGGAGGGGAACCAATGACGAGTTTGCAGGAAGGGGAAAATGCAACTTCTATTCAATAAACATATTTCTGTGCAAGACCAGCAGATGCTTTTTTTTTTTCACTTTGAAGGCAAGTGAGGGAGATGAGTGGTTAAGGGTGGTTGGTGAGGGGTGAGTGGAGGGATGGGGTGTCCGGGGGGAGTGAGGATNGTCACTCCTCGCCGTCATGTGCGACTCGGCAACACAGAGCCGCTACATCGGTGTAACATAAGACACTACATCGCTGATAAGCGCACACAGTGTTTCTACGATACCATAATCAAAGAGCTAACTGCGACCGTGACAGGCATGCACATCGTGTACTAAGCGCAACACTATGCATGTCGAAGCAATGAACACCTGATCAGGGCTCTGTGCAAGGACTGCTTTGCTAACGAAACTTTAGAGATGGTTCGTGATGGCAATTCTCGCTCGTAACAGAAAACACACGAACGACACCCGGCCTTGCTGCATCGTGGCAGCTGCTCTCATCAGCGCGCGCACACACATGTGAGTATTGAGAGTCTTTGTACTCGCAATTAGCAGCCTGCTAAAACAATCACTTTTCTACAATCGCAGCCACGACGCACTCTTCATTTGTTTTTTCTAGGAAAACAAATATCAATCCAAAGTGGAGGGCAGAAATTATTTGAATAATTTTTTTTGTTACGGGTTTTTGTGAGAGAGAAGGGAGATCAATACATCCCCGGATGTACTAGGTACCGAAGTGGCAGGCTAAAAATATTTCAATAGTTTCTAGGCAACATTATTTAATTGCATTTTTTAAAAATTACATGAAAATGGATTTATGATCTGCAACGACACTCTAAACCGATATAATTATTAACAATCCAAGGTGGCGGGCCGAAAATGTAAAATTTTTTGTTGGAATAATTTTTTTACTTAACTAATTTCTAGGGGTGACGGGGGAAGAACATCCAACATGGCATCGAGCCCTGGCTGTGACACCTACCAATATGGCAGACGGTGCCGACCAACATGGCTGCTGACCGCGCCTACCAAGATCGCGGACAACTCCTACCTCCTACCCCTGAAATCCTGCACCAAAACATAGATAATTAAATAACTAGTGAGTTCCGTTAAAATTCGCGAAAAATGAACGAGTTCGTACTGTTACGAAAAGCTCCTTTGTGCACATACTTTCGCAACGATACCTGCGAAGGAGGCCACAGGCTTAACATATTTTCTATTCAGTGACACCAGAAACCGTAAGGTAATGAGAGGAATGAAAAGGTCGAAATTTGTGTGAAAGGACTAGTGTACAAGAGTACTTTGAGATGAGAGATATGGGCAGGTGGTCTTGAGAGCCGATGAGGGGAGAAGTGAGGAGAGTATGGAGCGGTGCCGGAATGCAAAGGCAGGGGGGGGGGAAACGGGAGATGCTTGAGAAAACCCGCCATCCAGGGGCATCGTCCGGTGCGATCCCCACATGCGGAAATTTCGGAGCGATGCCTTCGGGAGTCGAACCCGGTTCACCCAGGTAGGAGGCAAGTAGTCTAACCACTAGACCACCGCGGCCTTGAGTGCGAACTCTGTACATTTGTAAACGTAATAGCACAACTTACAGACGACGTGCATGTGGCTTGCGACGACCTCGGTGTGGAAGGAGGGCGCGTCAGCCGACACCTCGCAGCGGTACTTGCCCGCCAGGTCTATCTGCACGTCTCGCAGCACTACCTGGTTGGCACTCGACGAGCTGATCTGCAAGCACAGTCACCGTGTCACTTCCTGTCACCACACTGTCAACACGAGCCTGGATATTCCCCATATTCATTCAGCAACAAGCCAAGACCCCACAATCCTATGTACGTTCACTGGCTCATGCACCACTCCAACTCTTAGAGGCATGGTACTGACTACAACGTGCAAACAATTTGGCGGGTTATAACAGCAGAGTCTCCTCGTGGAGATGTGACCAACGTGAAGAAAATATGTAGCCCATTTTGTGTTATGGCCCAACGTTTGGCCTCAGCGGCCCAATGAATTTAGCGTATAAACTTGTGTGGGTCATTTCAAAACTTCAAGTCGCCATTACTACCGTTAATGAAGCGTTTTTGAATAATGTGCAAGGCAATTTTACGTGGCGTGCTGCCGCATGCGTGGGAATGGACTGTGGACACTTTGGACATCTCGTGTCAACCTCGCCCGTCTAATAAAGTGTTGTGAACCCCTATTTTGGACCGCTATTTTCGCTCTTATGCAATGTTAAATGGTGTGTATTAGTGTGTGCTGTCATTCCATGATATACGACATGTGAAACTTTACAATTAATAATTTACAATTTACTTCCTTCATCACAGCACTATCGTGTATCTGGTGCGGTGCCGCACCTAGGACCATACTCTAGATTCTCGGGGTCACTGAGACCAAACGGTTTCTTATACTGTTATTATTCCAGATATTTTCTTCACAGCTGTCACTTGTCTACGTGACTCCAGGGTTACGACCTACCATTTTTTTAACACGGTGCTTGCTGAATGTTGCACAGCAAATGCCCTTTCACACAAAATGAAGAACACTTCATATTTTCTTCAAATGTATTGAATACAATCTCTAGAATGCTGTTTGACGTCACTTGGCCGAAATAATCGCGCCCATTTTGTCTTTCAAGCCATTTATTGACTAAAATACCTTTAAAGATTTTCACCTAGGTTATGTTGTATATTTTCTTGAATCCAGTTTTCAATAAGCTCTCCATTTTATTAAAACAATGTAAATATATAGTGCAGTATCTGAACATAGTGATTTATGACTATTTAAGCTAAAAAAAATATTTGCAAAAACTATATTATGCAAAGTGAATATATCATTATTGAAAAATATATTTGTTTGATTGTCACAAATTAATTTCGCATAGTGCATGGTTTGTAGAGGTTTAGAAAAAATAATAAACATAATTATTTTTTTTTAGTTGTAATATTCCTGGAAAATATTTTATCTGCCGCTTTACTTTATTGAATACAGCGGTAAATGTGAAAATCCTTTAAAACATTTGAAGTTATAATTCAATTTCTATTGAATTCAATCCATGGAATTGCATCTAAACAATTCTAGTATTAAATAATTAAAATTCAATTGTTTGAATTCAATTAAAATATTTGATTGTGAGATATGGACTTTAAGTATGTTTAATGATATACACTATACACAGAAGAAAACGTCATCTAATAAAGGTGTTTCCTAATGTGATGGGAGGCATTACTCATTGTTGATGCTGTACTCAGTAGTATCATAAACAGCTGGTGCCAGTTACTTAAAACACAAACATGTTTGTTTTTGGTTCCGACATATAACATCGACACAGAGTACTTTAGTATACATATGTGAAATAGCTACTAATTCAACGATCTGCATCTGCACACGCCAGCAAATAGGCATCACTGGCCAGCAAAATGGTGGATAGCCGTTCGCCAGTCAGCGCCTGGTAACTTGCTTGTCAGCCGGCCGTCCAGCCAATAGGGAATCTTTCGCTGCACGCTGTAGCCAATCAGACACAAGGCCTGTTCCCAGAGCCACGCGCAGCCAATCAGAATATGCGTACGGACATATAAAATGATTCATCACGCCTCTTCACTTCCGTACAATCACCTAACATGTGATAGAACTATAATCGGGCGAATAAAGAAGCAGTAAAGGCAGTTGTGATAACAATATAAAAGCACGGCGCATGATAACACTTGCACATGATAACACTTGCGCATGATAACACGTTTGCATGATAACACTTGTACATGATAACACTTGCACATGATAACACTTGCGCATGATAACACGTGTGCATGATAACACTTGTACATGATAACACGTGCGCATGATAACACTCGTGCATGATAACACTTGCGCATGATAACACTTGCGCATGATAACACGTGTGCATGGGATATGTAGCTACCTGGCTGCGTGCAACGTTACACTGAGTAAATGGTTATGTTGAGTCGAACAAAGTTTGTTTGGCGTAAACAAATTAATTGTTTGTGTAGAGGCAATAAAATATTTCGTGTTGAAACAAAATTTTTTTTTTGTTCTCAGTTGATTCCTCAAACTAAGATTTGGTTAGTGCAACTATAGATTTGTTTGACTCTCGTACAGTTAACAGTTTAGGTTAATATACAAAAAACTGGAACTCTGACTGAGATTCGTACCCATATCATTTGTGCCCAAGCAACCTCAGCTTAGCGAACTTTTGATGAAATGGGAATGATTTAAAATAAATACTGTTTGAATACAGGACAACATGCGAAATAAACAATTCAAGTTTTAAAGCTTTACTTTTTTAGTTTCCTGTTGAACTTATTTTATTACGATATTTATGCAATTATTAAGCATCAATAAATGCACTTACAAAAACTGTTGCTATCGTTATTGTCATAAACAATACAAACGATCTCTCTAGTCGAACGAAGGTAATCACATGAGTGGTCAAACACATATATACATTTGACTCGACCATATATTTTGTTGACTGTCCAATTTATTTTTGCCCAACACAGGTTTTGTTCGTTCAAGCGTGTATTTTGTTACAAGAACAAAATTAATTTTGTTGCTTTTAAAGTTTTGTTTACTCGACAAAATGTTTTGTTAGGACAACTATATATTTTTTTGTCCCTGTGAAAACAAACACATTGTTGGCGGGAACAAATGTTTCTGTCAGTGTACACCGTTCATTCCACTTGCAAGTGGCAACAAGCTCAGAAGTGTACTAGGTAAGTGGCACTTACGGGGGAGAGTGGGAAGCCACCCATTTGGGTTTATATTTTTTTGACCGTATTTATTTCTGAGATAATTTATTTGAAAATGTAGCATTATTTGGTTATGGAAATCATTTTTAAATACAACTATCGCTAGAACTCTTTTACTGATATCCCTTCTGTTGACATTTTCAGCATGTAATCAGTCATTAATATTCACTTATTCCTCGCCTAGTAAACAAATGAAGGTACTCCAAATAAATTACAGTCATTCGGTCTTCTGAGTGCAGCAATATGCTTTGTCAAAGAATAAATTCAGTAATGAATCCTGAATACTCTTAATGGCTCGGAAGTTGACATCACCGTGACGATTTCAATCTTCACCTCTTAACGTCTCGTTGAAAGAGAGATCATTAGAGACTGAGCAAGTTTCTCAGGGTAGCTGGGGGCCAACTGAATATGACTACCGGACATCCACGACGATACAGCGAAAAACAAAGAAAATTGCGTTGCTCTTTGCATCATTTATCTCGTCTGGAGTTTAATATGTATATAATTCCACCGTAGAGCAATGCAGATGCAAATTTTGTGTTGCCCCAAGGTAGCAATATTAAATGTGCTCCTTGGTTCGGGGAAGAAGTCAGTCATGACTTATGTTGAGGAACCATTCCAGCGTTCGCCTGGTGTGAGATTTAGGAAAACCATGGAAAACTGAAGTAAAGACCATCCCGTGAGGAACCCATTTGTGTCCTGCTGAATGCGAGTCCTGCGGTCTACCAGTGCGCCAATACGCTCGGTGTTAAGACGCGTGGGCTTTCCACTCTGCGATTGCATCGTCGAGAATCAACGCGCCGTGGTGCGGTTGACGTGGACAACGGGAGTCATTCTCGCGGCAATCCATCGCCGTATGTTGGTGTCGTATGGAGCACGCGTCATGAGTGAGAAGAAAAGCTTGAAGACCCTTCGAAACAGGAAGAACTAGTGTGAAGACGAAAGCCGATCGGGGTCGCTTATCAACGCGCCGTGGTGCGGTTTACGTGGACAACGGGAGTCATTCTCGCGGCAATCCATCGCCGTATGTTGGTGTCGTATGGAGCACGCGTCATGAGTGAGAAGAAAAGCTTGAAGACCCTTCGAAACAGGAAGAACTAGTGTGAAGACGAAAGCCGATCGGGGTCGCTTATCAACGCGCCGTGGTGCGGTTTACGTGGACAACGGGAGTCATTCTCGCGGCAATCCATCGCCGTATGTTGGTGTCGTATGGAGCACGCGTCATGAGTGAGAAGAAAAGCTTGAAGACCCTTCGAAACAGGAAGAACTAGTGTGAAGACGAAAGCCGATCGGGGTCGCTTATCAACATCGCGTAAGGAATATCACATTCCGAGTGCGGATGCCTTGATCCGGGAAGACCGATGGATAGTCACATTCCACCTCTCTACTAGTTTCTCCTCTCCCAATAATAAAGAGCATGGTACCCACCTATCTTTCTCCTGTAGCATTTTCTCATTATGCATGTAACCATTTTTAATTCTCTCCTGTCTGAAGGGTTTTTACGGTGTCTGTGCCGGTTTTTCCCTTTCTCTTCTAGATGTAGTTTAACTATAAGTATATTAGGGAGGCTTCTCATGGCCAAACTCGGCCATGGGAAGCCCAGTCCCTCTTTGCCGCGATGCACGTCTCCTTGCATGTTTTTCCTTCCCTTGTAAGCGTAAGGGGTTAGCCCTGAGACGCAATAATCCCGTTCCTACCGCGGACTAACACAGCACTTAGTTTTAGAGTAGGTTAGTAAAAAAAAAAAAAACGATAATCGCATTGAATGTGAAGCATGGTCACGGATCCAGCTCGGTGGCGAGGTTCCGGTTACAGAGTAGGTAAATACACAGAGGCGAAATAGCGTGGCGGTTCCTTTCATTTGTGCGCGCCCGTTCACAGATTGGCTGTACTTTCTGGAAACTGGCCTCGTGCCTGATTGGACCGAGTGCAACGAAATGTTCCCTATTGGCTGGGCTGCCGTCTAGCCAGTTGGTTACCAGGCGCTGATTGGCGGAAAGCGTTCCGACATGTCGCTTGTTGGTTACGCGGTAGTGCTGGTGTGTGCGGCTGGAGTTCATGGAATAAGCAGTTGTTTCACTTCTGTATACTTCAGTACTCTGTGGCGAGGTTCTTCAAGCTGCACAGGTCTGGCTTCGAAACCAGCCCACACGCTTCTTTTCGGAAAGGATTGGGAAGCTCGTTGAACGGTATGGGTGCATCGCCGTGCAGGGGGACGATGTTTAATTGTGAAGTGTTGTTTGGTATCAGTTTAAATAATGGTTTTGTATGGAAATTGCCTTTACTTTTTGTTTCGTCTTCGTGTGTTTTGTAAAACGAACTGAAACTTTTTTCACTCTAATGTACATGCTTGAGACTTCACATAAACAAATGTTTGTGTACTTCTCTCGTTTTTACGTTATATATCGGCTGCCGAGAAAATATTTGCGTAAGTTAAAAATTAAATTCATTGAACAGCTGAAATCCCGTTGGAAGTCTGTGAATAACTTCCACAAAGCAGAGGATAATGCACTGCCACATGACTTTTCTAAAAAGGAAACGTTGATATCGGTGACCGTTGTCAATTTGCAGCATTTTTTTTATATTTTAGGGTAACAATTTTTTGGCAAATTAATTTCACGCTTTTAGTGATATTCATTTTGTAACACCACTATGCAACTGTAATGACTAACATCAGAATGTATGTTCACACCATTACGGCCAAAAAACTTATCTTAAAATGAAATTTGCAACTAATAACTTACGCTTATTTGTTACTGTTCGTAAGTTTAGTAGTCTCCTATAAAAACCGAGCGAGCTTAAACTTCAAACTCATATTCGGTATGATCTGTATTCGAATTCCTGTTCAGTCATCTCGATTTCGGTTTTACATAGTTTTCCAAAATGACTTCAGTTACATGCTGGGATGGTTCCTTGTTACATGTCATGGCGTATGTAATGGCCTGTACCTTCCCCGCACCCCGCTTCTTCGAGCGACTTGCTTCGTCTGTAATAACCTTCTTGAAGACGAGACGCTTAACCCTATAGAAATGCACGTTATTTATCGCCTTATGAAATTAGGTCGCTTTGGAAGAGCTTAAAGAAGATGGCGATGATTGCAGCTGACAGCTCGAAGTTTTTGAAAATTCGTAAAATACCCTAGTGTTAATAAGGCCTCTGAAAAACTAAACAGATACGAGATGTCACGCGAAAAATGCTACATGCAAGTGAGCTCGTCACTCTTCTAATTCCATTCCCCCAGGTTTTAACAGTTTTATTTGTTCTCTGCGTTTTTGGGACGAAGACAAAAAATCGGTTTTGTTGAGTGTATAAAACTTGAACAAAAAAAAGAAATTTTGTTGATGTAACAGAATATATGTTTGAATAATTAAAACATGTGTTTGAGACAGCATAATTAGTCTTTCAACAAAATATTTATTCGAATAAACACTGTATATATATTGTTTTATATATATTTGATTGCCTTCGTTATAAAATACATCTCGAGAGTGTTTGCAATACTGTGACAGTTGAGATAGGAACAGTGTTTGTTTGTGGTAAAAACATCCTAGTAAAACGATCTCAACAGGGAACTAAACAATAAAGCAGCAAAACTTGAAATAGGTTACTAATTTATGCACGTTGTTCAGGAGTTTAACCGTTCATACTAAAAAACTGTCATATTCGCTGAGTAGTTATTTTATCTAAGCCTTGCTTGGGCATAGGACTCGAACGGAGACGGTCTAGGGTCGAACATCGGCAGATGTCTCAACAATTTCTTTATATTAACAGAAAATTTTTAATAAATATTTGGCTTCACTAAGCAAATATTTATTTACGGCAACCGAATTCGAATAATAAAAAATATCGTTTATAATATGTATCACCCCTTATAAAACAGTTAATTGTGTTGTGCGTAACAAATTTTGTTTGATTCAACATAAACTTTATTTTTCAGTGTATTCCACCTAAATTAATAAAGATTCTTTTTTTGAAATTCTAGCTTGTTGCCTGAGGTGTTGTACACGGAATTTATTTTCCGCCAGTGGTTTTACAGGATTATTCTTGGAGAACGAAGTTTAAGTGCAAACATTAAATGTTTGCACTCTATTTCCCATCCACATACATTAACCATCGGTAATTAAAAAATCTGAAGACCACGTAGGTGCTAACTGGTGGAAATACATAGATGTACCTGCGTATTCCTGCCCGAGGGAACGATCGCGTGGACGGGGAAGTTAGGGCATAAAGCGAACGTCGGAGCTGTCCCACCTGTTGCAGGACAAACACTGGCACTCCTGTAAAAGCCAGGAGAACTCACGCGGTGAGATAAGATAGGAGCGGACGACCGCAGTGATGAAGGGAGGCTGGGTCCTGTTCCGACGTGAATTCCCCGCCAACGTAACGTAAGCAACGACAACCGTGGCTCGACCACGAAGTCAAACCGACAAAGGCATTTATTTTTGCTGCGTTTATTAACAATGGAAATAATTCAGAATATAATAATTTTCCTAGCTTTTGTTGGCTATCATACATAGTGTGGCAGGGGGCGGGGGTACGACATAAAGCTGATAAGCAGACGACGGCATGAACGAAGAATGTGAGTATTTCGTGGTGGGGATGGAGACCTGCCGACTAAACTGCCAAAATAGCAATTGGTGGTGGAAGTCTGTCGTCTACTGGGAATTAGACAGTGTTTGCGGGAGGGGTGGGGGGGGTGGTGAATCTTCTGAAAATGGTAAGATTTAGAAAACATTTTGTAATAATAAACTTTTAATAATAGATTTATTATAACTTTTATAATACATTTTTTATAATGCATTTTTGAACAATATATTTTTTTTATAAATTTTTAAAACAAATGTTGTAACAATTTTTTAATAAAATAAAGAAAATATTAAAAACTTAACATTGAAGCAAATTAAAAGATGATATACATAGAAAAAGATTTTTTTTGTAAAATGTTTGGTTTTTTTTTTTTGGATTTTTTGCCAACACTGTCGTGATTATGAATACTCTAAAAAAGGAACGCTGACATTGAGAACTTAATTCTATTAACCATCTCATCTAAAAAGGCCATATTTTGACAGTTTTAAGAAAGTAGCACTTATGTTAGTTTTCTGCTAATGTATCCCTCCACCTCAGCGGGTCTGGCACGTAAGAGCTATGCTGCATGTAAGCTATGGGCGTAACCACAGAGTGCAGTTACCTCACCCAATGACTGCGGGGCTTGTATGTGATCCCTGCACGCGCTTTCTAAAAGTGTGACATTTTCTGCCAAACTAAAAAAGTGCTTCATCCTTATAGTTGCTTGTTCATCCGTAGACGATTTTTATAAGAGCTTTTATCGCATCAAATATATTATTTATCGCAAGTTGTGATGGAAGGGGAAATGTAAATATTTTATTGTAAAATTAAAACTAAATATTTATAGTTCACCGAAAACCACACTAGGCGGGAATGAGAATAACAAATTGTTACAGAATCCCAATGTAAAAACAAGTTATAAATGAATAGAATACTAAACGTTGACATCGTCGGGAAGAACGTGACCACCAGCAGGGCATAGCTCGTGCATCGAAAGCTCTGTACTGTTGTCTTAAACGGTTAGAGGCGGGATGGAGCGCTGGATTAGCACACAAAGTACACAACAGTTTCAAATTGAGGACCTACAAAGTAGAAGTGCAAATCATTTTTAAATAACATCTAGCTTACTGAGGGGAAAAAAACATTATTTGTGACTTCTGTCGGGAATCTTAACTTTGTAGTTTACTTCGTGGATACTAATATCGCCAAGAGTGCCGCTGACGTAAACTCGCACGCAAGCACGTTAACGAACCAGCTCATTACAGCAACTATAAATGGTAAATACTTTCGCGACAGCGTTACAAGTTTGGTGGTTCTTCGGTTCTGCCTGGCATACAACCGTCAAAATGTGGCCTTTGCGCTTGAGACAAGTGAGGATACATCGATCACCATGTCAGCATAGGATGACACGAAGTCTATTAACGAGCAAGATTATGCTAGGAATAGTAACACCAAAAACACTACAGTAACAATACTGCTACTACAACAAAGACGACGGCTAATACGAAGACGTGATAGCCTACTAACAAAACGTAACTACTAAGGCAACTTCTCCCGCAATTGCTTTTAAGAACTTTAACAACAGCGCAGTCAATTACCCGTAATATTTACATTCTTATTTCTACATTGCCATCTTAACATACTGCGAAATTCATCTAAATGTATTCATTAAGGCAGCTCTAGGATTTTCACGGTAAACTGAGCACATTTGAAAGCCCTGATTAAGAACTTCTTTTACGCATAAAGTCTATTCTTCCACCATAAAATTGCCATTAGTATGAACATTATATTGAAGCATCGGTCAAGAGAAACTGTCAAATTATTATAAAAGTAAATATGTTACAAATTTGCAATTTGTTTAATTTCTATGCATTAAAAAAACAAAAAGTATTGTAAATAATTTTAGTATTCACATATGTTTCCCTAACACCACTAATTCAACGATAAGACATATAATTACTTTCCCTCCTTCGTTGCACACTTAGCTAAGTGTGTCAGTCAGTGTGCTTGTCAATATATAGGCTGTGTTAGCAAGAGCAGTGACATTAATTAAAGGCGGTTTTAAAAAGTGCTCATTTAACTAATGTACATATAT
>NQII01001230.1:108913-140721 GCA_002778355.1 Clitarchus hookeri
ACAGAAATAATGAAAAAGATATACACAAGAATTTCGTAATTAAAATTATTTAGTTTTTTCTCAAACAAGGGTAGGAGAGCTGTGAAGGGTACACTAAAAAGAGTGAAGTGTGTGAGTGCAGAGACTTGAGCGGCTCTTAACAGCGAAGTCTTGAGAGCCGATGAGGGCAATTGAGGTGAGTATGGAGCAGCGCCAGAATGAGGGGGCGTAGGAAACGGGAGATCCCCGAGAAACCCCTCCGACTAACGTCATCGTCCGGCACGATTACCACATGAGAAGATCTGGTGACCCGACCGGAGATTGAACCCGGTTCTCCTTGGTGGGAGGCGAGAGCTCTAACAACTCAGCCACCGCGGCCCCCACTATAAGGAACTGCAGCATCTGGAAGGGTGTTAAACCGCGAACATTTTTCTATTCACAGTACGACGACAGAATACTTAGCAGTGCAGAAGTGTAACAAACTCGTATACCGCAAACTCCAGCCCCACACCCCAAGTAGCATGTCTTCACTGGCCAGCAAGATGGTATAACACCGTTCGCCAAACAGCGCCTTATAACTTGCTCGCCAGAAGGCACCCCAGCCAATACGGGATCTTCCCCAGTGCGCTGTAGCCAATCAGACACAAGGGCCGTCCACAGAGCTTCGTGCATCCAATCACCTAATTGATACGCCCACATTAAGGAACCACCGAGATATTTCACTTCTGCATAGTGACCAATCCTGTTGTTAAGTGCTGTTAGAAGAAAACGGGTTACTGCGAAGCTGGCATAAGAACTCTGTGTCATATTTACTTCACTGTAGGTCCCGCGAAATTTGATTGTCATTACGATCGCGATACGGCCCCAGAAACGAAATGGCGTGGCGGTTTGTCTGATGTGAGCGCACCTATTCAGTGACTGGCTGTGCGAAGCTCTGGGAACGGTCATTGTGTCTAGGCTTGGGCTAACTAACTCCGGTAAAATATTGGATATGTAATATATAATTCCAAAGTATGATATATATCCGATTGGTATATCCATAGCCCCTTATTATATCCGGGAATCCGACTCATTCGAAGGAGCGAGTAAGTAAAAGGAATGTGTATCTAATATAATATCACGGAAACAGGTAACTCCAACTCTCAAATAAATCCGTGAAACTAAAGAAAAGAAATGACAGAATATAGCAGGTACAGTGATCTCGATCCGTGTATGATATTATGTATGACGGTTGACGAGTCGTGTAACCATTATTGAACTTTAAACCTTTAGTAGGTATATCAATTTTGTAGTAAGTGCCAAATAATAAGCATAAATAAATAACTTTTTACCAACAGCGCTAAAGCAAAGGCTATATTACATATTTCGCACGTAGATATTTGTGTAAGTTGCAGTAAGACCGTAAAAGCTGTGACGGTATGATAGTACTCACCTATTAAGAAAACTTCAGGGAAATTATATTTGTCTGGAATATTTAGTCGAACGTAGGTTATGAATGTGCTAACGTTAGAGGTACATAAATATTTAATTTTCCTTCATACTTTCACCACCAGTTCCTCAAACGCTGGTTAAATGTTAAAATGGTTTCTGAATTAGTCTGAGCGGAGTTACTTGTATGTAGGATATAGTAATTTTATGGAAAAGGAAGGCGTTATGCTATATCCGTGCTCAGATATACACCGGAGAGCCAAAAAACTGGTATAGGCGTGGTTATCAAGATTTGAGTGAGTCTGAAAGTGGTGTTATAGTCGGCGCACGAGAGATGGGACATAGCATCTCCGAAGTAGCGATAATATTTGGATTTTTGCGTACGACCATTTCACGAGTGTACCGTGAATATCGGGAATGCGGTAAAACATCAAATCTTTGACATCGCTGCGGTCGAAAAAAGATCGTGAACGAACGGGACAAACGACTGACTGACGAGAATCATTAAACGTGACAAACGTTCAATCCTTTCTCAAATTGGCGTAGTTTTCAATGCCGGGGCATCAACAAGTGCCGGCGTGCGAACTATTCAAAGGACCATCATTGATATGGGCTTTCGGAGCCGAAGGTCCACTCGTGTACCGGCAGGTGTACCAGTTTTTTTGGCTCTTCAGTGTACATCCGAAGATATAGGTGTGTCCGGAGTTACCCAAGCCTAATTTTGTCTAATTGGATACAGTGTGCTGCGAAATGTTCCCCATTGCCTGGGCTGCCGGCCGGCAAGTTAGTTACTAAGCGCAGACTGGGGAACGGCTTTCCAACCTCATGCTGGTCAGTGAAACCATATTGCAGGCGTGTATGGTTGGAGTGGAGAGATTCGTGTGGCTCTGTACATCGAGGTCTTGAGAGCTGATGAGGGTAAAGTGAGGCGAGTACGGAGCAGCAGCGGAATTGAATGGCGGGGGGAAGCGGGAGATCCCCGAGGTAACCCGACGACCAGGGGCATTGTCCGGCACGATTCCCACATGACCCAGCCGGGAACGAACCCGGTTAGCCTAGGTGGGAGGTGAGAATTCTTACCACTACATCGTCGTGGCCTTTGTGAGACTGGAGATCTCTTAAGTATACTTAAGTACTTTGTGATTTTAGTGTGTGGTCGGTCGCTGGCTATAGTCTATTTGCGACTGCTTAGCAGTTTTTTTAATCAACCCCTTAAAAAATCACCCCATGTATGACGTGTTTGGTTGTGTCCTACATATGTTATGTCAAAATCGCTAAACTTCTGTTAACGTCAAAGTAATCTTTATTTTGTGTGAACTTATACTTGTGTTTTACATATTGTTTAATGTGCGTAAAAACAAGGAGAAAATAGTTGTGAGTTAATTCCTAGTAAGAACTATTTCCAATGCAAAATATTGTTAAAAAGACTACGCACGAATGCGGTGTGCTGCCCTTAGGTGTAATTTTTAAGACTTTGTTAAGCTATGTTAGTATGAGGTGGAGGAATATCCTGAAAGGAGAACATGAGCAGGGCTTCAGTAGTGTTTTGAGTAACCGTGAAAGAACCGTACTCACGTCGACGTTGACGCCGGGCAGCGGGAAGACACGCGTGTGAGGAAGCTCCTTCGGCACGTAGCGGAAGAACTCCTGGCGGCCCTTGTACCACTTGACGGTGTAGAGGGACTCGCCCTCCAGGTCGTAGGCGCAGCCCAGCGTGACGGTGTCTCCCGGGGCGACAGCCGGAGGCACGCTGACGACGACGTGGCGCAGGCCGCCCACACCTGCCGGACACACGACAACACACTCTGAGGACTATAGGCCACCCACACCTGCCGGACACACGACAACACACTCTGAGGACTATAGGCCACCCACACCTGCCGGACACACGACCACACACTCTGAGGACCATAGGCCACCCACACCTGCTGGACACATGACCACACACTCCGGAGACCTCAGGCCACCCATACCTGCCGGACACGACACAGGACCACACACACTGGAGACCTCAGTCCACCCACACCTACCGGACACATGACCACACACACTGGAGACCGCAGGACACCCACACCTACCGGACACATGACCACACACACGATATTTAACTGTATGATTCATTTTACACGGGTTGGAAGCCAATGGATTAAACAACAGATGCCACTTTGACCTTTTTATTTTACCTTAAGTCTGTTCCAGTGCCTAAAATTTTTTCTGAATTTATAAAATATTTATGAGGTTTTATGATACAATATATATTACTAGTTGGTAAAAATGTGAAATCAGTTCAAAAATAGCTCTCGCATATTATTTTGTATAATTATCAGGTTTTTGACTTTAAAGTTGGACCAAACAAATTTCAAAAATGTTGTACGAGCACAAATTTTTATTTCAGATAAAGCGTTTTTCTTAAAATTTAAGAGCGCCACAGAGATATTTCTTTGAAGTGTGGCATTTTGTTCGCCTGTAATTAGGGTTTTAACTGTTGGCTATTTTGGATTTCAATTTTATTGTAGAACTTAAAATAAAATTATGGCCGAACCACTGGAGGAAAACCCAGGTCCGGCAGGATTCCCACTTGCGGAAATCCGGGAGCGGCTCGGCCGGGGATTGAACCAGGTTCGCCTTAGTGGGAGGCGAGGAGACTAACTGCTCAGCTACCGCGTCCCCTATGAAATAGGATAACATTTATTGCTTATCTTCTCTGGTAAAATATCGCATTCTCAAGCCATTTATTTGCTAACATGAGCGTATACACGCAAACATTGATTTTACATAAATTGTTTTACTTGGAAGGTTCATTTGCGAGTTCTTGGCCGCGTAAAGTATTCGTTTACGTTTCTGGTCGGCAGTCATTAGAGTGAAATACAAATGACAAGATAATGCGCAGAAGAGCAAAACGCATCGGATGAGTTGGGAGAGTCCACTGCTGCTTCTCACGAAGGGGTGAGGTTGTTCAGTTCAGTGGCGACAGCGGGCGAGAGCGGGTGCGGCGATAGCTGCTCCGCGCGTGAATATTACCTGTCGAAAAAACGTAGGTCACGCAGCGCCGTGGTTAAACAGCGCGGTAGCAGTAAGTGACGTCGTCATTCTGGCCTGTACAACGCCAGCACTGTCACCGTGGTTTCTCTGCATCCAGCGGCATGCGTTCGGGATAGCACTACCTGCCCACGCTACCCCCCTCCCCCTTCCTCCACACTCTCTGAGTTGCGCGATGATAATTTTCTGGTTTGAACTTTACTACACTTCTGCAGCCCTCAAAGTCTCACCACATCAGTTCGACTAGACCAACGGCAAATGCGAGATCCTAAGATGTCAGCTGCAACGAGTGCCAAAACTCCGGGGAAAGAATACATGACGCTGCTAGAACTCGAATGCCAAGAGACCACAGACAATGGCCGCGATAGCCTGAACTTAATTTTTATTGCGCCACCAAACTGCAAAAACACTCATCCAGCGAATATTATTATAGTTTAGTTTAAGTTAGTTCGAAATTATAGAACACGTATTCCACTACTTTCGTAGGTTAGTTTGAGGTGATCCAGTTAGGTTAGGATACTACGTTGAAAAATGGTGTTTGGGGACGTACATGCGAATTATCAATGACAGCCCATGAATGCACGAACATTAACCGTGCCAAATAAAGTCCACAAACTCAGAGAAAATACGTATTCGAATCCCGGTGTGTATATGAGGCAGAATTTGCATTCCAATTGCGCAGATAACCAATTCTAAGTCCCCTAAAATTATTGGCTGTTCTTCGCTGTTAATGACGAAATTGTTTGTAATTGTCCAAGGCAGAATCACTGGTCAATGCAGGATCATTAATATATATGCAAGCTTTCTATTGCCAGTTTGTCTTGCCATCAAGTTTATATATACCTCGGGATTATTTCAGTTATGCTGAATTGGTTTTCTTTTACTCATAAATATATTTGTTGAAAAGCTAAATGTAAATTAATTTTGCGTCAATGTTCGAACACTTTTGTTCCACATATCTGATAGGGATAGTGCGCAGAAGGTGAATATATGATTACCTCATTAGTCCATACATTTCTAACCCAAAGTATCACGATACCCACGCTAAACTGTACTATGTCCCTCAGTTATATTACCCAGTAGGAGACGTCTATACTGAGTTGATCCACCCTTAGGCCTTATCTAATATATACAATTCTCCCGTCACAGTGTTAGTCACTGAACTCCTCCAAAACCGCTGGACCGATTTTTATGAAATTTTTTATGTATACTCGGTAGGTCTGAGAATTGATTTATATATATTTTTACACCCCTAAGTAATAAGGGTGGCCAGCCCCAAACCATTTTTTTTATTGTTTGAACAAAATATTTGTTTTTTATTTTTTTATGATGTGGCATCAAAAAATACATACCCTCCTAAATTTTCACCCTCCTACCCCAACCCTTATTTATTTATAGCGATATTAGTAATTTAATAAATTTTACCCTAGGTCGACAAGTGATCAATTATCATCGATCATTTATCGATCTAGGTTACAATTTATTCCCACCAGGTGTCTCCCAGTGACACAGCACGGAGTAGCCGGTCTCCACTAAGTAAAAACGGTGGCCACCCCCAAACAATTTGTTTTTATTGTTTGAACAAAATTTTTATTTTTTATTTTTTTATGATGTGGCATCAAAAAATACATACCCTCCTAAATTTTCACCCTTCTACCACCAACCCTTATTTTTTTATAGCGATATTAGTAATTTAATAAATTTTACCCTAGGTCGATAACTGATCAATTATCATCGATCATTTATCGATCTAGGTTACAGTTTATTCCCACCAGGTGTTATATATTTTTTTCAATATATTTTTATGAATTAAAATTATAAATGTTTGGTGTTTTGTTAATTTTATATTCCGTCATCGTCCACAGAGCTCCATGCCTCTTCCACTTATATACCACATCCTCACACACTTACAATAAGTTATAGTTATTTTTTTCTAATACTATAATCACTAGAAATACTTTTTATGGCAAAACAACGTTTGCCGGGTCAGCTAGTTACATATATATATACCTATGGGAAGCCACGGTGGTGTAGTGGTCTGACTACTCGCCTCCTACCTAAGCGAACCGGGTGCGATTCCCGGCGGGTTCTGTCCCGGATATTCGCACGTGGGAATTATGCCGGACAATGCCACTGATCGGCAGGTTTTCTCGGGGGTGTCCCTATTCCTCCGCCCTTGCATTCCTGCGCTGCTCAATACTTACCTAACCTCACCCTCATCGAGTCTCAAGACATATACACTGAAGAGCCAAAAAAACTGGTACACCTGCTTAATATCGTGTAGTGCCTCCTTAGCACGCAGAAGTGCCACAAGATGACGTGAAATGGAATCTACTAATATCTGAATGTATGCAGGAGGCAATTCACACAATGAATCCTGCAGGGCAGTCCACAAATCCAATCTGCGCCAATTCGAGAAAGGGTTGCACCTTCTGTCACGTTTAATGGTTCTCGTCAGTCGTCGTTTGTCCCTTTCTTTCACAATCTTTTTCCGGCCGCAGCGATGTCGAAGATGTGATGTTTTACCGGATTCCCGATATTCACGGTACACTCGTGAAATGGTCGTACGCGAACATCCAAATGTTATCGCTACCTCGGAGATGCTATGGTCCATCTCTCGTGCGCCGACTATAACACCACGTTCAAACTCACGTAAATCTTGATAACCTGTCATTGTAGCAGCAGTAACCGATCTAGCTGCCGACCGCATCGCGTTACTCTGATTGGTTCCATACCTCTATAATTTGCATACGCACGCCTATACCAGATCTTTTGGCTCTTCACTGTAGTACGCAGCACAGAGCCTGTTAAAATGTCCTTAAATCCTTGAGCCGTGAACGTGCTCCTTAGTATTGCGAGACGACCAAGTCCCTTTCACGAAAGACACCTCCACACTGTCAACCCACCTCCACCTATGTTATACATGTCGGCATGTAGCGTTCACCTGACATTCGCCACACTCTTGACACCCTCTCATCGAACTCCCACGTGGTAAGTGGGAAACGTCACTCCAAATCAGCCTTTTCATTAGTCTACATTCCAGGGGTGGAGCTCTGTGCACCGCGGCACCTTGCCTTCACAGGCAAGCATGTGCGGTTTATGGGCGTCGAACTCCGGTCTTCGTAACACACGGAGCAGAGTCACGGTGATAGTGGCATTGTGTGACGGCATGGCACGATGACATGCGATGTTCCCGAACTACTTTATTGATGGCTCGATGGTCCCTGACAGTCGACACACTGCTATGATTTTGCGTTTATTCAAAATAAAAAAGGTTACCGAAATGAACAGCAACTATACGAAAAAGCAGTCCGTAATCATGAAAAACGGAGGTATCTCCATAATTCCTAGGGTTTCGAGTTTCGGGAACGAAAAATGCCGAGTTTACACGAACTTTACTTCGCCACTGTAACCAGGAAGTTATCGTTTCAGCGGCAGTTAGATTTAACGCACCACTTAGATCTATTCTTTCAAACCTCATAAAGCAGCATCAGGTTTCTGTAATATTTAGCATACACTTAAAATACACGAACTTAAATCGAAACTCGAAAAGTTGCTTCCGTTGGTGTACTATAAATACCAAAGTTATACCTCATAACTGTATGAAAAGTAGTAGGTTGGCGTCATGGACTCAAACATTTTGACCCGGGTTCAAATCTAGTCCGGTTATAAAATATTTTAACTATTTTAAATACATATTTTTTTATACACCGTAGAACACCCACATAACCAAAAGAAAATATTTTTTCATTATCTCTCATTTTTAAACAGAAAGTATAGAAAACGAACAAGGAAATTGACGGAGAGGTTCCGTGAATTCACGGGAAGTTTTGTGCAATTGACTGAAGTCTGCTTTTGAAAATCAACGAGTCTGTAATTTTAAGGTAAGTTAAAGGAAACTTCTGGATAAATTTTTACCAGCACTTTTCCGTAAAATGGACAATTTTTTTTTTAAACATTCCACTCGTGGTCTACCCTGGCGTTGTTTTGTTTTGGTTGTGCCTTCCCGTTCCCACTTCGCAATCACATCCTCGACGGTCGACTCGGACAACCAGAAGGGCGGGTATTGCCCTAACAGGTTACTTACTGATGTGGCAAACCAACAACTAAACAACGCTCCGAGCCTCTGAGCTGCCATTCTGCGGGCGGCGTCTCTTACCAGCGTCGAGCTCTCTGCCTATGAATGTTGCGATACCACAAAAGTATCGATACCAGTATCAGTACTGATATCGGAAGGGTGGTATCGATACCCTCTCCGGTACTAGTATCGAAACAAAAGTATCGATACTAGCATCGATATTTTCATTAGTACGTCTCATTTAACCCCTTTGACAATTCACCTATTTCTGCTTATTGGTTGAGTCGATTCATGGTTTTTGCACCATTCATCTATTATAGAGTGAACCAAACTTAATAGAGCCTTTGGGGGCTTACAGTGGCTGATACAGTATATTACCACGCTTGATAAGTGCCATCCACTCCTGCTACTTGTATGGTAGGCAGTTTTTAAAAACCTGTTTTACAACAACAAAAATGTATAATAAATCATAGAATTATAATCATATAACATAATTATTGTTCACAACCGTAACCATGAGTTAACTGTAACCTTAAAATATTTAGCACAAATTTACACAGAAAATACTGTTATAAATTTTATAACAGATGAAATAGCTCGGTGATAAAAATTCGTTTATTTATAACAGAAAACCTGTTATAAACTGCGTTATAAATCACGTTTAACCGTATGGGTAAGTAAACCGAGTAAACGAATACGGCTATCAAATGAACGAATGCGGCTATTAAGAATGTAGAATTGCAAGTTGAATTTAAATTAAAGTTGAAGACGAAAGGGCACGAGTGTAGACATAGCTTAAGGTATCCTGACCAAAAAACGAATTAAAAATAAACAATACGTACCTTGATTCAGTCGATTCCTTTTGGTTTTTGGCATTGCAGGTGCACTTTCAAATGTTTCCTTAAATTGGCCGTGTTCCCCGAAAACTTGAATTTTTTTTTTAAACAGATGTTACACTGCACAGAATCCTTATCTATTTTCTGGAAGTATTTCCACACCAAACTTTTTGGAGGCGACATAATTTTAATAAAAAAAAAATTTAAATTAAAACAAATGGAGAGTTAAAAAGCAAACTGAGCAAGATGTATCTTAGTCACTTCTCTTAACGCCAACTGTTGAGTGAGTGATGAGTGAGTGAGTCTGAGTGGCCATGCGGCGTCGGCGAAGCCTGGGCCTGGGGTTCCCTTCACTTCTCTTCCAGGAAGGTCCTTCCTTTCACCTTAACTAAAGGATCGTTAGTAGTTTACTAATAGTAACGGTTCATTTACGGTTCCCTGACCAGTATAGCCAACTTCTGTATACACTATTACACTGATGTTATTTTTTTCTTTCTTCTGAATATATTTATTTCTTGAAAATTTAGTTTTTAAACAGGAAGGGAAAAATATCGATTCCTATTCTAAGTGCCGGAACAAAAGTAGTAATATGGGTAGGTAGAGTGTCGGAAGGAATGTATCGAATACTGAATTACCCGGTATAGAATCGAAAGTATCGATACCAGTATCGTATCAGTAGTATCGAAACATCTCTATTTGATAGCGACAGCGTGGCCGTAGTCACAACTAGACTCGGGTTGACGTTTACAGAGGCGTGTCCGGATACTTTAAATCAGAGAGTGTAATAAAAACAGTTACAATAACGTTAATTCAACTCAGTTAAAAAAAAAAGCTTTGCAAAACTAGTTTTTTCTGCCATTCTAATAGATCCTAGTTTGTAGTAAAGTTATGCCGAGAGGCTCTTCAGCAACAGCTCAGAACATTTATACGCCATATGGTGTTTACAGTTAGAGAGACGGAAAAAACTTCCAACATAAGGACTCTTTAAACTGTCTATTGAGCAGATGGCATGCGCACTCAAATACTGTAAGATTCGACAACTTTGGGCCAGCGGCCCAACAATGGGCCACAGCTGCTTTCATAATGATTTTTAATTCAAATTTTTACTTATTTGACAAAAAACATGAAAAACAAACATTACAAATTTAGAGAAAATGTAAAAAACAAAAATGTATACAGTTTTGACTTGTGAATAATTGTAGCGTGACAACATTGGGCCAGGGCACGTTTGACACGTATTTTAATGGGACAAGAAGACGTGGCCCATAGTTGACTTACTTGTGTATACAATAATGGGCCACACAAAAACCATTCCCCCTCCCTTACCTTGCTACCTGGATTTGTTTTGGCCACAGGATTACATTTTTGAGAATTGTATTTATGCTGGATAAAATTCCCAACCCGCTATCTTAATAAAAAAGGGTGATTATGCTTACAAATATCAAAAAGTGGCACAAAGTTGTCGAGTTTTACGGTACTTATTACCTGTAAGGCAACAAAAAAAAAACTTTTTCCTTGGCCTGCTGTAAGAGCATTTGTCACCAGTAAGCACATAATTTTGTCGCGTGACAACTTTTGTTTCCGTATAGTTTACCTACGTTTCTCACAAATAGAACAAACACATTATGAGTCGTTATAAATTTTATACCTAATTTTACTTTGTGATAATACGTAGGTTTGGAGACCCAAAACCTCATTGTCATTTAAAATTCTGTAGTACGTTAATTCAAACTTTACATAACGTTATTACTTCAGTAGTTATTTTTTTTGCTGTAGAGGAAGATAAACGGCTACATTCGAGTATTCGAATTTCCAGAATTTCCATTCAAATATATCGAATCAAAAAGGAATTTTAAAAATCAGATATTGTTATTGGCTAGCGTTTAGGATACCGCTAACATAGTCCCATAAAAAGTGAGCAGAGGTTCAGAAAAAAGTCCCGTTATAAATATTTTACGTCCAAAGACTGAATTCCTTCATCTCTTTCTATATGTAATGAGAGGAGGTTAACGCTGTTGTACATTTAGCTATAGTCGGTTATTGGTATCTTCCTGATTTTTGAACCAAGCAGCTGAAAACTCACCCCGTGTTTGAAGCGTTGGGTTGTTTTCAAACACGTCACATATAACGAGCATTTTATACTTATGTTAATAAAAAATATCTTGTTTTGGTATATTGATTTTCTCCTTATATTTTATATACAAATTACAATATTGCATTTAAAATTAATAAGAAAAAACAGACAAAATTGGAGCTTTGATAGTATCACGTAAGAAATAGTTCTCATTCAGAATATTTGAAAACCTAGTGCGGACTAACGCGGTGGGTTGTCCCTTTGGAGGATTTATCTAGACTCAGATAAGCTTTACTTTCATGAGGCGGAGGAATAGCCTGAGAGCAGATCTTTAGACGGGCTTTACAAAAGTTTGAAGTAGCATGCTTACAATATATATACGATCCATACACATGGCACTGCTTTGTGAGCAAGAAAGATTTAGCTGATGCTACTCATGTGGAACCTATATCTGGAGTTTGCTCAATAGCATCAGCTATTAAAGAAGAAAATACAAGATGAAAAAAATAGATGGAAGATAAGGACCAGGACTGAAATACGTACCGGAGGAACAACAATTAAATGAAACACTCACACAGAATTATGTTAAACATGTTCCTTTCTCCGTCCAGCGGACAAAGAACAGCTTGGCTATAAATGGATATGTATTTTATATATTTATTATAATAAAAATTATAACTATTTTTTTATAATTGCCGAGCAACAAAATACATTTTTAAAACGAAATTAAAAAATTGTAATCTCTGCTCATTATATTCATACACAAAGTACCATTAATCAACATCTGTCTTGTACAAGAATGATAGCCGTTAGAACATTCTATATAGGGTATTATCTAGCATGGAAGTTCTTGTATGTTCGCAGCTGCTGTACTTAGCAGTCTATTACACGATTCAAGCTCAATGAAAGTCGAAGTGAACAAGAAAGTGATCACTTCTTGCTCAGGAAACATTTCCGTGTAAATAGGGCTTTAATTTTAATAGGGCTATGGTTTAAATTCTCACAGAGGCATGTTTCCCGACGGAAAGACTGCACGATAGTTTCATTGTCATATGCATAGAGTTGATGAGGCATCTGAGGCGCGTGCGTGAATCGCCCTTAACTCCCGCATATCTATATTTCGCAGCCGGAAAATTATAAGTCGCGCTAGATGGTACCTTTGGTACCCGGGCTCTGTTCCACAAAATTACAACGTAAATAATTTACAAGTTTCAAGTTACAAATACAGATTAATATAGTATAATAATGGTGTGTTCCATAAAGTTGGTAATTCAACTTTTAGAATTTAATAATAATTTACAAGTGAAATGAAGCATCATACTAGTGAGTTGAAGTTACGCCAAGATGACATCATTAGAGGTAAAACTGGAGAATAGTTTAAGACTTACGTCATGAAATGAAAATGTATTGAAGTATTACCCAAACAGAGAAAACTGTAGACAGGGTGATTTTATTTTATAATCAAAGAATTTTATCGTTTATGATAAAAATAAAAATTATATGAGTTGAACAAAATTAACATTTAATAACCAAAAATATTAAAACAACAAAAAAAATTATTAAAAGACCACTTAAATTCCTTTTGAAGTGTTTCAAATGTTATGAAAAAAAGTAACGTTACGCAGCAATTAAATGCGTTTCCTACGAATTCGTGTTGAACTTAAAAATTATTCAAACTAGGGAGCGAACATTACTTCACTTCACCATATATTACTATCCTTCAAAATCGCACTTATAAACCAAACAAAAAAGATTTACAATACTTATTACCAATCTCCAAGCACATGCAGAAAACTGGCTATACATTACTAGTAAAATATTAGTACTAATACGTTTATCAAATAAAACGCTTGTAATTTTTAAGATTAGAAGTGCAACTTGTAATGTATGTAGAAATAATTACAAGTTTACAGGTATTTATTTTCTGCAACAACGTATTTTTATTACTTAAAATTACAAGTTATTTCACTTGTGATTATTATTCCATAAGGATTACACAACAAGGCCCGGGAACTACTCTCACATCTCTGTCGTCACCCAGTTTCGTTTCCATGCCGAGGCAAGGTATTTGACGCGTTTACACATACAGTATGTCGCAGGTTGTGCTATGTCGTCCCTGGGGGGCCATGAGTAAGCGCAGGCCATGGTAGAGACAACATCGGCGCAAATGTACATTTATTTCACCTTTACTGAGGGCAAATATTTTCCCCAAAATAATACATAAACCCCTGACTTTTTATCAGGGAGAATTGATAATCCAGTATGATAATATTCCTGGCTAGAGCATTTCGCTTACCAAACACCGTGACACCTGAAAAATTGCATATTTAATGTTGCAACACCGGTGCACTGAAGCACTGAAACACTCGATCGATACTTCCACTGCCAACATCGTAACATTTCTTTGTCCGAAGTTTGGATTTATTTTTTCATTCCGACGCGTTACCATAAAATCAGGTAACTAGTCTGTTTACCTTGAGAAAGCTTTATTTATAATAATGTACCTAGAATAATTCTTTGAAAAGCATACAAAAATATTTTACAGTGTAAACGACAATTAATTGTTTCAAAAGGATATATAAATATAGAAAAAGGAAAAAAAATGAGGCTCTGTTAAAACTGATGCTGTTACAGAACGGATTATCATATTGAAAGTTAATGCAACCGGAGTCCTCCACATTCACCCTACAGTCGAAAGATCCACATCAAACAAAAAAATATTTTTATGAATAATATTATTTTGACATTATTAAAAGAGGCATGTTTTTCTTATTTGTAAGCAAAATAACTTTAAAAATACTATAAGAGATGCTTGTTTTTTCCAGTAAGTGTATACTTTCTTCACGTGCGCTTATATTTTATAGAAATTGCAATGCTTAAGTCATATTAATGACAATTTTTATTAACAATAAGGCCATTTATCTATATGTCGTAAAACTCAGCACATAAACAAAAGTGTTTTAAATAATTCTTAAAAATAATTTTAAAATAAAATGTTTTGGTTTAAGAGTCCGTGTTTTGCTCTTAAAGAAGTTCTATAATATGTTACAAGGCATATTAAATACATATCGGAATTTAGTAATAAATTATTTAAACAAAAATTCTTGTTATATTTTATTACTTTACTTAAAATGATGCCTTGCTAACCTATCGCAATGTTACGGAGGAAGGAATTCAAAGTTTATCTCGCACTAGCTTCAACATTTAAATTAATGTTTAAAATTTTAGTTGTACGACTCTTATGGAATATTAAGAGTAGTTATAAATAGGCGATTCACGCGCACGTGGATGCTGGATGCGATGCCAGGGTACCATGGCGGCCATCTTGGGTAATGTCACATTGAAACCTCTTCCTTTGTCATTCCTCGTCAAAAGCGGCCACCTTGGAATCCCTTTTTTTTCCTTTGAATTTTTCTTTTCTCCCCCCTGCTCTTTTCATTCCACAACGACTCTTCACGCTTTGTAATCCGATGAGTTTTTTCATGCTCTGTCATTCCGATGTTAATTTGTCTGATGCTCTGGCATTTCTTCCTGCCTCCCTCTCTCTCTCTCTCTCTCGACACACTCTAACCCTTGGGTTTTTTTTTCATATTCCTTCTGATCTCATTTATTTTCTCACTTGTGTCTTTTTTCTCATGCTCTGGCATTCCTTCCTGCTACTCTCTTGTCCATTCTATTCCTTGGTTTTTTCGTCATATTTCTTCTGGTCTACTTTATTTACTCTCTGGTCGTCCATTCGTCTCTCTCTTGCTGTTCTCGTCCTCCATTTTGGATGTTCCCTCATCACCATCGTCTGCTGTAGGCGGCAATCTGTGATTCCCGCGTTCACCACCAAACTTTACTAAGCCATCTTTAATTCCCTCACCTGCCACCAGTCGGCTGCTGCAGGCAGACATCTTTGACTTTCGTGCCCGCACCCAGAATGTTTGAATTTATACAGTTCGCAGCTAGGAGAACTGGTATCAGCGCGGCCATTTTGTGCATTTGTGTTTCTTCGCTCGTCGCCTGCAGGGGCGCACTAGCATCGGGGAGGTGAGTTCAAGCGGTGGCCGCCAGGAGCGCTGGGAATTTTTATAGTTGTTCCGGAACTCAAAAAATGCAGGAGGCGTGCGGTTTCAATTTGACCAACCTTCGGTCGCCAGTCAGGCATCTATAACACACTACCGCCGGTGCATGGGAAGTGTTCGGAGATGAAATAAAGGAAATACATATATCACCCTTCGCACCATGTAGGTTCAGGCACGTACTTGGCTGCTGCTGGTGTCGTACAAATTGCATGGTTATGAGAAGAAATATAGCAAACAATTACATCGGCCTATGCACTCCCCAGACAATAAACTCATTGTCATTAACGCATAAAGGACTGCAGGAAATGAGCGCACGTACGTACGTATTATATATGTAAATATAATAGTGTGAAAAATACCATCTTATTAACATTCAGAAAAAAGTAATTTTATACATGGGCAGGTCGCATCTCTACCTTTTCAGTCACGTTATCGATATGTCGTGATGTGTGTACTATTTCGCATTCCACAATCACTCATGCACACATACTTGTGCATGGAAACTGTTATCAGTGTTGGGTCTCCGACCTGGGGTTTATAGCCATTTACTTCTTATCCTAGCGAGGGTTGTAAATATGAAATGATATTCGTATCACACTAGCACTATAGTAACTAGTGTTCTAATCGTACATGCATTTAATGCTATTTTACAGCGCTGCCCCCCCCCCTTTTTCTCTTCGTACATCATTACTGTACGCTTCTTCTGTTGCTGTCATCTGTCCGTGTGCATTACTTTTTCTGCTTTGATTGTATAAAGGTGGGTCGGTTTTCCCGTTTGCAGCATTGTAAGCCTCCTGTGCAATATGCTTGCGACGCCACTTGTGTTTTTATAGTACGCCGTACTTGTTTGTGTATTAAGGAAAATTCCGGTGGTGTTTTTGCTAGCATAGTGTACTCCCCCGGTCCTAATGCGGGGAACCTTTGGCATGGTTATGCCGTGCGGACGGTAAAGTGTAAAGGTGATGCTGCGGGCTTCGTCATCATCCCTGCGAGAGCGGAGAGAGAGCAACCCTGCTGCTTGCTGCTGCTGACGAGGTCGCGTAAGAGCGATTAGTGCTTTTATCCTTTTGATAGATATTAGAGAAAAAAAAAGGAAATAAATGTTTCCCGCTTGCGCGACTGCTGGCTATGTCGTGTACCACGCGAGCGCAGACAAGATGGACGTACAGCAGCTCATGCACACACTCCAATTCCCGGACAAGTTGGAGGGTTATACGTTCGTGCATGATCGAGACACATGTACGTTGCTGTGCAATTGGCTCTGTATGAATGCATTTAACTTAAGTGTAGATATGCGACCTGCTCAAATTTTTTTTATACATATATATAATTTTTCTGAATATTAGAATGTCTGTTTTTTTAAACTAATAATATTGTATATAATTTACGCATATAAGACGCATGTATGTGCGCGTGTGCGTGGTGCCTCAAGTCTTGTATGCGATGATGATGACATTATTGTCTGGGGAGTGCGTAGGCCGATGCGGGTATTAAATATATTTCTTCACATAACCATGGAATGGCTCCTCAGCCAGGTGCGCACGTGAACCTACATAGTGCGTCGGCCGATACATGTATTTACTTTATTTCATCACCTAACAATTACCCTGCAATGGTGGTAGTGCGGTCTAGACACCGGACTGGTGACCAAAATGTGGTCAGATCGAAACTGCATGCCTCCTGCATTTGTTGAGTTCCGAAACAACTACTAAAATTCTCAGCGCTCCTGGTGGCCACAGTTTGAAATCACCTCCCCGATGCTAACGCGCCCCTGCAGGCGACGAGTGAACAAGCACACATGCACGAGATGGCCGCGTCGATACCAGCGCTCTCACCTGCCAACTGCAGAACTTCGAACACCCTGGTGGCAGGCGTGGGAATGAAATATATCCGGATACAGCAGTCGACTGGTGGCATCGCGGGAATTAAAGAAGGTTTAGCACACTCTGGTGGCGGATTCGGGAATCACAGATGGTCGCCTACAGCAAAGGATTGGTGGCTGTAATTAAATATGGCCATTTACAGCAGACGACGGTGATGAGGGAACATCAAAGATGGAAGATGCTAAAAGCCAGAGAGAGAGAGAGAGAGAGAGAGATAGACAGAGTGCTGGAAAGGACGACAAGAGAAAAAATAAATGACACTGGGAGAATCATTGCAACCCCCCTCCTCAATGGATAAAATGGTCGGGAGAGAGAGAGGGGCAGTAAGGAATGCCAGAGCGTGAGAAAAAATTAACATCGACATGGCAGAGCATGAGAAAACTAATCGGAATACAAGAGCGTCAAGAGTCGAACTGGAATGATAGAGCAGGAGGGAAAAACGGGAAATTCCAAAAGGAAAAAAGGGAAACCCAAGATGGCCGCTGCTGACGAGAAATGACAGAGCAGGAGGTTTCAACGTGAACTCATTCAAAATGGCGGCCGTGGCACTTTGGCACCACATCTAGCTTCCAGGTGCTTGTGAATCGGCTATTTATAAATACTGTTGGTCATTGCAATAAATCAAAATAGTAAAATTTTAAGGATAAACGAGTGAAATATATATAATCAAATGGACTGAGTGAATGTTGAGTATTTTTTTACAGTTAATGATTTCATGTTATGTGACTTTGCCTTGATGTCAAATAAAATAATTTCAATCCAGATGTATTTTTTTTTAGTAAAAAAGTTGCTTCCAAAAAAAATTACTTTGCATATTAATAAAGGAGTTGTCAATTTATTTGCCCTTTTTTTAAAAATATTTCTTAAAATTCTATGATCATTAAATATATTCGCTTACACAGCAAGTAAAAAAATATTAAATTAAGAGAATGTCAAAGAAAATTTGCATCTCCAGGACAGCTTAGAAAAAATGTTTTGTTTTTTTTTTCCTGCTGGAATTTCTAGGAGCGCAAGACCTTTACAAAATCATAACAACTGCACCGCGAAAGAACAGTAACGCGTTTAAACTGTCTGCAATTTCGTTCCCTACCACCTCGAAAATTCTTTAAAAGAAAATGTGACCAGAATATAATCTACTCGGAAGAGAGGATGAAAATTCTCTCCTTCTCCAGCGGTGCGTTGCGAGGAATGTTTTATCGCACAGGAAGAGAGAAGACGCAGAAGGAAGGTAGGAGGTAGAGGAGGAGTTGGAAACTGTAAGTTTGTTATCGATAGCTCTGGAGAATTGCTGGCCGTTACCTCTGCTGCAACTATCCCGGTACACTAACTTATCTTTTCCTCCTGCGGCCATTACTTCTATTTAGATTGTCACTTTGCAAAGAGCTCGGTGGAAAAGGGGGAGAGCTAAAAAAGACAGACAAAGGAAAACAGGAAGTGGAGCATACTGAAGTGGCCGAAATTCTGTTTTGTGTTTCGAAACTGGTTTACTTGCTCTCTTGCAAGGGAAATGGACCCGCTCTTAAGTTTGTTTGTGTGAGTGTATTAACCACATTTTATCCTTACATCAAACTTTCTTCATTCATTCTTCATTTATTGTGCTTGCACTTATGTTTTGGAATTTCTTGAAACAAATACGTTTTCACCAAAGGAGCCAATTATTTTATCAGATGTAGCTTTTCATACTCGGTAGTTCCAGGGCTCTTAAATGGGTAGTGAAATGTTTTAAAAATCTAATTAGAATGGAACTTCAGGTATATTAATATATTTTGAAAACTTAAGAGCTAGATCAAATGTTCCTAGACTCAATGTAATTGTCACAACAGAACTGGTACTTTGTGTAAATACTAAATCCATTTTTTTGAGGCACAACAACAATTACAATTCTAAACCATGAAACTATTGTTTCCGACGAGTTTGTGTATGATCGCATAGTTTTACGACTTATTGGCCTCGTACATCTTTCCCATGGAGTATTATTTATTATATTTTCGCTCATTATGGGTTTATAATATATTTTCACTTGTGTAAGACACTCGCCTTGTGTAGTAAATTATCACTCATTTGGAGCTCTCGCCTTGCGTGATAGTTACATTTTTCTTCACTTATAAGGTACTTAGAATGTTGTTTCACTTGTGTAGGAGTTTTGCGTTGTGTAGTACTTATACATTTTACCACTTGTATTCGACATAAAATATTATTTTACTTGTGTATGACTTAGGCATTGTGTAGTACTTGTAATATTTTTTCACTTGTGTAGGAAATATAATATTTTTTTCTCTTATAGTACTTCAACAAATAATACAAATATGATGTCAATTTCAAGCTCTGCAATTACAGAATATTTTACAAGTTAGCATAACATTGGGATTGAACATTTGCATTGAATATTTACAAAAAATACGGCATGTAAAATTCTAAACGCCAAAGGCGCACGATGCAGAAAAATATACACATGATATGGTAACCTATGATATGGTAAGTCTAGCAACCATGCTACCGTTTGTACCACAGCCAGCAGTTATCAACTGAGGCAACCCGAGACGAGCAATGCAAATTAGCATGCCGTGCGAACAGTATACAAGCATGCATCACATAAAATGAACGTCATTCTGTTGACGTGCGTGGTGGTGAAAAGTAGACTGTTACTACTACATTCATCTACTACAATCTTGTACTCTGCTGCAATATGAAGACGGGATCAATAGTTTAATACTTGTCATCTGTAACACCGTCGAAATCGTCAACATCAAGGTGCCCTGAAGAGTCGCTACAGGCATTAATTACAGTGTCATCGTGACTACTACGATCGTGTATGCTGCTACAATATGAAGATGAGGCCAATGGTTGAAGACTTACCAACTGTGACATGGTTAACAGCATGGGACCCTGAAGAGTCGATGCAAGCATTACGATATCGATGTGGCTATTGTGAAAATACTTTGTAGTAAAAGTCGTAATGTGCATCGACATGAAAGTGCACATTGCATGTTCACCCCAGCATACAAAGTGTTCCACTGTGATAACTGCGATGATGTGTTTACCCGCAGTGATAACCTGTACAGACATAACAATAACTGCAAAGGTCATGTTTGTCGTTCATCGGGAAGCGAGTGCATGTATTGCGGCAAGACATTCAGGAAACGTACCACTGCCAAAGGTCATGAAGAATAGTAGCGGCAAATTTTCCTCCATCTACAAGACCTACCCATGCATCAACTGCTGTGCGGTATATGCGAATAAGAGTGGCTTGATTGCTCACAGCAGGAATTGTTTTGCAAAAAAAAAACTTACCATAAATGTATCGCTTGAATGAATAATATGTTGAGCATGTATCAAATTAAGGATATGTAAACTTATTATGGTTATTCTGTAAATAAAAGTAAAAGTATATGAATTATTTATGTTATTCATATATCTCAACCTACACTAATATGAAGTTCACCTCCATCACTAGGTGGAAAAGACAGTTTTCGTCTAAGTCTGGAAGTGAGCTATTCTTTTTTGTATAGTGGCAAGTCTCGAAATCAGTTCCCTATCGATGGGATGCTTGAGCAATACACATAGATGCTCTCGACATGAACCCATGTCAACATGCAACCATGACCTTGACATTGAATGACATTAAGTGATCTTGACATGACCTTGGACGACATCATGTGACCTTCACGTTGATCTTTGACCACCATCTAGAAAAATCTATCGCGTTAAACAAAAAACAACTCGAAATATTGTGGTAAATTAAAAAAAAAATAGCTGAAAAAATTGTCACCTGANTTGACCACCATCTCGAAACATTTATCGCTTAAAATAAAAAAGACTCGAGATTTTGAAGTTAATTTTATAAAATTGCTGAAAAATCGTGACCTGACCTTGAATGACATCATGCGACCTGAACCTTGACCTTTGACTACTATCTTGAAAAAACTAAAGCTTAAAACAAAACAAAAATGGGTAATTTTTTTATAAATTTTATATTTACGCAGAACAAATCGTAAGACATTCGCTTCGTCTTCCTCTCGTAAAGGAAAGTACATGTGTGACTCGGCTGGTCTGACACACTAGGGTCTGACGCAACTCTCTCTTGGCTAGTGTTCTCTGTTATCCCTTTGCTTGTCGAGACCTGCACGGTATTCGCGCTGGTCGTCGACTGGCTGGGGAAGGTACTACAGATTCTCATGATGTTAGTTGATTGCTCGAAGTCGGCCGGGTCGGATGTGTCCCTCTGCTAGTGTTGTAAGTGTTTGTTGTTCGCTAAATGCGAGGGTTTCGTTTCAGTTGATTCGTAAAAAAGTCGTTTGCAATTCTGTTGTACGGGCCAGGATAGCCCGTTATTGCATAACATCGTTTATCAAACTGCAAACAGTACTCGACGTCTGTGTAATATGTAATTGTGCTGGTTGGTAGGTGCTTATAACTATTTTCCATTCACATTTTGTTTCTTATATCTATTTGCATCACCATGTAGCAGTGATATCTCTCCTGCGCGAATAATGGTTTGCATGTATGTTGCTTGGTGACTAGCAAAGGAAAACCGCCCTTACAAGTCGTATAATGCGTATCATAATAGTATTGATACATTTTTGTGGGTGGTACTTGTGGTCATTCGTTTTTTTTCATGTCGACGTACATTCTAGCTCTTTAATAAATTTTTTGGTTTTATATCAACACCGATATAACTGTTATGGACTGTAGCACTATCGAGGTTTATTTTATAATTGCACGNTTTTTTGGTTTTATATCAACACCGATATAACTGTTATGGACTGTAGCACTATCGAGGTTTATTTTATAATTGCACGTAGGGCGTACTTGACACATGTGGCCTTTTTCATTGTAGGAGGTGATGCCTATGTTTGATTTTCGTGACTGTATCTTAAATGGTTTGGAAACTTGATCTTACTATGCTTATAACTTCGCATATGGCATGAATGACCCTGCGACCATTTTTGTTGTCGGGAGTGATCGGTATGATATGAATTTGGTAACTTTATCTTAAACCGTTCGGAAATTACGGTCAACTATGCTTATAAGTACACATATGTCGCAAGATAAATCAACAAGGTAGCCGTATTCGGGAAGAATCGCAGAAAACCCCTTAGCTTGGAATGANCACATATGTCGCAAGATAAATCAACAAGGTAGCCGTATTCGGGAAGAATCGCAGAAAACCCCTTAGCTTGGAATGGAAAAAAGCATAGAACTAGGGTATTCGAATTCGGGAAGTCTCGGATAAAACCCCCTCGCTCAGAATGCAAGAGCAGGGAACAAGATATTCGAATTCAGGAAGACTCGGAGAAAACTTCCTCCCTCGGAATGCAAGAGCATGGAACAAGGTATTCGTATTCAAGAATACTCTGAGAAAAACCCCTAGCTTGACGAGACCCTTTCGAGAGCCTCACATAGCCAATCAGAGACGTGATCCTTTCGACCGCAGTCGGGGCGTCGTGGCAGGGACTGGCAAAGGTGAGAGCCTCTCGCAGCTAATACGAGACGATATTCTTTCGACCATAGTTGGGGCATCGTGGCAGGAATTTGGGAAGACTCGGAGAAAAACCTCCTCGCATGGAATGCAAGAGCATGAAGTAGGGACCAGTCGGGGCGTCGTGGAAGGGATTTGGGAAGACTCGGAGAAAACAACCTATTATGGAATGCAAGAGTTGGAATTAGGGACCAGTCGGGGCGTCGTGGCAGGTATTTGGGATGACTTGGATATAACCCCCTCGCATGGAATGCAAGAGCATAAAGTAGGGAAGAGATTAGGGTGGCATTTAAGATCATAAATTAGGGAACAAGATGGCCGTCGGCACTGACTGAGAAAATGGCCGCCATTGGGAAGGAATGCAAGAGCAGGAGGTTTTACTCTTGACTTCATCCAAGATGGCCACCGTGTGTCCCTGTGTCCCCCGCCCCATGCCCCTGATTTATTATTTTCCTTTTCTAACTACTGATATTGTTTTAATTATTTTTTATCAATATCGACGATTGTTACTTTGTTCTTTGTTCTTGCTTTTACATAATTCAAAGTTCCAAAAAATTACTTGTAATCAAATGTCCTTAATATAGAATATATAAGACTTGAGTCCACAGCCAGATGAAAATGTAGGTTTTATGTTCTATCAGTTGTTACATGCCATGCATAAAAACGTCGTCTTACATGTGCGATGCAACAAGGAGTTAGAGAGTCACACTCTAGAGATGCGCCAGTAAGCGCCACCATCATTTACATCCGCAAAATTGTTACATGCCCAGGAATAGCATTATACTTAGAGGGCACGGCTGTGAACTGCTGAAGTATGATAATATAATATGTCGTTGGAAATACGGAACTCGAAATATACAAAACATAACCGGGAAAATATGAGGTAAAAGCCAATTTCTTATAGTGGAGAAAAAAGCGAATCAACTCATTTTTACAACCGATTCATCAGAACCAACAAAAGTTAACATAAATCACACCGTGATGAAAGTTGAGGAAGAATGAGTAAGTGGACACATTACAAAATAGTGTGATGGAACACTCGCTCTAGGTTGTCATATCGATAATATCGATATGGCAACGGGTATTAAACACATAGATATTTAGACACATTCATAACAAATTAATGATTATAATGACATTAAACATTTATAACACAAAACTTTGAGATTACCCACAGTGCTTTTTTGTCCAAAAATCATGATGTGAATTAAACGTCAGTTAAATTTAGAGTCTATTTGAGTGAAGAGATTTGTGTGGCTCTTAACAGCGATGTCTTGGGAGTGATCACGTGATATAAAGTACCAATGACACTATCAAAACTACATAAAAAATACAAATTATGTTCACAAAGTTATTTACTTCGCAGATACAATATTCAAAAAGCTCAATAAACGAAAGATTTGGAGGAAAGCATGCTTTGCCACAAAACGTCCGAAATGATATAAAATGAGTAAAACAATAGCTGTTTTAAAATGAATGACATATACTTCCCCTTTCAAACCCTCCATATGAACGAAAATTGCAACTTGCACAAGAAAACAGCAATGCCAACACTTCATACTAAATGAGCAATATTAAATAATGCATTATCCATAATATTCAAAGGAAGGTGGAAGGTAGTGTGGCCATGATAGTCCCTTCTGGTAAATTGCAGAAGAGTTGGTGACTTCAAAATATTTAAATCGAAAATACAAACAAATAGAAAAAAACAATGGAGATAACAACCACATAACACAATAAAAGGCAATGGAAAAAGCCCAAGAATAGTTATCAGACTGAGGATGTAAAGAGTAGATAAAAATATGAAGGAAATAATGAAAATTATTTCTATTAGGTCGAAAAGCTAAAAGGGAGTCAGTTTCCGTACCCGAGAATTTTTCAGGGGAAAATTAGGTAGGTTAGTTTAACGGAAGGATCAAAGGATAAAAACTGGTTTAGGAATATGAAGAGCAGGTAAGGAAAAACTTAAATGAAGATAAGAAAGATAGAAACAAAACTATTTAATAATAAGCTAACAATGTCGCAGGGAGGTACATTGCTAATATGTCCACTGCCCGGTTAAGGAAGGTTGAAAAGTGGGAGGGTTTCAACAATATACCTAATTAAGAAAGTTACGAGAACAGGGACTTCAGTAGCAAAAAGACAAATTGAATTAGTTTTCTCAAAAATGGTAAATCCAAAGTCATATGTGATTTTTCACAAATATTAATGTTGGGTTTCCCGACAAGAAATATGAATTCCCAACTGCGAACTAGTAATAAGGGAAACTAGAATATCATATAGTAATGCCACATTTTTCACAGTCCGAAAACAATTGAGCATTTGCAGGAACAAAATGGCTCATATCATGCCTAACAATAAAAAACTCAGAAACTTTCAATTATCAGATATTTGTTTTTCCTCTTGAAAAGAATGGGGTAGAGAAATGTCCTGTTACTATGAAAAAGAATATAATTACACACTTGCACATAGGTGCATTTACCCCAACATTTAACGAAGCATCAAAAACTTCAGCTTGTACAGTACTGAACATAATACATGTGAATATTTTCAAAAGCCACAGGTGCAATCATATACAAAGATGTGGTTATCAAATGTTGGATATTGTTCAAGATTTGGATTGGGTGATAGCAAATTGAGTAGTAACTGTCGCTGAATAATTGTTCATATTTCTGAAACACAGGACCATAATTGAGGTCCGTTACCATGACTGCAAACATAATCGTCGATATGGCAACAGCCACAAGACTCAGCAAAACAGTAAAAATTGGTGAAAATCCAGAAAGGTCACAAAACGAAATATACAGATGCAATTGTCGGTCTAAAATAGATAAACGGACCTCGAAGGAAGTAGAAAATGAAAGGTGTCAGAGAATAGTAATACAATGTTTTACGAGTGACCAGAGCACAACAATACANCGAAGGAAGTAGAAAATGAAAGGTGTCAGAGAATAGTAATACAATGTTTTACGAGTGACCAGAGCACAACAATACAAAACAAAACTATCTTATTTTAAATCGGAAATATTATATTAAGAGAAAAATATATTTACCCAAAATTTTTCAATATGCTATAAGTAGATAATGGAACACCCATCCCACAAAATAACGCAAAACTAAAGNAACCTATTATGGAATGCAAGAGTTGGAATTAGGGACCAGTCGGGGCGTCGTGGCAGGTATTTGGGATGACTTGGATATAACCCCCTCGCATGGAATGCAAGAGCATAAAGTAGGGAAGAGATTAGGGTGGCATTTAAGATCATAAATTAGGGAACAAGATGGCCGTCGGCACTGACTGAGAAAATGGCCGCCATTGGGAAGGAATGCAAGAGCAGGAGGTTTTACTCTTGACTTCATCCAAGATGGCCACCGTGTGTCCCTGTGTCCCCCGCCCCATGCCCCTGATTTATTATTTTCCTTTTCTAACTACTGATATTGTTTTAATTATTTTTTATCAATATCGACGATTGTTACTTTGTTCTTTGTTCTTGCTTTTACATAATTCAAAGTTCCAAAAAATTACTTGTAATCAAATGTCCTTAATATAGAATATATAAGACTTGAGTCCACAGCCAGATGAAAATGTAGGTTTTATGTTCTATCAGTTGTTACATGCCATGCATAAAAACGTCGTCTTACATGTGCGATGCAACAAGGAGTTAGAGAGTCACACTCTAGAGATGCGCCAGTAAGCGCCACCATCATTTACATCCACAAAATAGTTACATGCCCAGGAATAGCATTATAATTAGAGGGCACGGCTGTGAACTGCTGAAGTATGATAATATAATATGTCGTTGAAAATACGGAACTCGAAATATACACAACATAACCGGGAAAATATGAGGTAAAAGCCAATTTCTTATAGTGGAGAAAAAAGCGAATCAACTCATTTTTGCAACCGATTCATCAGAACCAACAAAAGTTAACATAAATCACACCGTGATGAAAGTTGAGGAAGAATGAGTAAGTGGACACATTACAAAATAGTGTGATGGAACACTCGCTCTAGGTTGTCATGTCGATAGTATCGATATGGCAGCGGGTATTCAACACGTAGATATTTAGACACATTCATAACAAATTAATGATTATAATGACATTAAACATTTATAACACAAAACTTTGAGATTACCCACAATGTTTTTTTGTCCAAAAATCATGATGTGAATTAAACGTCAGTTAAATTTGGAGTCTATTTGAGTGAAGAGATTTGTGTGGCTCTTAACAGCGATGTCTTGGGAGGGATCACGTGATATAAAGTACCAATGACACTATCAAAACTACATAAAAAATACAAATTATGTTCACAAAGTCATTTACTTCGCAGATACGATATTCAAACAGTCCAATAAACGAAAGATTTGGAGGAAAGCATGCTTTGCCACAAAACGTCCGAAATGATATAAAATGAGTAAAACAATAGGTGTTTTAAAATGAATGACACATTCTCCCCCTTTCAAACCCTCCATATGCACTAAAATTGCAACTTGCACAAGAAAACAGCAATGCCAACACTTAATACTAAATGAGCAATATTAAAATAATGCATTATCCATAATATTCAGGTGAGGTAGAAGGTGGTGTGACAATGATAGTGCCTTCTGGTAAATTGCAGAAGAGTTGGTGACTTCAAAATATTTAAATCGAAAATACAAGCAAAAAGAAAACACAATGGAGTTTACAACCACATAACACAATAAAAGGCAATGGAAAAAGCCCAAGAATAGTTATCAGACTGAGGATGTGAAGATTAGATAAAAATATGAAGGAAATAAGGAAAATTATTTATATTTTGTCGAAAAGCTAAAAGGGAGTAAATTTTCGTACCCGATAATTTTTCAGGGGAAAATTAGGTAGGTTAGTTTAACGGGAGGATGAAAGGATAAAAACTGGTTTAGGAATATGAAGAGCAGGTAAGGAAAAATTTAAATGAAGATAAGAAAGATGGAAACAAAAGTATTTAATAATAAGCTAACAATCTCGCAGGGAGGTACATTGCTAATATGTCCACTGCCCGGTTAAGGAAGGTTGAAAAGTGGGAGGGTTTCAACAATATACCTAATTAAGAAAGTTACGAGAACAGGGACTTCAGTAGCAAAAAGACAAATTGAATTTGTTTTCTCAAAAATGGTAAATCCAAAGTCATATGTGATTTTTCACAAATATTAATGTTGGGTTTCCCGACAAGAAATATGAATTCCCAACTGCGAACTAGTAATAAGGGAAACTAGAATATCATATAGTAATGCCACATTTTTCACAGTCCGAAAAGAATTGAGCATTTGCAGGAACAAAATGGCTCATATCATGCCACACAATCAAAAACTCAGAAACTTTCAATTATCAGATATTTGTTTTTCCTCTTGAAAAGAATGTGGTAGAGGAATGTCCTGTTACTATGAAAAAATATATAATTACACACTTGCACATAGGTGCATTTACCACAACATTTTACGAAGCATCAAAAACTTCAGCTTGTACAGTAATGAACATAATACATGTGAATATTTTCAACAGCCACAGGTGCAATCATATACAAAGATGTGGTTATCAAATGTTGGATATTGTTCAAGATTTGGATTGGGTGATAGCAAATTGAGTAGTAACTGTCGCTGAATAATTGTTCATATTTCTGAAACACAGGACCCTAATTGAGGTCAGTTACCATGACTGCAAAAATAATCGTCGATATGGCAACAGCCACAAGACTCAGCAAAACAGTAAAAATTGGTGAAAATCCAGAAAGGTCACAAAACGAAATATACAGATGCAATTGTCGGTCTAAAATAGATAAACGGACCACGAAGGAAGTAGAAAATGAAAGGTGTCAGAGAATAGTAATACAATGTTTTACGAGTGACCAGAGCACAACAATACAAAACAAAACTATCTTATTTTAAATCGGAAATATTATATTAAGAGAAAAATATATTTACCCAAAATTTTTCAATATGCTATAAGTAGATAATGGAACACCCATCCCACAAAATAACGCAAAACTAAAGAAAAAAAAATGCATTCGAAGTAGTAAACAGGCTACTACGAATAAAATACGAAATTACAAAATGTATAACAAAACACACGACAGTTGAATTTAACCTAGTGCAGCGGATTTTTAAGATAACNGAAAAAAAAATGCATTCGAAGTAGTAAACAGGCTACTACGAATCAAATACGAAATTACAAAATGTATAACAAAACACACGACAGTTGAATTTAACCTAGTGCAGCGGATTTTTAAGATAACAACAATGGGTCCCAAATGCAACAATAGGTGTGTATTCAGGCCACAGGAAAGACCAGTTACCACAAAAGAAACGGTTTGGCCAACCAAACCAGAAGAAAAGACATAGTTTTATTCTTCACCACCATTACTAGTCAGAAGATGGAGGGTAACATTTTATTCGAATGGGAAATATGGACTTTGGTAAGACAAGCAGCTATTTTACGGTCAGATAAACTATCTGTGACTAGTGTACGACGACGCTGTACCTGGTAAAGACCAGTCCGACGATACGCAAGTATAACCATCTTTTTGTCAGCAGCTCGGCTGGCAGGGTGTGATTCGCACCGTGAAAGGTCAACGACTAAAAAAGGAGGCTCAAACCAGTTTTGATAATACTTGGAACTAATTTTTTTATTTTTTTATTTTTTTTAGATTTTTAGGTGCTGACCAAAAANATTTATTTTTTTATTTTTTTAGATTTTTAGGTGCTGACCAAAAATCACTGACATTTTAGTCTCGTCTATAAGAACATGGTTTAGAGACTAGATATTAGAGGGTTGTTAATTCGGCTCGAAAGTGAACATGTGCTTAAGAGGCGAGGTCCTACGGTACTCAAGCGATGCATAATTGAGAGCCGTCTGTAACCAGGGTAAGTTGTTATCCCATTTTAGAGGATCTTTCGCTGGAATGCTATAAAAGGTGAATGGAGTTTCCTATGGAACATCTGCGCATGCGAGGAAGGGAGATAATATGGTGATAAGGTGACACGTTTGATTCCATCAGCAAAACACATTTTGTTGAAATGCCGCGAGATGAACTGANGGTACTCAAGCGATGCATAATTGAGAGCCGTCTGTAACCAGGGTAAGTTGTTATCCCATTTTAGAGGATCTTTCGCATGGAATGCTATAAGAGTTGAATGGAGTTTCCTATGGAACATCTGCGCATGCGAGGAAGGGATATAATATGGTGATAAGGTGACACGTTTGATTCCATCAGCAAAACACATTTTGTTGAAATGCCGCGAGATGAACTGANATAATATGGTGATAAGGTGACACGTTTGATTCCATCAGCAAAACACATTTTGTTGAAATGCCGCGAGATGAACTGATGTCCATTGTCAGTTATAACAGTTGAAAATGCCAAGATTTTTGAAAATCTGGCATTGAAGATCTTAAAAAATTTGAATTAGCAATCTGCTTTTCTTAAAGTATTTAGTAAAACAAGCTTAGAGTATGCATCAATACACACAAGCAACATATTAGGAGGAGATTTACTGCGAAGTAACGGACAATACTTTATCATGGTATCCGAGTTCGTAAGAGATGGAGGTCTTAATAAAAATAAAATAACTAAATTAAACAATTATATTTATTCTCGGTGCTGCAAACAGTCATACGTCTGTTATTTACCAGTCTGGGCATCCTATTAACTCTTTTTATTCTTATTGAGAGCAATATTTAATTACTATCTCCACTTCAATTGTCTTTATCACAGTCTCTACTTTTGCTAATGTCCTTTAAACTTCTCCAATCATTTCCACACGTTTAGTTAAAGCTGTTTACTTCAAACGTCCCGGATGTATTTTCACTCACGCATCCAGTCCACAGTCCCTCAGATCAGTTCCACTCTTCACTGCACACAAGCTCGCAGATCGCTGAAGTCGTCCCTCGCCGCTTCGGAATCGCCAAACTGTTGCTCGAGGTCGCACGAGACGCCAAACTCCCCGCTAATCACTCTCTCAGACGCCCGGACGCGGTATTAATACTTGAGGTCGGTGCCGTCTAGAACGTTCTCGGCAATCCAAGTTGTTCTGGGAAAAAGTAATGGCAATGACGACCACATTCCTGCGTGATAAATGGATACATATGAGCTTATCAGGGTCAGTGAGGTGCGAGATGCCAGATGAGATAAGTTTATCAGAATGTGTGGCAGCATCCTTTATGATAGGCCGCTCGCTTCTTCTAACGTCACAAACTTCATCTTCAGGTCTCTGCGCCTTCCTCCGCCAGGAAAACACCGGACAGCGACATGCAACAATATCGTAATTATATTTGCTATTAAATAAAGGGTTTATTTAATAGTGATTTGGTATGAAATACAATTATCTGTAAAATCAAAAGTAATATAGTGATTCATGATGATGAGGAGCATTGGTTCTTCTGAAACAATCAAAACACCAAAGAAGACTTTTTATACTAGGAAAATAATTTCAACTCTGGCGAGATGCAAAAAATATTAAGAGCAGTCTTAATTGGTCTATCGTGCAAGTAGGGAGAAACTAAACCATATTTACATGACGAGACTAATTGTACTTTACTTGGAGAAGGAATCTCTCACAGTTTGCTTACTATTTCGTACTATTTTATACTATAAAACAAAATTAATTTATCGTGATTAAATAACAATTTAATGGAATGCAACCAATTTTATTTAACTTACCAAGCAGTAAATAATATCAGATGAAATTTGAGTACACAACTGGTGTATAAATAAAAAAACTATGTGCAAACAAGTTTTACAGTAAACGCTTTAAACTTCAGTAAACTAGGTATGTATGGTTGATAGCAAAAAAATTATTCATACCAGAGATTTTTACGACAGATGTATTCCAACAAACAAGAAATGCGGATTTATTTGAGAAAAAAACCCCATTTGCCGAAGGGCTTTTCAAAGAATCTTCTTCCATCTAGTAGACGAACAGGTAGCG
>NQII01001230.1:140770-172800 GCA_002778355.1 Clitarchus hookeri
GAGTCGGCCCTCCCCCGCCACCCTGCCCGCCGGCAGTCACGCGCCGAGGGTGTGTAACAAGGAGAATATCCTTCCCCCGGCGTGTCTCGTCCCCAGGGAGGCGATAACAGCTCCCTCCAGATGATGGTGTCGCGGGCCGACCGAAGACACACCCCCCAGCCTCTACCACCGTGATGTATGCAAGCTTCGCGGGGCGAACCTAACACACCCCCCAGCCTCTACCACCGTGATGTATGCAAGCTTCGCGGGGCGAACCTAACACACCCCATCTCGCCCCGATATACGGCACTGCGCTCGCTGCTGGCCGAGGGAAAATATCTTCTGCATGAAGATGTCGCATCAGGATCTGGTTGGACGAGGACTGGTGGAAATATTCACCCCCCCGAGTTTGTTATATCCACCAGAACATGTTCATTGAAGACTACAGGTTTTCGGAAGATAGTAAAAAAAAAAACAAAAGGAAGGAAACAATATAAGTATGATGTTTAGCAAAATTTGTGAGTAAATACTCTGTCAAGAGCAATACACGTCTGTCTAGACACTTGCGAGATTGTAAAATTTTACGTTTTTGGCATTAAGCTAAAGTAATTTGTGGGGTGCCAGTTATGTTCCTACAAGTTTTTGTAGGATAGTATTGTACAATTGCATTTCTCTGAAGTATCCGAAATATTGTTTTGTAGGCATGTTCGTGATTAGACACAGGCTCTTATCTATTATTCTAAATTGATTTTCTTAACCAACTGGAATTATAAGCATGTTTCATTAGCCCGTAAATGCTTTAACGCCAGAGAGTCGTATCTGAGTTTGTGAGAGATAGATGTCTTAATAAAAATAAAAGAACTAAATTTGATTTTAGTTTGTTTNGAGAGTCGTATCTGAGTTTGTGAGAGATAGATGTCTTAATAAAAATAAAAGAACTAAATTTGATTTTAGTTTGTTCAAACAGCTATTGTTTACAGCATTGATCTATCTATTTTCACTATTACTCTTTTTATGTCTCAATGATCGCAATATTTAATGCCTACTGTTTCTCTTAGTAACGCCGTTATTAATGTTTCTGTAAGGTTACAGTCAATTATTTCATTATCATCAGTAACACACCTTTAGCTTGTCGGTTGCATTCATTTGTAATGTCTTTCACTCACGCATACAGTCCAGCCTGCCAGTCCNTAACACACCTTTAGCTTGTCGGTTGCATTCATTTGTAATGTCTTTCACTCACGCATACAGTCCAGCCTGCCAGTCCCACTATTCGTTGCGCCGATGCTCGCGGTCTCAGTTTTTCCTCCCGCTGGTCACTTCTCCCTCCGCTCGTCGCTCGTTGTCTATCGCAGAAACTCCAGCCACTCATCCACTCAACAACTCCTGGCCCGGAGGCCTGTAGCACTATTTATCCTCTGCTGGCCTTGACCTGGAAAGTTCGACTCAACCCGAGTTATGCTGGCAGAAATTAGGACAGTAAAACACTACAAAATTCTTCAGTTAAATGGAGAAACTCAATACAACCAATGTCAGCAGCGCGCGCCGCAAAAATTATTATCGTGTCCGCTCGCTTTTTTGTAACAAATATGCGGTACTTGTTTTATCGCTCGCCTGTCATTCAAAACAGCCCTTGTGACTCGCCACCGCTATCAAGTAACTGCTCTGTCCTTCAATTCCAAACGCTCGCGTGGGACAAAGCAGCGAGCGCGTAACACTGCCCCCTGCTCCAGTCTGTTTGTCCCGAACAGGCATTGCAACATCCTAACCTTCATATAGTGCCAGTCGGTCGATGTGGACATCCTTCGGTTTCACCTGAGAGCCTTGACGAAAAATCTGAAAGACCACATCATTAATATTCTTCAGAATCCTGTAGGGGCCTTCCCAACATTTCTGTAGCTTCGGGTAGTAAGTAACCTTTTCGCCTCTGGGGGTTGTACAGCCACACTAGTTGTCCTTCTTGAAATACCTCGCCCGACATTCTCCTATCATAAATTGTCTCCATCCTGTCACTATTTATTCTCAGGTGCTGTCGAGCTAAATCATAAATGCCAACTAGTATGTTATGTAATTCGCTGGCATATTAAGGCGCTGCAGCTTCCTTTTCTGTCGGTCGGCCAAACAGCAGGTCACTAGGACGGCGTGGCTCTCTACCAAACAGCATGCTTGACAGGTATTACCTTTGTAGACTCGTGAACTGCATAGCAGTAAGCAAGGAGAAACAATGGCACTTTTGAATCCCAATACTTTTGGTTGTCTGCCACAAAGATCAACAGATACAGCTCAAGAGTGTGGTTAAGTCTCTCGGCCATTCCATCCGACTGAGGATGTAAGGCTGTAGTCCTTGTCTTTTTCATCCCCAGAATATTTGTTACCTCCTGGGACAATGCAGCTTCAAAGTTTCTTCCTGATCGGAATGGAGTTATTGTGGCGCCCGAAACATCGATAAGACATGCTCTATGAGTGCCTCAGTCACAATATGTGCTTTCTGGTTCGGGAGAGGAATGATCTGAGGCCACTTAGTAAAATTAACTTGGGCCACCAGTAGATACCGATTGCCTCTCTCTGTGAGCGGCAAGTGACCCAGAATGTTTACTGCCATCCTCTAGAATGAGGCTCCAACATTGTATTTCTGGAGGTGAACTTGTCCCCTGGTCTTTGGGCCCTTCCTCTCAGTACATATGTCACACTTTCTGCACCACTTCTCAACATCCTCCTGACAATGAAGCCAGTAGAATCTCAGTCTAATTCTGTCAAGGGTCCTATTAACACCAAAGTGCCCACTAGCTGCCGCATTATTCAGTTACTTTTCGGGAATCCTGCATTCTGGAAGGACCAACTGTAAGCGTTTTCGATCATTACTTTCCCAGTTTCTGTAATTTATGCCATTATTCAGTAGGAGAGAATTCCAATGTGTCCAGTATGCTTTTACTGCTGTGCTCGTACTATATATATATTCCCATTTTGACTGACCGCGAGCTTCTTTACACTTAAGTAATGGCTGTAAATTGGGATCATTCTGCTGACCTCTCCTAATAACCTCATTACTCAAGGTAGGCATCCCATCACCAGATAGAAAACCTTAAATTTTTTCATTTGTACCTTAATATATTTGCCACTCTTGTATTCTTAGCGTTCACAATAACGACAGAATGGCTCATATGACCTATGAAGTGCATCTGCATTGCTGTGAAGGCATCCTGATCTGTGCTGTATTTCAAAGTCATATTCCTGAAGATGCTGCATCCACCAGGCTATCAGGCTGTTTCAGCTTCGGGCTTCATAAGGTTAAGTAGCCAGAATAGTGAAGCATTGTTGGTAGTTACAATAAAATATATACTCTAAAGGTAGGGGTGGAAGTGTTAAATCGGCTCTACCATTGCCAGAAGATACATACATGTAACACAGTAATTTATCTAGGACTTAAAAATTACCTAACTGAAGTATTATAATAGTCTTTCCTTCTCATCCTTAACCTGAGATAATACAGATTCAATGCCTAAATCAATAGCATCAGTGTCCAAAATGAACATGCCCTCACATTTAGGGAAACCCAGGACTGGTGGAGATATCAGATTTACNCTAGGACTTAAAAATTACCTAACTGAAGTATTATAATAGTCTTTCCTTCTCATCCTTAACCTGAGATAATACAGATCCAATGCCTAAATCAATAGCATCAGTGTCCAAAATGAACATGCCCTCACATTTAGGGAAACCCAGGACTGGTGGAGATATCAGATTTCCTTTAGCGTACTAAAATCATCTTCACATTAAGTGGACCAGTGAATTTTCGGCTTTGTCTCAGTCAGTTAATGTAGTGGCTTGGCAATTGTGGTGAACCCAAGTACAAATCGACGCTAATAGGAACATAATCCCAGAAAACACCATACTTAAATTTTGTCAGTTTGTGTTGGCTAATTTCTTATTGCTTTGGTTTTCTCGGGGTCTCTTCCTATTCAATGAGACAACACTACATATTCCAAGAAATTTACTTTCTTTTGGAACAGGTGGCACTTCTTAGAAACCTGTTTCAATTGGGCTGCGGCTACTTTCTGGAATACGATCTGGGTGCTCTTCAAACATGCTTCCTGTCACAACAATGTCATCTAGGTAATTCTTAAAGATATCAAAAGGCAGGACTTATTCCATAAGATGTTCAAAAGTTGCAGGGGCATTACAAAGACCAGAAGGTATTACTTTTAACTGCCAGATTTACTTCCCTTGGACACAAAATGCAGTCTTAGTTTGGTCCTCTGGGTCCACCTCGCACTGCCAGTACCCACTCTTCATGTCCAAAATAGAAAACCATCGTGAACCCGTTTAATCTGTTCAATGTTTCATCTCTCATTGGAAGTGGATAAGAGCCATTCTTTGTCACATAATAAATCTGGCGATAATCTACACAAAACCTCGGAGAGCCATTTTTTTCCCTCAACAAGAACATGGGGGATGACCATGGACTTACCTGATGGTTCCATCAGATTTAGATCCTTCATTTCCATCAAAAGTCCATTAATAGCATCATGCGAAGTTAGTGGCAGTCATATTGGTGGCTGCTTTATGGGCCTGCGACTGGCATCTCCCATATGTATGTGGTGGCAGGACACATCAGTCCTTCCAAGGCCATTTGGTCCACACCAGAATGCATCCCTATCTCTCTGCAGTAATTCAGAGACAGCTTTCTCCTGTCGCCAGTTAAGAATTTCCTTTGTACTTATCAGTTCTTTCAGTAATTCTGGTAAATGATATTATATTTGTCTTACTCTAGAATCTTCTGGAACAATTGGAAGTACATGTATGACCTGTTTGCAAACACTTATCATTGCCTCCTTCTCAAGATGAATGGAACTTTTGGACAATTTTATCATTCTAACTGGAAAACCATCAGAGTTAGAAGAGACTAAAGTCCTTGTCGTTACCACCAACTCTATACTGCGTACCCGTAGCACACCAAGTCGAGTATCGATACAGCGCATCATATTTTAAAATTTGGGTCACCTCCGATACCATCATATGTCAGATTATCATTTAAGTGTATAAAGTTTTAATTCGCCGAAACCTTTGAAATTATGTGCAACATTACACTTTATTACTTCTAAAAATACATGCATCGTAAAGTCGGAAACTGTACAGAATTATAACGGGTTAGCAAACATTCCCTTATTCCTAAATTTCCATATGCGTAGAGTAGTATATTACGGACAGTTTGAAATTATTAAGTGTTATATGCATCAGAAATGAATTTTAAAAGTGCCACATTTCCTGTAGGTTAAATCACACATAATACTAATAAATATTTAACATCATGTATGTAAATTTTATTCGCGGTATTACATTCAGGAAATTGTAAATATCTTGAGTACAACATTAAACTGAAAGACTATCAGTGTCAAGTTGAAATTAAATATGAAATATAATAAATTATTATATCTATGTGGACGGCGCACACGATGATCTTAATCTTAGGAGCTGTGATGTTTTACTAGCATGTCGCAATCATTTAAATATGGTAACTTTTTGTTGGGGAAATGCTTGTCATTTAATGTAACCCAGATAATCCGGGAAAATAATAAATATCCTGATAATAAATTATAAACTTTTTAAGTTCCGAATAACTATACGGATCTGTAAATTAGTATTAGTAATTTATTGCATTATGTAAACCATTTATGAAATGTTACAATGTAAGAGAAGGAAGAGTCTGTCTAACGCATAGGTATTCCTTGTAAAAGTACTGATTGGGGCAATGGATTATTCTGGCAGCAGGATGAATACTAAAAACATATGTTACTGTTAACGTACGCCGTTGCAGAACTACGGTATACGTCACAAAAAATCCAGAGTACGTCATGTATTACTAACCTAAATGCACCGATAACAATACAAGAGTACCTGTTCTAAACATATTAGCGACATTAACAGTGAATAATACATAGATATAATCCGTTCTACGAACTATTGAAATATCTTCCTTTTTTGGAGTGCTAGTGGTTTTTTTCTTATTAATCTCTGATATTATTAAACACGAAACACAGGCCTTATTGGCGTAATTCCTTACTAGTAATACAAATTAAAACTTTTTACCGAAATTTGTTTATAAATTAAAAGTTAGAAGACGTATCTTGGAATTACTATTTTTGTACATAAATTATAAAGGATAATTGATTGTTTTCTCGCAAAATTAAAACAGTACTCAACAACTTTAGAAAAAAATATGTGAATTTGACATATCTAAAAAAAAACTGGGTTATATTTTGGTCCATGGCATTTTCGTTCAGTTTTTTTCTCCATTTATGATTTTGCCCATCATACAGTATACAAACGGCAGTAACATAAGTTTAGCTGAAAATTCACGAATCGATGAATGTCTTCCTTCTTTCAGTAATACCTTTACGTGTACAACGTTCTCATCGTTCACACAAATATTACTGGCCTCTTATTTCTCGACTGATGCTGCATACTTATTTCGCCTTCCTTGAAAAGCTTCCACCGCTGGAATACAGTCAATCAGCCCATTGCTTCTCCGCTCTAGGCTTGTTTGCTGTTTCCTGACAACTTTTGCGTAACTGCGTAATGTCGTAATGCTTCATCGCACGAAATGCACTCTTCGTACAGGTGGTTCTCTCATGTCGCCGAGCATTTTGACCGGAGGCGAAAACTCTGTCGCAGAATCGGCACTGACGACAATCATGTAGCGATGATGCAGGTCGCGGTTCAATGATCGTTGAGGTCAAGGGCAGCCCTTCGTAGTCGCAATTCATCTTCACTGTGTAGCGAGAGAATGCTTCCAAATCGGTGTTAACTTCCCAACGTCTGAACAACAACTATGGTATCAGCATTCATTGCAGCTCTATATATATATATTCTCCTGTCACTCGGAAAACGCTGTCCGATATTTTCTAAGACTGAAAGAAATTAATATATTTTTATGGCTTTGGGCTACGAACTCGGGTCCCTACACCATGCCCGCCCAAGGCATATTGCTTAAAGCTCTATTATTGTGTATACTGAATTATGTAATATATTATATAAATAAGGAGTATTTTATTTTTGGATTCTGTTGTATTCTGCCTGTTTTCCTGACAAAGAGAATATGGTGGTCTTGTTTTTTTTCAGATATGCCACTACATGTCGTTACTGTAGGTGAGCATCATAATAAAAATAAGTAAAATGATGGGGTAAAAATATAATGTTAGTACTTAAATATTTGCTGTAATGGCCGATCACTGAATGTACACAACCAATGATGTGGTAACAGAGGTATATGTTGAAATGAAGTTCACAAATATGAGAGCGGATTAACATTATAATACATTCACATCTTGTTGGAAGCAACAGACTTGAAGCGAGGAGGGCGAAGGTCGAGCCAGACCTGACCCGCATAAGCAGTATAGGAAGAGGGGTTGGGAAGCGGGAAGCGGGAAGGGGGTGGTCAACGCTTTTCGTTATTGTTATTAGTCTTGGGAGGGGGGATGAGCAAGACGAGAGGGTCTAATATTATATTTTCCTCGAAATTTATAATATTTGTGACTTTTTATAGTGATTTCAAGTTGTGGGGGGTGGGGATGGGTGAGGTTAGAGTGGTGCGATGAGCGAGGGGTAGGATAAGGTAACATTATATGTTCTTTGATTTTTTATAATATAATTTTAAATTTTTGTGATTTTTCTTGATTTATATGATTGGGCTGGTCGGAAGAGGGTGAGGTGAGGTTGCCTTGGGGTCGAGTGAGAGGGGCGGATACCTGGTGATGAAAGATGCGAGCCCCCACCCCCCTAATCCTTTAAAAGGCTCGAAAATTTCCTTTCGGGGGGGCTCGTTCTCGCGAATGGGGGGCTCAAAGCTTTTTGAGGGAAAAACAGTAAAATTGTTATTGAAAAAAGGGAAATTTTAAGTTAAAAGGTTTGATTTCAAGGAAAAAATCGTCAATTTTAAAGGGGAAATGGGAAATTCGGGGAGAAAATGGGAAATATTATGGAAATCTCCCACCTCCTGCTGCCAGGTGCCCTGTCCCAAATTAGGCATAAGCACACTACTAGCGGTCTTTTTTTCTGGTATTTAAAAATATATTCAGCTTTCATAGGGAGCAAAATTGCAACAATGCGTTTACTTTACTCACATAAACAAAGCTTAGCCTAGACTTTTATTACGGGAGAGCGTGATAGAATCACTTCCATAGAATCGGCGCAGTGTTGCCGGTCCAAATCATTTAGGAAAAGCACTGAAAAATTTGTAGAATATTTATCTTTATTGCTCTTCATATGATTAACTATTGAAATCAATAAAAAGTGCCAGAAGTAAACGGCTGATTTAATGTCAATTAATTACCTAAATACTAAAATTTTAATACAACATACATGGTATTATTATACATACTATGTTTCTATTTTATTATATTTTGATAACAATATTGATTTATTTCTAATCACACGACTTTAACAAAGTATTGGCAATTGCATGCATATGTAGTGTCATAAAATTAATTAAAAATATGTTTTTTATTTTATATAACGTATAATTATGAACTTGTAAAAATTTAGGGGATTAACACTAGAAGAAATTGGGAAACATTTTGGGTTCGTTGGAGTATTTGTGGTACTGGCAACTCAGTAGTTGAAGCGTTGAACTTCTGAGTCAACGTGCCGGGTTCAAGTATCGATTGTGTTGTAGACTTTTTTTCTAAAATTTTACTAAACTGCTTATTACGACACAACATAACGCCAGCTTAACGAAAATTGTTATTATTTATATGAATGTATATTATAATTGTTCCTTATCGACACTTCTTTATTTCGATTTCAGACATTGCGAGGTGTTGTGCCTGACGGGGAAATAGCGTGTACACTATTGCAAGTGTTGTCTAAATTGTAACAATAGAACCCTTCATAAAACCATAACAAATATGCCGTAAATAAATAAATACAAGAACACACGAGGCACTTGATAAATAAACAATGGCAATGGATAACAAGTAATCAAACGCACCTCGGAGATGATAAACACAGCAAGTGTCACAGAATGGAAGTATTCAAGGAATCAAGCAAGATGAAACAAGAAGAAACTGATGTAACTAATGAGCCTACTTTTTTCAACACTGGTGTAATTAATTTTTTAGTTGGTTCTTAAAAACTGATTTGGTAAGTAGAACATGACGTCTCGTTGAAAGAAGTATCATGAGAGATGAAACCAGCTGCATATGCAACAGTAGTGAGACAATTACAATTACACACGTGCCTTGCCTGGGATTCGAGCCCAGAAATCCTCTTACCGTAAGCTAGCATACAATCAACTACATTAGGGGGATCGGATTCAGAGCTTCATATTCAGATGTATTTATTCTAATGTATCGAATGAAAGGGTATACTATCCTAAAATATTTCGAGGGCCACCATTTTGAAAATAAGTGTCTGAGCCACATAAAACATGTAATTTTAAATGATCTACCATAGCGCTAGCTGTGTGAATAATTAGCTGAAAATTGTTTGACTGGTCTCTGAGATATAGTATAAAACAAGTTATTTTCTGATTTGGTGCTATCGTACAAAATTACCATAAAAAAAAAACTCTGTATCCGATTAAATTATACGTCCATATTTTCCAGTTCCAATATTTACAATAAAGACTGTATAGCACATCCATCCAATCCCCCTTTAATTAAGTCCAGTTTCCACCAGTCCGGAATGTTCTAGAGTGTTCTGAACACAATATCTCTCCAGTTTTCGGGAACCACGCCCTCTCGTCCGTCCACACCGCGCACACACCCGACCGCCGTCGTCCGCCATCTCCGCTGATGTCCCTCGCCACACCAGACTTCGCCAGATAACCGCACTTGTTGGCTATTGGCTATCAAAAAAACTGCTAATTCTCCAGCTGCGAGGGTGTTTATAGTGTCGTCGTCCCTAGCCCAGAAGTTTCTTCACAGGTCAGGTTGCGCCGTAAAAAGGAGATTACCAGAAGGTTCACGCAATAGCCCGCCGCCGACTTCTCCAGGAGGGTATGAGCCGTGAAAAAAAGGGGAGGGGGCGACACCATACCAGGTATCTGTCAATCATCTCGCCCGCCAGGCGACGTGACGGCGACCAAGTATTAGTGACGGGTACCAATACATTTAAGGGCTGGACGACCTTAGATCCCCCCCCCCTCCCTCTTCGGAGGTCCCGAACTCAGCAGGCTACTTCCAAATGACAGTCATTACTTGGTTCGGTAATAGAGTAAAAAAACTTTGTAATACGTATTATATTCTTTCTGGGGGAACTATTAATTATTTGACTCGTGTCGTTAATTGGATGGCCTACTGCAGTCCATGAGTGATATAAGTAACCCTGACTGCATTACAGTTAAGTAGTTACCATTAACTGTTAAGAAGATACACACACATATATATATATATACATACACAGTTTTTTAGGGCTTTTAGTGCCTTCCCGTGGAGCATTGCGAATAATCCACTTACTTTCCGCGGGGCGAATATTTCACGTGTCCTTCAAAACAGACACTCGCGCAGCCAGAACGACGGCGAACATCTCTAGGGGATGAACACGATGGATCTAAGTGTTGAATATCTGTTGCACATGCGAGCGTGGGCGGTAATTACAGCTGCGCTGAGCCGACGTGTGCGAGTGGGAATATCGGACTGGTGAATAATTCATGAGTTCACGAACGGGGTGGTGAAATCCCGCAGTGTCTGGGGCACATCGACCACCCGGTGCTTAAAAAGTTGCCTCTCATTCATCACGTTGAATTTTCCATATTACGTGACATAACTTACTTTTCAACTAAATAATCAAATATATATTAACTCGACAATTTTCAGAATTTTTGTTCGTTTTACAGCGTAATACGTATTGCCCGGAGGCGTATAATTTTTATTCTCAAAATAAGTATCCCTAAACCACTGAAATAAGTAGGTAAACAAGCATTTAAATATGGCGTTGTAGGCCGAGCCACAATACTTCCGCCTACCGGGCGCCTGAAATGCGTGGCAGAGTGTTTTAAATACAAGTTTTCTCACGAAACTATTAAAAGTGCGTTCAGTGCGCTGATCTACGGAAGGAACACCCACTTCAGATGAGGGTTGTTGAATACTTTCTTGAAAGCACTCAGCAGGCCTCTTCTGAAGTGTGTGTGTGTTCTTTTCGTATATCACTACATTGGAAGCACGTTTCATAGTTTCGCAGAAAAGCGTAAATTATTAACACTCTGCAAGGTAGTTCAAGCGGAAGGTAGGCCAGGGCCTTAATGGGATGAGATGGTTGCAGTGTTGATTGTCTAGCGTGGGGTGCCTGGCCCGTGGAAAAAAAGAGGGATGTTTGAGTAGCAGGACGCAAGCACTTCTTCCCCCCACCTCCCCCCCCCACAATTCTAGTTTTTTACACTCGGGGTTGTCCTAATCTTCCTCGGAGCAAAAAAAAAAAATACCGTCAGACACGAGGACAAAAAGACAGGACGATATTAGTCTCTGGACAGTGAGCGTAGCAAAAGTTGCGCACTTTATAACTGGAGAAATACCTTTTCCGTGTTCTTGTAATTTCGTTACTCTTTTTCTTCCAGCCTGCGTCAACGACATTTTTTTTTTACTGTTTCCAAAAAGTAAGAAAAATGTATGAAGTAAAACTTTTCTCTTCTGTGTCTTCCATTCTTCTTCTTCTCGGTCCGCATTCTTCCTTCGGAAGAGAAAGGAATAATAAAAAAAGGCGAAGGCCAGGGAAGTTGCCACTATTGAATGAGTTACTCCCCCACATTTTTCCCCTAAAAGAAAAAAAATTCTTTACTCCTCCCCTCCATTTTCAAGTGAACGCGAAGCCATAACTTCATTCCGTTTTGCCAAGTGCGAGGGGTGCTTTCCACCCCTCGGTCCCTCCGCCTGGTCATTCCACCCCCTTCCTAAGCTCCCGCCAGACCTGGAAACGAGGAAGCAAATATATACCACCTCGTGTTATGATTTAGCGTTGTGGCGGCAAGTCTGTGAAATGCGCGAACTTTTACCGCCAACCACACAGCTTCAGCTTCCAACCCTCCCTCCTCCCGGTCCACCTTCGGAGCAGGGTGGTTGAAATGTTAGGGGTGTCGGGCGAGGCTACGCGACGCGGGGGTTAACGTGAAATATGCTGGGCCGAAGCCAGAACTCGCTAAGTGATTTCCTCGCATCCTCCGAATGTTCCCTCGGGAACCCGCGTAGGGGTTGGTGTGGGAGGGGAAAGGGGGGTGACTTCGAAATGAAGACATCTGCGTTAAGAGCCGACGACATTTTTGAAGTCTTGGAGTGTCGCGTGACGACTTTTCAAACTCCTGCAAACCTTGGAGGGACAAGTGGGCTGAAGCAAGTCTGCAAACCACATGTTAATAAAAATAAACTGCTGATCTTATTTCTGACGTGCTCGTTTACGGAAAGAATGGAAACCCTAAATGGCTGTAGAATGGCGAGTTAAATACTCTATATGAGAAGATTTGGTTAATTTTCTTGAAGAGGAGAGGGGGAGGGGGTTGTAATGTACGTTTGAGGTGCTGAAGCGTTTCCCCTATTATTTTTCCATTCCATTCTGCGCATAATTCAAAGTTCTCCAGTAATATTTAATTTTTTTAAAAAGTTGATTAAAAATCAAAACCACGCTATATTATTCATAACTACTAAAGCCATTCGTTGCTGGTTTATGTTTTCTTTATTTCGCATAGACTTACTGTCGTGGACACTGCAAACGTGTTCAAAGAAATAAAAAATTTTGAAGCTGCTCTTATTTATTTAGTGATTTTAATTTATGTAAGAAATCCGTGTAAAAGTGTTACTTATTTGCATGAAGGGGCCAATTAATATGAGAAACACATTCGAGAAAACACGAACAAATTCTGTTCTCCCGAAATACTGATAGTGTTATTAAACTGCCCATTCTTAAACACAGGCTTCCTTTCTTCACTGCTTTCAGATCCATCCCTAATTTCACATGCTATGAACATTAAATCACATGTCTTCGACCAAGCTATATATTGTCTCCCAAGCAGTTTTGCTTCAGAACATTGTCGTTTGCTACATAAGAAAGTAAAACACAATCCGCACTGAACTTTACTGCAGACTTGCCACCACTCGCTCCAGAAATTCTGTCTCTCGCTTACACAACAAGGTCTCCGATAGTCAAAGTCCGTGACATGCCAGCAGCGCTGCGTAAGAGAGTTAAAGTGTTGATCGACCACCTTTGATTTAAAAATGATCATCTCAAATTACCAAGCAATGTACACTGAAGAGCCAAAGAACTGGTATACCTGCGTAATATCGTGTAGCCCCCTCCCCCCCTCCCGAGCTCGCAGAAGTACCACATGACAACGTGGCATGGACTTGACTAATGTCTGAAGGTATGCAGGAGGCAATTCACACCATGAATCGTGCAGGGCAGACCACAAATCCAATCTGCGCCAATTTGAGAAAGGGTTGCACGTCTGTCACGTTTAATGATTCTCGTCAGTCGTCGTTTGTCCCGTTCTTTCACGATCTTTTTCCGGCTGCAGCAATGTCGAATATTTGACGTTTTACCGATTTCCGATATTCACGGTACACTCGTGAAATGGTAGTACGCAAACATCCAAATGTTATCGCTACCTGGGAGATGCTATGTCCCATATCCCATCCGCCGACTATAACACTACGATCAAACTTACTTAAATCTTGATGACCTGCTATTATAGCAGCAGTAACCGACCAAGCAACTTTGCCAGACGCTTGTCGTCTTGCATAGGCACTGCCGACCGTATCGCGTTACTCTGATTGGTTCCATACCTCTGTTATTTGCATACGCACGCCTATAATCAATATTTTTTGGCTCTCCAATGTACATATATGACGATGGAGCCTTTTATTGCGGTTATAATTAAATTTTTAGTCGCTGGTTTTCATTGGACTAGTATTTCCGAACTTGATTGCGAAACTCAATCAAATGTATCATCTACAGGATTGTCATACATAGTATATGCAGTATTCATTACCGGAGAAATTCACGGCTATTAATGTCAGTGTATAAGATTTTTAACATTGTGAGAGAAGTTCCAATTTATTCGAAAATTTGTCTTGATTAATTGTGCGTCCTGTGGTGGTTAAGTTAATTTTCCGCGTGTAATTTGAATATTGCTGAAGCCAGAGGAATTTCTTACCATTGAGTTGTAAAACATGGGCTTACGAATTCGAATGTTATAATTAATTAATAATAAAACTGGTTTCTATAAAGTCTGGTGTTAAAGTAGTTCTGTAGGAGAAATGTAATATTTATGAAATATAGAAGATCGAAAACTTATTCCGAAATAATCTTATGCATTTTTAGCTCTATTTATTATATCTATGGCACGACTGAAAGATTTAAATTTTAACTTTTTTGAGTTTAAAAACAGGCACCTCAATATTTTAAGTAACGTGTTCTTTCTCTTTTGACTGGTAGTACCTGCAAATTCACCAGATCCCTATCGAAATCAAGCAGAGCTTTGAAGAATGTTCCTTCAACTTTGAACCACCTATACGGGAACGATGACACCTAGCCAAATTCAAGTCCATGAAATGTGAACTCAATTACGGAAGTTTGCTTCTTTATACGGGGACCCCAACACGCAACACATGCACAAGCAGAGTGTTTCATGTCAGGCAATATAATAAGTATGTTTATTACAGTTTCACTACTATAGAAAGGATAGTGGCGTACCTACCCGAGCTGCACGACTTCGCTGACTGGAAACGAACAGTTGCTCGTAGTTCCTGGCTCATCAGTCCTTAAAGCAGACGGCACTTGTCTTGCATACTCCATAGTTAAGAAGCAATATACCTACTCAATATGGAAATGTTGAGTTAGGGCGAAACCTATAGCGACCACTAAGTTTACGATGACGAAAATATAACATTCCCAAGAACTTATCTTCGAAAGGAAAAGGCGTGTTATTATGCAATGTGCTTTATAGAGCACGTTCGTGCATATCGCACTCGGTTCGACTTCTGCTCAAAATTACTGGCCTTTCGTTTTGTAAAGTAGCCTGCAGGTCAGCGTTTTGATTCCGTTAAAAAGATTTCACCTTGAATTTTAAATAGAGTGAAGTAATATCTGAAATTACTAATAGTTTTGGTAGTCATATCCCAAAATAAAAAATAGTCTTTCTTTGCGCCTCATAGCGATGGAAGCTAACTACCTAGAGAAAGAAAACAATTAGTAATTTAAAAAATTGTTATGAGCAAAGCCATAAAATAAATGTCTTTGCATTTTTTAAATAACGTAAGGATTATTTTACTTTTGTCCGTAGTGTATGAATGTATGTAAAACATAATGTAACCTGGGCACAATTTAAAATTAAGTAGTAGGCCTATAATAATTTTGGGTTTCCATTCCTTCCCTTTTATTAAAGTGGTTTGATGAAGTTTATTTACTTTTACCTCTTAATAAGAAAATTACGATTTTTACTATCGAGTATGCAAAATGCACAGAGTAAGTATAAGAATGTATAAATTCTATGAATGTCACAACGTGTTAAGTCTAAAAAGTGAAAATGATAACGACTTTTTTTCTAATTGAACGTTTTTTAAACCATACTTTATTTTAGCGGTGTAGTTATGGATAAGTATAATATTTTCCGTAATATAATTGTGCCTAACTGATAAAAGTATAGATAACACACCCGATCATATCTTATGATTCGAAATCAGCAGCCGTCACAAATTTCGGCAAATCTCTCTTTACCTAAACTTCACAAAAGGACCTCAAATATATAAGTTTCATTCACTTACGTGTTTTTACGATTGCTAATTTCTCACATCTTAAATTGTGCTGAACTAAGGGTAATATTTTGGACTCTAGTGAGAGAATTTCATATGATATTGTCAAAAAAAACCCCAAAAAGGACTCAAACGACAATGTACTGTTTGAACAGTCCGAAAATATTTATTAGTCTGTGTTGTTATTGAAATGGTAAAATTCAACGCGAATGTGCAATGTCCTTTATTTATAGTCCAGGAATTTAAGCTTTAACCTCGATAAAAATAAGGTATTAAAAACTGAAAATTTGGTCATTTATATCACTGACGTTGCTGAACAGCATATCGTAATACGTCTATTTTCCCCCGTCAGCGTCGTAATGTGCTTCGTACAAGAATGTTACAAGTCGCCAGAAGTGACAGGACACAAGTGATCTTCCAGAGACTATTTACATGAAGTGACAGCCACCGGGGTGTATTTAAATTAACAACTTGAGTATATCATGTAGCTCTATTTACTAATACGGTGAGAAAATAAAAATTAAGCCAAAAAAAATTAGGTGCTTTACCGTAGACAATTCTCTCCAAATTTGGAAAGTTACGAAAAAACTGGCCCATAGATAAAAACTGTAGCAAATAACAGAAAAAAAACGTATGTACAAACATTAATGCAAATATGTTGGTAGTTTTCAAGCGGATTATCATCCACTGCTTTGCAACAAATGGCTACCGAGATATGGCCGCTTGGGTACAAGAGTGCATTACCAGATATGACTGGGATGGATGGGGGTTGGATGTTTATTTCATGTTCCATTACTGGTGCCTTAATTCCAATGCATGAGTTGTTCTCTTTAGAGACAAATAACTAGTATCACAAGGCGTTCGTAATAGTTACAATTTTTAATTATATTATATTACATACAACAGCCATAATAATAAGTTTACAATCAAACCTTCACAAATAAAGTAGTAATATTTCTCATGCAAATTTCATTATAATTAGCGGTCGTCTTTTATGTAACGATTTTTTATGAATATTTTTACTGTTTAATTTTGTGCAAGCAAAAAATCAGTTATTGGCATAATAGTGAATTTCAAGCAACAAATAACAAAAATACACAAATAGAAATATTGTTCACATATATCTTCCAAGTACAAGTGACCTGCGTTGTGGGCATCGATATATATTCAGCTACTTTCCAACAACTTCGGAGATTATCGAGCAAGGAAGGCCAGTAATATGGTATGAGTATGTGGAGTCAAACTTTGATCTACATCCACAGGAGACGAGGAGTAGAAGTTCATCGGGTGTTGGTGACACCTCACTGATGTTCGGATTCAGAGTTTGTCGTATCTCACGCCATCCCCAGTTGGTCGGCGTGAGAGAATTACTCAGTGACTCCTGGGCCTGTAATGCTGGGTCATATCATGGTTCGTCTGCAAGGTTTGCCGTGAAGAGTGCGGCAGATACAGATCATTGTAACGCGACTCCACGTACCTGGAAAGATGGCTTGCGTCGCAGCACCTTTAGGATGAAGTTTAGCCCGCTCTAAGGATGCCGTCACAGCTCGTTGTGCCACAGTTCGAGCACAGATATAGAAGATTCCCTCGAAGTTCGTTCAGACTAGAAAAGTTATGTTGGTTGGTGTTCTCGAGGAAATCCCCCTGTCCAGGCACTGGTGGGGAGTGAAGACTTCCAATAGCGCAGACTTCGCAGTTTTCCCCATTGATATCTCATCAATAATAGAGAGAAGTCTCAGTGCTAGTTAAATCCTAAAATACTCCATCAAATCATGATCCGAGTGGTTAGTAGCCAACTCAATGAGCATAAACAACTGCTAGAGACAGACTGGAACATTCTTGACCCATTTGGTTACAGTTACACTTATTCTTATAGATATCAAGATATATCCTCTGCTCATATAGGTCAAGAGATACCCTCTGCTCATAGATGTCAAGAGCTACCCTCTGCTCTATTCTTGACAACTTGACATGGTTGAATTTGCAACCTGCTATCCCTTTCATTGCCTCTTTATCAACATACACAGAAGAGCCGCAGTTGATGTTGCCATCCCCAACAACACCATAATCGATAGAGTCAATATGACTGTCTCAGTCATATTCGCAAAAAAGGGAAGTGTGTATCCAGCCATGAGCGAAAAACAAACTATTCCCACGCATTTACTGCACTCCTATATTCCAGTAGCTCAACATGCTGCTCTGATGTACAGTATTTATATTGAATCGCACAGATTAAGATAGGCGCGGCATGACAAAATATTTCTCTTTCAAGTGCTCTTCAATTTTTTTCAAGACGAACAAGAAAATCAGCGGCAGCAAACGTTTATCGTCAGAACTTTACGAAATACATGTTATTTAGTAACATGTTCCTAACACGCTATTTTCAAGGTCACGCCTACTATGCAGTGTAATTAAATCATGGATGTTGCAGTCGCCATTTTGTGCTATCAACTAGCACTCTCCCTTATGCTTTGTTGGTAGTAAATATTTATTTTACTAGCCCAATTTTAAAACAGAAAATAATTCCCACGTGACGATGATGTTAACAAATCGGTTGACAAATAACTATTTTCACACAGAATTGAATACAATACCTAGTTTCCTACAGCTGGAACATACCCACATCATGTTTAGTTCTTCTCTGCATCCTGGGGGAAAAACTTTTTTAAACCTTCGCCACGCCTTTTAATTGCAGAAATCTGACCATTCAGGCCCCAACGTTGCTTTCACTAGGTGTTTATTCTTTACAATAAAAGCACGTTTTATCCATTACGGTTCTATAACAATACAAGTAACACACGCTAATAACTCAAACTATTTAAACAAGGGCACACTGTCACAGAGCGGGAGCACCCGTAGGAAACCCCACCACTCTATGACATGTCCTTCAACTCCCCTTCCTTCCATTACACTCATTTAAGCAAAATGAGGCTTACCAAAAATCTTCAAGTGGCAGAGTTTAAATAGCAGAGTACAATAAAATTACGCAATCGCAATAATTTGCGAAAATTCAACCATTTCCTGACATGAATTGGAATACAAGGTAATTAACACCCAAAATTGAGAGAAATGATTCAACAAACAGTTAGTTTTCTTTTCCTTTATCTCCGGGCTTAATCATTTCCCATTTTTTTCTCATAAACTGCCCATATTATAAATACGAGTATTACAGAAATTAAAATTGCCAAACAGGATTCAAATTAAGTTATAATTATGATGATTGTTATGGAAATTACATGAAGTTACATTTAATATTAGGCTCCCATAACAATGTATACTTAGCTCGAATACTGTAACATGGCAAAATTACAGAATATAATAAGAATTATATAAGAATGTTTTTCTCTAAACATGCCCTATAAAATTACCTAATCCCACATAACAGGATATGTCTTCTGCCGAGTTATAATGTTCTCATTGCCAGGTCCCTATCCATTCTCTCCCCCAGGACGAAAGAAAACCCCCTTTTATAGTCAGAAAATGCACTGACGAGGGTATTGAGGAACATCACAGAAAGTTTCGTTGTTATTCGCGTCCAGTAACATTCAAATCTTGATGACGTCGAAGGTACTGTCGGACGGTTGCTAGGCGCCATCCATACACGCTGGATGGATTGTGACATCGGTGGGGTCAGAGGTGGGGGAAGCCTCGAGCCTCCACACCGACGGTCTTCGCTTCGCAGCGGCGTCGGTACCAAAGTCCACGACGACTTACGTCGTACGGGTCGCACCGACACGGTAAGCCTCAGCTCCCTCGTCGATCTATCCCCGTGTTAGGACGTACAATTTTCTGCGTTGATATCAATGCTGGATGTACGGTGTTCCCGCATCGCCACAACACACACAACTGTAACAATAAAAATGAAATTTAGCCAGACGCACATCTTCTAAGCGAAGGTAAAACTACAGCGAGCGATGAGTTGCCACCCAGTGGATGCGGTTCACATTGAGACCGCTGAATAATATTCGAATAATTCTGCACTTGTGCGGCTGTACGTCGGTAACCGTTTGTCACAGACCAGTGGGCGATAATCCGTTGGAAAGCTACAACCATTGAGATTTAAGCTAGTTCAAAAATATTTATGCTTTTCTTCCGTGCAGGGACGGATAAAGGCCTTCCTTCGCCCGGGGGGCAGAATTTGCGCCCCCTCCCCCCATCCCTTAAATCAACCAAGAACATAATGTGTATCCTATTGCCTTTTTTAGCATCTTCGATATTCGTGCACAAAAATTGACGATGCCAATAGGTAAAATTAGCGGAATTTCTTTATGTTGTTCAGCAAGGCCACTAGCATTAATATCCACTTTTTTTATTCACGTTTGTTTTCTAGAAGGTTCCTTAAATATTTACTGAATTCTTCTGGGCTGCTAATCAAATGTCACGCGCAATTCCTAACATTTGGTTTTATTAAAAAAAAATGCTTGTATTTAAAATGCACAATTTGACAGGCCCAATAGTTCATTTTTAGATCTGTTCTAGTACTACTATTGTAGACGACTACAGAATGACCAAGAATCCCACTAAATGTTTTCGTCTCATCGCCACCAGCCAGGATTACCTGGGGATCTGAGGGTGTCCTGTGTTGGGAGAAGAAAGTAGTTCCCCGAGGGGCCGAGAACTACCGTCGCCCATAAACCTCAAACGCGGGCGGGTGGTTTACTCTCCGCAGTCCGGGTGGCTCAAGAGAGACAGCGAGCAGTGCTGCGAGGCTGTCAAGCGAAGGTAGGGTGGGGGTAGCTGTGTGTAATGGCCCCGCCGTTACAGGAACTCTGCAGAGACGCGAAGTTGGCGGCGCTAAAATTACTCCGGCTGACGTTAGGAAATTATCTCGACTACCGCCTGAAGAGAGAGGCCCCACTCTTTGAGGGTGTTGTTAGAATTTACCATCGTCCCTCCCTGCGTCTTTCTCTCCTCTCGCCGCCTCTTTCTCAGCTTTGTCTCGCTCTCCGTCACGACGGAGGCAGGCGCGATTGATGCGCAGGATAAGGCAAACGGGGACTCGCACGTGAAGAAAGCCAGGACAAATTCCACGCGGATTCTGAACACAGTATTTGAAAACCCCGTTCGGAACAGACAACCCGTCGCTGATGGGTAAGTGGACAAGAGAAACCCCGTTAAATTTAAGTGCTTAGTTCTAGAAGTAAAAGTGTGAGAGGAAGTATTTGGTTCTTAAAGTGGGGAAAAATATACTTCTTTTAATTAAGCCTACGGGTTTAGATGCATATTTTAACAGACACGTGGTACAATATTAAAGTTATTTGTTACAGCCAACAAGAATGTCTGTAAACATAAATTGAAATTAAACTAAGAATTTTATCCCCGCCATTTATTTCATAATAGTTCCGGACGGTTAATTCATCGTGTGGATACATTCTTTGTAAATGGTTAGGTATTATGTATTAAGAAAAGTTTGTAAACTTACATTTCCCGGTTAAAAAAGTAATTTCAGTCAGCGTCTTTGTAAATATACTTTTTTTTTTCCTTGATTTGACGACGTGTCTTGCTGTTTACTGTTTTTCACGCGCGGCTTTGTTTACTGTGTTCTAACAGTTGCACATTTTGCTCTGGTTTTTTCCAACTCCGCCTGATAAAGTTGGGCCGTCGCGAGCCTGCTTGTTCAGCTGTACCGACCAGCTTGCGCACGAATGTCTAGAACCCTGTTTATTCGGGTTCTTTGTACTCGGGACTTGACTGTAGTCGACGATGAGCAGAGGAACATCGCCCTAGGGAGTGATTTAGCCCGGCCCTGAGCCCCGTAGTGATGTAGCTGCAATTTGCAGAAGTGGGATCGGTCTAGTTTATTTCTAAGTTAAACTACCGCAGACTATGTTAGTGGCTCTATAGCCGGGGGAAGGCAGAGCCGGAGTCGACTTAGGTTAATATTTCTCCTTCTCGCCAGACGAGAGTCCTCTCAGGTATTGTAGGTTTAAGGCAAGGTCTCAGTTTCGGTCAAGGTTTAACTTTAGTTTTCTACGGTAACTTTCATATAGAGGTTCGTTGTAGATTCGTCTTTAAGTTACGTTAAGACCTTCTGGCTCGTACGTCCTGGTAGTTACCCTTTTAATTTAAAGTTACGGTACTTTTCGCCGAGGACTCAGGGTGTAATGTGATACGAATCATTTAAATATAATATTTGTATAAAGTTATAAAGTCCGTCAGATATTAACAGAAGTTTTAAATGCATGTTTTCCAGTGAATCATTTCTTTTAGTTGTTGGCGAAGTCGTCAAATTGTAATGTTAAGATGCTCTTTAATTAAATTGTTTTATATTAGCATAATTATTTGAAAATAAAATAGCTGGTATATTCCAATTATTATTTATGCATGCATCAAGTTTTAATTAATCAATGAATTGAAATATTTAATTTCCATAAATTGTAATTTGTCGAGTAAATAATTTAATGTATTTTGATAAGGAACCTCTCATCACTCCTTTGTTGCTATGTATTTATCTGTTTGATTATTATTCAACTTATGTTTATGAAATATCAACTGTTAGCGGGGTCGTGTATAGAACCTTTTATGTTCGTGCATACTTTTCGCATTCGTTTTGAGTTTAACAGTAGCCCAACGAGCAAGAAAATGTATTTGGTTTACCTACATTCCAGGCGTCCCTGTTTACTAAGTGTGTCACCCGGCGTGCTAATATAATTATCAGTGACAGAAGTGGTGGTGATAGCGCAACAATTGCCTTGTCAGGGTTCGCTAGGGTCGAAGAAAGCATGTTTGTCTCTCTGCAAATGGCAGGAGCGAAATATTATACTTACATACATGCACTTATTACAGTAATACTAACATACTTTACCTTCTTCGGGCCAGAAAACGTACTCTGAACAACGCGGATAATTATTTAATGTGTTTCCTGTTTCTGTAGTATCGTTTCTTTCAATGGTAGTTCGGTATGGTAACTACTGTATGATAGCTACTGACGTTGCAGTCGAAGGGGGAAAGGAAGCAGTTTCGAGACAAAGGAGTTGTGGAAAATGAGCGTTTAAGAATTAAGTTGCTAGTAAACAATACAACGAGTGAACCTTATTTTATTGATTTTATTGACAAAGAAGGTCCCACTGAACTGCCAAAGCTAGAATTCAGAGTAAAGTACAGATATTCACTTTGTTGTGTTGGCAGAAAAAGTGCATGACGTCATCGGAGTTTTATATTGGCCTACGTTTTACAGGAAAATTTATTGATTGCATCGTTTATCCGAAGTTATTTGAAGACGCAATATAATTCGAAAGAATAAACCATACGCAAATAATGCTGTGATGCGACTATCAAAATGTAAATTTATAACCAACACTTTTTTCTGCATTACGTAAAGTGTGGGAGTGGAGAGATTTTGGCTGCTCTTAAAATCGAGTTCTTGAGAACTGATGAGGCTGAAACGAGATGAGTATAGAGTAGTGCCGGAATGCAAGCGCAGTGGAAACTTGAAACCTCCGAGAAAACCCGCCAACCAGAGGCATAGTCTGGCACGATTCCCACGTGCAAAATTCCGGGTGTGATACTGACGGGAATCGAACCCGGTTTGCCTAGGCGGGAGGGAAGTAGTCAGCCCACAACACCTAAAGATAAATATAACATGTAATTTTACTGTATATTTACGCAGTGCGTAAGTGTATGATGTTCAGGGTAACATAGCGCTTCCGAAATCAACCTCTGAAAAATATCACTGCCTTTAAAACTTAATTTATTTTAACGTTTACACTGAGTGACATGCATCCAGTAAAGTTGGTAACGTCAGAGGGATAGAAGTTCGATTTATTAATGTTGAATTAAAATTATTAGGTGAACATTTGCGAATAATGAGACTATTTCTGTTTCTTTGCGTTTTTGAGTGCGCAAAGGTTCAAAAACGAGCAAATTTATTAAGTATCTACTTTACTTATAATTTTACAGATTAACTTGATAGATACGTGTTTAAAGTGATCAGGCCCATGGATGTATTAATTTCACATATCGTGGAAGAATACACAACCTGCATACAATTAGATCTTAAACAGGGATTTAAAAATGTTAATTTAACTGTTAACAGCCTATATAGAATATTTTGTTCGGGCGTACATCTTTTTTTTAGTGCCGAATATGTAAGGCAGTAGAAACTCGACTTTGGGATACCTCCGGCAATGACTCCTTCTCCTTATTAAGGTAGCTGGGGCGAGTCTGAGAATTCCAAAAACACACTAACAATGCAACCGTGCTGCAGTCGACGTAATAATGGTTGCGTTTCACACCAGCCGGGGGAGGGAGACAGCCCAGGAAAGATATTTCGGTACTGGGGAGTCGAGGCAGTTGGAAAGGTGGGGAAGGGGTGCGAGGGAGCCAGGGTTTCAAAACCACGTTACATTTCGTTACGTAGGAGCGGAAGGGGCGGAGTGGGGGGAGTCCCGGTAGAGTTGAAGCTAAAATCTGTCCAATTTTGTTTGTCATGTAAAGCGGCGGGCGAGAGTAGCATTTCAATAAATCCGCGGCTGCCCATCCGCTGCGGTAACCCCCTCCCCCAAGCCCATCAGCAATACATCCCCGTAGCTTCCGCGGACCCGCTAATTCACCCTCTGTTCTGCCGCCACTCGTCATGGCCCCCGTACACGTGTCTGGGGGTTCGCTAATTGTGGCCCGACAAACCCGTCCTCCCACGCCGGCCGGCAACGAGTGGCGATGGATGAACACTCGTTGTCGACGAGGCACTCGAGCGTTTCAGCACGCGAGCGCTGTTCAACTTTGATCAACTTTCAACCTGTTGCACGGCGAGCGATGAGCTCCGCAAAGTTGGTTTATTGTCCGGCCACCAGTAATGATCCTAGTTAGTTCGGACTGCTCGACGGCAGAGCAGGCGAAGCTGTGAGTTACCACGTCATGTGCGCAGCTCCTGGTGGATTCAAGAATGCCTCACACTTCCTGAATTCCCGCGTTTGTAAGTCTTGTACTAACATCAACGCAGCCCTTGATTAACTAATACCTCCGCATCTGTAGTAATGTACGACAAACGTGTGAATTTTCGTGCTCTTACTGCTATCGCCTCTCTATTATTCATTCTTAATTAACATAATAAGTTAGCTTTTTTTAAGGCTAGGTTTGGTAACGTTTTTCTTATGACTAGTTCAATATAACACTAGTGGTCCGTCGATAGCTCTTAAGTCACCTAAGACCTTTTTTGAATATACGATAAAGTATTTTCAGTGCTTTAAGATGCCTAGTTCTGAATTTTGATAATGCGATTTGTTCCGATGTGCTAACGTTGTGTTCAGTGATGTTCCGTGTTATTTATATACACATTTAAAGCAAAATGAAATAACTGTCACCACAATATAATTTATTTATTTTATACAAATAAATTATATAAACACCAACTTTTAAAAATATGATTATCTTCAATAAATTGTTAGATCGTTATTCATACTAAAGAAGTGTCGAGGTAGGTGGTTTGGGTTAAGCTTACATTCTTTATATTGTGGTCGATGGTAATGGAAAGCTTGAGAAAAAATTGTTTAGGTGGAAATTGAGTTCAAATGATTCTTGATAGTGAAATGTCTTAATGAAATAGTATGTATGGACGAAATATTAACATGACAGTGATCGATTGTGTTTGACAACGTAAGTATACCGAGTTTCTATAATGGCGACCTCTGTTGGAGATGGCACCCTTCTGTAACAGGTTCGTTGTCTTTCGAATTTGATATCCCTGATAGGAAGGCCTGGCTCTGCTAGTCTGTCAGTGATTCTGGTCATTAAACATCACTATTATTTCCCTTAACGTTTGCAGGGTTTACTAAATCTGCAATACCAAACCTCCCACTTTGCTGTGTTTAATCAGTCAATAAAATTGTCTGCATGCCTTATTGCATGCAACCTGGCACGGCTGCTTCCGTCGTGGTCTGGGTTTGAGGTACATGCGAGGAGAACATGTTGCAGCGGTTGCTCTGTGAGCTTACAGCAATTACTTTCGCGGCACATCAGAAATTTGACGCTGAAGTTAGCATTACCGGGGTTAAAATTGTTCACGCATCTTCTCAAATGAAAGTAGTCGGATCTGAAATTCGGCAGATAAAGAAGATTTCAAATCTCAAAATTATGCGATCATCTCCGAATCTTTTGTATGAAGGATTTCTACACTGTCCCAGTGGTGAGTTGGATGATACACTGTGTATATAAATTGTTGTTGGGAAAATAATTTATTTTCGAGGACATTAACTACATCTTAACAGTAAGAGAATCTTCCACAGGTGTATCGATAAGTCATAAGACCCTAGTGGCACATCTGCTCAAGCAAACCCCATTCTACGCAAATGTGACACATCTCGTGCTATGACTATACTGTGTAGCAACCTCACTTGTACTGGCGCGATTGGTTCATGATGATCAAATAATTTTGCAAATGAGTTTAATTTAACTAATTTTGTTTGTGAACTTTTCCTTTTCTTTGTTGCTGGTGTTAATTGGTTTGATAATTGATTAAGTTAATTTGTAGACGTATCAGCTGTGGCCAGGGTTCTGTATGGGACCTTTAGTTTTGGTTCCTAATCCCGGCGTCATTTTTCGTGCGTAACTTCCGCACATTCTTTTGAGTATAACAGAAATCCAGCGAGTAAAATATGTATACGAGTTTGCCTACGCTCCAGGCGTCCTTTTAGCAAATGTTACCCGGAGTGGTAATATATTTATTAGTGACAGAAGTGAATGTGGCAGTTAAACAATTGCGTTGTTAGGGTGTGCTAGGGGCGATAAAACACGCATGTCTCTCTTATTATGGAATACTCTCGTCTCTCCTGTTATTAACTCAACGTCTGTCTTTTGTTTATAGTTAAGATACTTTTATATTCTACAAGTCCGTGGAATTAAAAAATTATTAACATTTAAATATGTCGTATTCACAAATTATATAAAATAAAAATTATCGCAGTCTTATAATTATGGGGTGTTGTAACATATAAGTGGATAGGTAGGATAAGGTTATGTAAAATATATGAAAATTGCCACGGGAAGGAATGTAGTTACATTACTTTCGGAAATCCTAGAGAAATTAATAATCTGTATTGATTTTGAAAATAGCAATTTACATTACGAACTACGAAACTATAAATAAACGTGATAAACCCGGTTCAGTTAAGTTCTATATTCAGAAATCTTTCATTAAAACAAGTGGGCAGAAAAGATTAAAATAGTATATATATGATATTATTCTCTGTGTTTGTGTAAATTGTATTATATAAAACTAATAAATATATGCAGACCGAAAAACGTCTATAGCGTATTTGTCACTACGTCATACGGTTTAAATTGCCGTAGTACTTTTTATGTTCACAAGTCGTCCTAAGCCCTTACATAGAGTGGGACCATGATTTAAATGTGGTGTTAGAAGTGAATACTGGCATATTATTCCCAACTAAATCAGTTTACTGAATATCAGTGGATGTTTATTTACAAATACAACGTGTTTAGGAAACATGTGTACAAACTCGGACATGTGATTTGTGACCGGAGAAGAAGTAGAATGATATAGGACACCCAAGGTTCACCGCAAATAATAAGGGCTGTAAAAGCCCTTAAATGCGGAGGGTAACAAGCATACTACGTGGGATATTATGCAAAGTACTAACGTTAGAGGAACACAAATTAGTATACGAATTATTTAAACCAAAATTTTGGTTTAAAGAATGTATGGTACGTAGTACACACCCCTATCATGTAACAAGAAGTTGCTTATATAACTAATGATCCTACTTTACTCAACATGGGTGCAATTAATTTTTAAATAATTTCTTAAAAGCTGAGTTGGTAAGAAAAACTCGACGTCCATTTGAAGGAAATAATTTTAGGAATGAAACAAAAAACTTATTCAACGATAGTGAGTCAACTACAAAAACCCACATGCCTTACCCGGGACTTGAACCCAGAAAACCTCGTACTGTAAGCTAGCGTGCAATCCACTGCATTATGGAGGTCGGAATCAGAGCATCAACTTCGGATTTAATAAGTCTAATGCTTTGAATGATGTGGTTCGCTAATAAAAAATATTTACAGGTCTTCATTTTCAAAATAAGACACTGAGCCACATAAAACAAGTGAGTTTGCATGGCCTACCGTATCGCTACTTGTGTGAAGAATTTGTGGAAATCGGTTGTTTGGTTCTTTGGATATGAGATAGAAAACTTTATTTTCATATTTGATGCAATTTTGTAGAATTGCTAGAAAAAGAGGCTATATATACGATGCTTCTAATGCATACTGTATAAATACAAATTTTGGTATAATTTGGTTAAATTTTGAAACTGCCGGTTTTATTATTGTTGTCTGACCCATTTGAATTATGTAAGTTTGCATGGCCTTCTGTAGCATTTATGGTGTTCACAGTTTGGTACAAATTAGTTTAAATGTTCCATTGTACAATTTGGTGGGAATCGGTTGATTTATCCTCAAGATATGGCATAATAACGCAACAATTTTTATGTGGCGGTATTCATAAATGGAGGATGAAAAGTAATATATAGCCATTTCAATGATTGCGTACTGCCAACAGACAAAGGTAAATTTAAATAGATTACATACTTTCGTAGATATCGTTCACAAAACTTAAATAATTTTAAAACTACCATTCTGAAAATAAGTGTGTCCTACTTAAAACAAATACATTTATTATTATGCCCTACCACAGTAGATCGTAGCAAAATTTTGTAAGAATGAGTTATTGTTTCCCGGGATACGAGATTAAATCATTATTTATATTGGTAGGGCTATCTTACAAAATGGCAGAGAAATAAGATTATGCATAAACAAATTCCATGGATGAAATAGGTACTGCCATCATACAAAGTTGATTTTGAATTTGTTTCCTTAGTAAAATATGATGTGCTAAAGTATTTAGGTTGCCACCATTTTGAAAGCCAGTGCCTGACGTACATAAAACATACCAGTTCACACAACCTGCTGCAGCATTATCTAATTGCCAAATTTAGGACCAATGTGTCGATTTTTTCCCGAGATATTACAGAAAAACTTTATTTCATCGCATGGTGCTATATAAAACAATGGTGGACAAAAGATTATATATTTACATGCAATAGATGTAATATATACTGCCAACATGCATAGTTTCGTTGAAATTGAGAGCATGTTTTCGATGATATAGCATTGTAAGCTAGAAATGTCTATTGGCCGCCATTTTTTAAATAAGTGTCTGACAACCTTAAAACGTACCACTTGACATAATCTGTCTTAGTACTACTTGTTTGCCAAATTTGATAGGAATCGGTTAAATATTTACCAAGTTATGACATAATAACTTTATTTATTCGTATGGCACTATCTACCAAAATGGCGGACAAAAGTGATTATGTGTTGGTATATATGATGCCTGTAAAATATACTTTCTGTACAAAAAATGGTTTGGCAGATATACTAAATAAACTTAAAACGTTTGTATGGACGCCATTTATAAAATAACTTATAAAACAAGTTCAATCTCTTACTTTTATGTGGCCTACTATAGTATTACTTAAATGCCAAATTGAGTAAGAATTGGTTAAATAGTTTTTAAAACATAATGAAAAATATTTTTTTTATTGATTTTTATTTTTCAAAATTGCAGAACAAAACAATATTTGTTTCAGAGTTTAATTCTTTTACAACGATCTACCTGCATACAAAATTTGGTTTAAATAGGTTTAATAGTTCCTTAAAATAACATAATTCAAAATTTGAAAATGGCCGACATTTTGAAACCAAGTGTCCAACATGGTCGAAAACTATAAAAGTGAGGTGTCCTTACTAAGTATTATATGTGTACCAAGGTTGGTGAAATTAGATTAAAGCGTTTAGAAAAATTCGACGTGTATACCAACGATGGTTCGAGCTCCTATAACATTACCCGGGCCTGTATCGTGTTCCAAAACAATTCGTGGAGAAGGAAATACGAGTACTGCAGACATTTACTATAAAACGTGCGAGCCATACAGAGCGTCAGAAGTCGTGAACAACAAACATGCACTGCTAACATATAAAGTTAAAAACGAATTAAAGGCTGATATTTTTTCGGGATAAAAAGTAGCCTACGTCACTTCCCGGCCCTCCAACTATCTCTGAGCAAAAATCAGGTCGATCCGTTTGCGTGTGTAGGAGACACCCATGGCATCTGAAGAGGGCCTGTTAGCGAAGATCATGGCTGCCTGCGATCAAGTGCGAGACACACCATTAGTTTTTCAACGCGTCCGCCAGTCTCTAATACACCGTATGAACTACTGCATTAACATTGGAGGAGCACATTTTGTGAAATTGATTGTGACACTGCCACCGGCATAATCTCGAATGTTTGCAGTTTCTGTCCTGTTGTGCTGTCAGGTAGTGCCTTCAGTACCGATAACGCATTACTACGTCAAGGAATGCATTATTACATGCATTATTACAAAGTCACGCTGCTCGGCCCATTGCGTCATTATCACTACTCTCCAGGCCGTAATATTGCTACCACTTAACAAGTTGTTCGCCTTTTAACCAGGATCGTTTGGTCCTAGAGAGTTGCAACTTGAGGGATTTTTTTTGCTAATTACGACGTTCTGCTTCATCCGATGGTATTCACAATCAATTTAACCTCACGGTGGAACTGTTGCATGCGATCGAAGGCTGCCAACCCCTATTATTTACCTTATGAGGGTGTATACAACGTGCCATCCCCTTTTTGTATCCTAGATCTTGCTTTAATTAATCCGTTTACCAATTTGTGTTTCTCTATCTCAAGTACTTTGCAAAACATCCCACGTAATATGCTTGTCGCCCTCCGCTAGTATTATCTGCGATGGACCATGGGTGTCCTATTTTATTCTTCCTCTTTTCCGGTCACAAATCACGTGCCTTAGTTTGTACACATGCTTCCTAAACACGTATATGTATCCGAAAATATAAATAACATTTCTTCCTTTATTTTGTTTTTGTTTTGATAGTTGATACTGAAATAGTATAGAACGATGTTTTCATAGTTATAGCGAGTACACATTGTAATTAATATCATAATTAATAAAATTAATTAAACATAGGTCTACCTAATAACTGGACAATTGTATAGTTATTTCAATTAAAAAATTTCCAAACTATAGATTAAGTACAATTTTATAAATAACGAATAACTTGTGTATACATTTCACATGGAAATTTTTATTTCCACGTTATGGTAAAGTAATATACGTTTATAGCACTTCGACTTTGCATTACATTTTGACCGAGTTTGTGTAATTATTTGATGTGATGTGCAACTCTGCCGTGGTTCAGTTAATCATTTGTTTAGATGAAAATCTTTTATCTTATCAAACTTTACCAGGTCGTTTACAAGTACCAAACCGTTAAAAACGAAAAAAAATGGAAAAATTTTGTGCGCTCGGGACAGTTTGTTGAAACACAAATATAAAATTCCACAAACTTGAGCGAGCGCTGAAATTCTACGGAACTTGCAACGAAACAGAATGAACGGCTGGAATCGTGGAGCTTCCTGCAGCGGAGTCCAATTTATCAGTCGCTCTAATTAAAATATGACCCGTTTAACTTATGCGGGCTTTTACCTCTTTTTCCCGTCTAGTTTATTGCGCCCCGCGAAATTAATATCTGCGTATCGCGGAAGTGAGATTCGCTGTTTCCGCGACTGTAAAAATTACGCCTGGCGTGTTTCATTACGCCGCTCACGATTTCATCTCCCCCACCACCTCCCTACCCAAACTGCTTACTTCTGCTGGCATTTAATTGTCCACGCTGGGTCGGAAAGCGTTTTGAAGGGGTCGGCGTGGGGTCACTGACCTTGCTAATTTGTAGCCACCTCGCTGACTTGGCTCCCCCCTCCCCCTTGCCCCTGGTCCATGTCACAGTGCGTTCACAAAGAGTCCTTTCCTGGGCCCTCCTCCAATACTCCAGCAGGATGTGACAGCAAGAGGCCGCCCGGAGAAGACTTCCACTCAGTTAAGGAAGGGGAAAGTTACGGGTGCGAATAATCACGCTCATATTCGTCCTCTTTGAAGAATTTCGCTAAAGGAAAGAAAGAAATTATTCTCTTTCAAGAAGAAAACTGTACCTACTGTGCGAATCACTGGAAAAAAAATTAAAATTTTCTCTTTTTTTCTAAGGACATCAAGGGAAATGTATTTGAAGTTGTGAAAGTAAAATGGAGTTAAATTATATACATTGTTTTGTCACTTATACTAGCATTGTGAACTCACCAAAGCTTCCTTCTTATGAGAACCCTGCATTTTATATTGTTTAAACAAGCATCGAAACTATTTCTATTTTAGTAGTGACGTCATGAAATTCAGTGTTTATAAGCATTCGTGTGACATATGCCCA